>CM021105.1:608651749-608799234 GCA_007115665.2 Sequoiadendron giganteum
GGGTCATCATGCAGTAAGAATGAAGACACAAATTTCAAGTGATCTTGGACACCACAAGTGCCCCATAATGCAACTAAGGAGAAGTCTAGAAACAAAGGTAATGTACTCTATTTACAAAAAAATACTTTTGACGAGTATATTCAAATTGAAGAGAGAGGCAAAAAAAATGTGGATGTTTTTTTTGATATAAGGAGATATAATGGAGAATCTATGAGTTTTTTATACAACAAGATGGTAGATGTCTGTATGCAATTACCTCCTCATTTTAGGCCCACAAGACCCACATTTGTTGCACAATTTTTAAGAGCATCAGAGCCTAAAACAATTTATTGGTCAAATTCATTAAAACAACAAGCCTTTGATGTAGAAAATAAATTTATTGATTCCATGCTTGAGACAAGGTATATGGACACTATTAGCAACAAATCAAATAGTGATATCATGAATGATCAAATAATGCAGCCAAAGGAGGATAAAAATTTTATTGGGATTTCTAATGACAATTTTTCAGATTTGGAAGATGATTGCAGCATTAATGATATTGGTGCGGACATATCATCTAGGGAGTACATCAACACTCCTTCAGAAGCTGAATTAGAAGAAGATATCATGCTTTCCAGCAATGAACATATGGAGAGTCTCTCTTGCATAACAAATTGTGATCCAGATTGTGAAGTTGAAATTGTGGATGTTGATCTGCATTAGAATGATTGTTGCAGTTCATATGGAGATCAAGAAGTTGGAGAAATAGCAAGAAATCTAGATGAAACATGTTCACTCAACAGTGAGCAAGTTTCAGATTTGTTAACTTTGGAATACCAGAGATGTGCACATAAAGATGATTCCAAAGTTTTAGGTCCAGCTTACATTTTCTTTGACAGTGAGAATATTGTGTACAATAATTCATATGACTCCATGTATGACTCCATGTGTATCTCTCATAGTGATGAGGAATTCTTTGAAGCTGATCAAAGATCCATGTCTATACAAGAAGAGGTATGTGACTCAAATATTTTTTTCCTGCAAGAAAAAGATATTGGTTTGCATGTTATTGATGATGAATGTTCAACATTTTTTGATTCAAGTATGTATAAGGGTGACTGTATGAATCAAAAGTGTGTGTCAGTGCCAATTGATGATAGGAAAGAAATGGAAATTAATTTGATTGTTTCAAAAAATATTGATGAGACAAAAAAAATTGATTTCCAAGAAAAGCATTCAGATTTTCAGGTCCCATTGCAGTTGCAAGCACATTCAACAACATATGACAATGAGCATGCCTATAAATGTTTTGTTGAATGTGGATACACTTCATATGTTGAAGATGAGAAATATTTTTTATATGATAATGAGAATGATGAATGCGGAATGGTAAAATGAATATGAATCGGGTTGAATGCAATGATTTCCTAAAGGTTTTCAATGGAAGTACATGTTGCAAGGTAGGTGGAATGGATAGTTTCAAAAGAAACCTGATGAGCTCTAATCAGAACAAACTCTATGACAAAGGAAAGTGCAGGTTTTTCTTTTTGGGGCGGCTTGGGGCCATTCCTTGTGGTTTAATTTTTTGAACCAGACCAGGTATAAAGGATTAAGGATTGCTAGTGCATGGACAATTCTTAGCAATGCCTCTTTAAATATTCTCTTCCATGCATAGTAGTTTAGGATTTTCCATTTCTCCATTTTGCTCCATTTTCCATCTCTTCCCTTGCTCATTCCCTCCAGTTGCCATTGCCTTCATTTTTCATGTCATTTACTTGGTCTTCTCTACCACACATATTCTAGATTCTTGCAGTGATTTGAAAAATCACTCATCCCCAAGAGAAGCCACTATTAGAACCAAAACTTTCAATTAAAATCCTAAGCCTTTTTATCCATTTAAGCCCATATTTGCCTCTTTTCATAAAAATTCTTGATTTTATTCCCCGTCCACTTTATCATACACTTCAGATCCTTACCGCTCACTTAGAAATAATTTCATATGCCCTTCATCGCTTTACCACGGCCTCCCACAATGGGCTCGCGGTATGGAGGTAGCAGTTTGAGAAGAGGCATAAAGTGCTTACCGCCACACCGCATGCGGTATCGCGATGGGCGGTAAGTGACAGCGGAGGTAGCGATCAGAAGAGTCATCACAATAACGTAGTCGTTAAAACAATCACCACGGTGATAGCGGTAAAGATTCAACAACGAGATGGTGAACGGTTAGTGGGCTGACAGTGGCAATGTAGTGGTCAATGGAAACAGATAACGATTGGTAGAGTGGCTACTGTGGTACTGCTGGCAGTAAAGCTAGTGATTGCGGTGACTGCGGTAAAGGGTTATCAAACTTCGGTGGAGACGAGGAGAGACTACTGCAGTACCGCACACGGTTCAAATAGAAGCCACTATACAACAGTGGATAAGATGGAAGTCGTGATAGCCAGTGTGGGGCTGATCACCACTATACCACAGGAGGAGAAGTCAAAGCTCATGGTAGAGTAGTAGGAATTAGAGAATATTCGTAGTAGTGCATATGGAAGTAAAATGTAAAGTGCTAGTAAAGTATTAAGGAAAATCAAAAGTTGAACTATATCGAAATATTTAAATTGCCAATAGGGAAACTTATTTAAATATTTCATTTTTATCAGAATATCAAATGATTATGGTGGGAAAAATGAAAATTCATGACTATTGAGTTGTTTTGTATAAATATTTGCGAAGAAACCAATCACAACGAAGATAGGGGGGAGAAATTAAGGTAGGAGTCAGATTTTTCTGACTAGGAATGTGAAAATGTATAGATCTTTCTTGAAACAGAGCAATGGAGATTAATTTTTTTAACTGGTGAAAACCTTTATGTTTTAGTTGTTGTGTTGTAATAATTTACATTCTTTTATCTAGTTCTTTCCAACTTGAGATTCTTTAATTATTTAAATCAGCAGATCAAGTATAATCTCTGATTAATCAGAATGAATTCCCATTTTGTGTGATTTTTATTTGTTGGTGTCTGTAAATCAAAATTAAATCCCTTCAAGTAAGTCACTGTAATTTTAGGATTTCTTTTGGGTGGTTAAAGAAGAACTGGGTTAAGAAACTTTCCAACACTATTTATGTAAGGCATAAATAAATGAGGTTGCATGCCACTAATTGGAATTTCATTTTTAGAGTGCCTAACAACTAGAATTAAACCAGAGAAGGAAAACACGTACCATTTTATGTTTTTGACTCTATTTCCCATGTGGATAGAAGGCACTGATCTGCCTCAACCTAGAGATAAATTTCATATCAAACAACTTATTCAAAATCCTTTCTTTTGTGCATTAAGAGTAGGATTAGTTGTAGTGGTTTTCATCTATTAACTTCCATTTTCCATTGTGGATAGATTGTTCAACTAGGAAATATATTTCAATTTGCATCATTCACATAGGTTCACCCACCTTGGTCTAGTAGAACCTAAAGTGAAGAAGGTTCAATTGCATCAATTGGCCTTGTACATTGGCCAAAAGCATTGTGAGAGATTGGCAACCTCTCGTGGTTCAAACCTACGTTCTTGAGACCCACGAGAGGTTGTGAATCTCTCACAATGCTTTTGGCCAATGTACAAGTCCAATTTATGCAATTGAACCTTCTTCTCTTTAGGTTCTACTAGACCAAGGCGGGTGAACCTATGTGAATGATGCAGATTGAAATATATTTCCTGGTTGAACAATCTATCCACAATGGCAAATGGAATTTAATAGATGAAAACCACTACAACTAATCCTACTCCTAATGCACAAAAGAAAGCATTTTGAATAATTTGTTTGATATGAAATTTATCTCTGGGTTGAGGCAGATTAATGCCTTCTATCCATATGGGCAACGAAGTCAAAAATAAAAAAGGATACGTGCTTTCCTTCTCTAGTTTAATTCTAGTTGTTAGGCACTTTGAAAATTAAATTCCAGTAACTGGCATGCAACTTCATTTATTTATGTCTTACATAAATAGTGTTGGAAAGTTTCTTAACCTAGTTCTTCTTTAACCACCCAAAAGAAATCCTAAAATTATAGTGACTTACTTGAAGGGATTTATTTTGATTTACAGACACCAACAAATAAAAATCACACAAAATGGGAATTCATTCTGATAAATCAGAGATTATACTTGATATGTTGATTTAAATAATTAAAGGATCTCAAGTTGGAAAGAACTAGATAAAAGAATGTAAATTATTACAACACAACAACTAAAATAGAAAGGTTTTCACCAAAGATCTGCACATTTTCACATTCCTAGTCAGAAAAATATGACTTCTACCCTAACTCCTCCCCCCTCTCTCCTTGGTGACTGGTTTCTTCGCAAATATTTATACAACATAGTTCAACAGTCATGACTTTTCATTTTACCCACCATAACCATTCGATATTCTAATAAAAATGAAATATTTAAATAAGTTGCCCTGTTGGAAATTTAAATATTTCGATATAGTTCAGCTTTTGATTTTCCTTAATACTTTACCGGCACTTTACATTTTACTTCCATATGCACGGCTACAGATATTCTCTGATTCCTACCACTCTACCATGAGCTTTGACTTCTCCTCCCGCAGTATAGCGATGACCGACCCCACACTAACTGTCATGACTTCCATCTTATCCATCGTTCTACCGCAACTTCCATTTGAACCATGTGCGGTACCACGGTAGCCTCTCACTGTCTCTACCTCTATTTGATAACCCTTTACCGCAGTCACCACGGTTAGTGGCTTGACTGCCAGTGGTACCATGAAAGCCGCTCTACCAACCGCTACATTGCCACTACCAGGCCACTAACCATTCACCATCTCCTTGTTGGCCCTTTATCGTTGTCACTGCGGTGATTGTTTGAATGGCTATAGTACCATGGTGACTCTTTTGACTGCTACCTCCACTGTCACTTACCGCTCACCGGGATACTGCGATCAATGTTTTGACCGCGTGCGGTGCGGCGATAAGCACTGTATGCCTCCTCCCAAACCGCTACCTCCATACCTCGAGCCCATTATGGGAGGCCATGGTAAATCGGTGAAGGACATATGAAATGATTTCTAAGGGAGAAATAAGGATTTGAAGTGTATGATAAAGTGGACGGGGAATAAAATGAAGAATTTTTATGAAAAGACAAGAAAATATGGGCTTAAATGGATAAAAAGATTTAGGATTTTAATTGAAAATTTTGGTTCTAACACCACCACCTCTCTCTCTCAGGTCTCTCCCTTTGGAAACCTACCTAGGTAACTCTCTTTGTCTCTCTCCCCTCTCTCTATCTATCCCTTCCACCCTACCTAGATAAGTCCCTCTCACTCCACCCCCCTCTTTCTCTACCTCTATCAGGTCACTCCCTCCCACACCCTCTCCCTCTCTTAGGTCTCTCACTCCCACTCCCTCTCTCTCCCACTCCCTCTCTCTCTCACACTCCCTTTCTTTCACACTCCCACTCACTACCTTTCTCTCAAGTCTCTCCCTCTCACCCCCCTCACACTCTCAATTCTCTCCCTTTGGCACCCTACCTACATAACTCTCTTTTTCTCTCTGTCTCTCTCTCCCCCCTCTCTCTCTATCTCTCTCAATTCTCTCTCTCCACCCCCCTCTCTCTCTTCCTCCCTCTATCCCTCCCACCCTACCTAGCTAAGTCCCTCTCACTCCAACCCCTTCTCTCCCACTCCCTCTCTCTTAAACTACCACTTCGACCCCCTCTCCATCTCTTTAGACTCTCTCTCTCTCTCTAAATTCTCCCTCCCTCTAAAGACATATGCAAATACATACATACAAGCATAATACATACGTACATATAATCCTACATCCATACAAGCATGCATACATACATGTGTAGATACAATCTTACATACATACATACAATATATATGCATTGATACATACAGGCATACGTACATACATACAAGCATGCATACATGACATACAGATACATGTACATACAAACATACAAATATATCATCATACATTCAATATATTGGCATTTAACTTAAAGGAGCACATAACGCAAGGGCATTATAATGTGCTCGTGTTATATCTTAGTTGACATGTTTCCCGTAGAAGAAAAAACAATGTCAAAACTGAAATATAATGCGAGCGCATGATAGTGTGCTTGCGTTATATGCTTCTTTGGGAATTCCCGAGCCTTGGGCTTGGTATTTTCCTTGGAATACCAACCCAAAGGCTTGGAAGGCATTCCCAATGACTAGAGACATGTTTCTAAAAAATCTACCACATTTCACCTAATCGAGTTCGTGCTCATCATCATGACTACACGTGGTTCAATATCAAAAAATTGAACACATGGGTATTGTTGGGTTTTCTCTTAGCTATCCAACAATGTAATTTTTTTCACTTTCTGAAAATGTTAAGCCTTTCATCCATAATTTATTTTATTTGTATGTCTTTTTTTTTTCCAAAACGCAATGTTTGGTATTTTTTTTGTTACAAATTAACCGTTCATCGAATTTTCAAATAAATGACATTTTTAGAAACTAGACTCCATTCTACAAAATAAAATTAAAAAAAATCAATTAGTTTCCAAAATTTGTAGGGGTAGCACGATCAAAATTCTGTTTTTCAGGAAATGTCCACTTCAAAAATTAGTAAAAACTCAAATATTCATTAAAAAATTATCAAAAAAATCGTGCATCAACTACAAACTGTTAGCTAACTTCTGACCATTGCAATTTTAAAAATACTAAAAATAAGTTCATCATACGAGGGTCGTACAAGAGTTGCTATGTTATGTTTTTCTGACAAAAACAACACCAATTTGTGTACGTCCCTCTTTTGAACCCGTTAATATCAACCATTTTAAAAATAAATTAGTAGTTTAGAAAGTAGACTCAGAGAACTTTAATCCTTTTTTTTGTTACATCTCAAAATTTTGAGTGTAACTATCCTCAATTTCACGTCCAATGTCATTATTTCCTGATTTCAAAAAAAAATTGTCCACTTAGGTCCCCTTTTTGGGAACCATCTTGGTGCACTTACCCTTCAATTAACTTGGAATGCATGGCTAATAAATTGAGTTGCATGACAGATAACAGGTACTACCTTTAGTTAACAGGGGATGACCATTCTTGCATGAATGGTGTTGAGAAATGTTTCAGTTAACAAGAAATATCTTGGACCCACTTTGGGCGCCCAAGTTGGCTTCTTGGAATTAGCTACTTTCCATGTTAAGATATTTCTGAAGGCTTAGCTAAGTGGGGCCCTCTTTTAGGTGCCAACTTTGAGGATGAAGCCTTAAGATATTTACAGAATAAAGGTTGAGTTATGACTTTAGTTTGGGACGCCCAAATGGATGAAGGAGATGATTTGACATTGTTCTTCATGACACAACTCTACTTGCAAGAGATAGGCGTACCTTTTAGGGTTAGGGCTTGAGCATTCTTATTGTAACTCATTAGGAGTTCACAATGTTGATTAAAGTCTATTTATCTCAAGCTAGTTGTAGAGAGAGTGTGTGTGTTTTATGTAGGTTGTGAAGAAGTTTGGTGAAGGAAAAAGAGGCATTCTCAAGCAAGAATTGAAGCTATTGTAATCTACTTCAAAGATTGAATAATAGATTAATTCTTGGTGGAGTTTTTTACCCGAAAGGGTTTTCTCCACGGTACACGCTTGTGTAATTTTTCTAATATCATGTCTAAAATTTTGTCTACATTCTACAAACATTAAAATAGATTAATTAGATAATCAACCACAAAGAATCTATGACAAAGGAAAATTTTATTTATATCAGCAATCTTAAATTTTTACACAGTATTAAGCTAAGAAAACACCTCATTTTTCAACATTTGGTATCAGAGCTGAGGTTGGGTAGAGTATTGGGACGCCTTTCTCTTAAAAGATTGGAGGTTTTTTGCCTTAGTGGGAGCTTTTCTTATTTTTTTATTTTTCTATTTTGGAGTTAAGTTTTGTTACAATGAAATCTCAGTTAGATATTGAAAGGTTCAATGGTTCTAACTATGAAATGTGGAAATTAAAAATGGAAGATCTTCTTGGAGAAAGAGATCAGTGGGTAGCGGTTAATAATGAGACAAAGACACCTACAACTATTTCAAATGAGGATTGGGCTAAGTTAGATAAGAAGGCAAGAGGAACAATTAGGTTATGTCTTGCTGATGCGGTTCTCTTGAATGTTTCAAATGAAAATAATGCATATAAATTGTGGAAGAGAATAGGGGATATTTATCAAACTAAGAGTCTCACCAATAAGTTGTATCTAAAAAGGAAGTTGTATTCATTAAAAATGAAAGATGGTGAATCTATTGCACAACATTTAAATGCTTTCAATTTAATTCTTAGACAGTTAGTATCTGTAGATGTAAAGCTAGAAGATGAGGATAAATGCATTTTGTTACTTTGTTCTTTACCAGATTCTTGGGAAAATTTAATAGTTACTATCAGTGGTAGTGGTGCAGATTTGAAGATGGACAATATAATTCCTACTCTCCTATCACAGGATATGAGGAGGAAGTCTAAGGAGGAAATCCAAGATGCCTTGTTTGTAAAAGGTAGGCCTAAGAAAAAGGAACCTAAGGGAAACAAGGAAGGGAAGGGTAAGTGAGAAGGACGAAGTAAGGTAAAGTGTTGGAACTATAGGAAACTGGGACACATGAAGAAGGATTGTAAGAACAAGAAAGAAAGTCTTGATTCTTCTACAGAGGAGTCCTCAGATGATAGTAATGGTGCATTAGTTATTTCAGCTAATATTGTGTATGATAACTATTTGCTTCATGTTTCAGAGTAATCTTCATGGAGAGGATGGTAGTCACGATGCCATGTGTAACTCAGTACCACGGTTCAGTGGGAGTTGTTGGCAGTGACTTGGATGCATCATTGGTAAGGCTATCTTCATGTGATTGGGGATATGGTTTGTTCTTGGTTTAGAGTGGTTGCTATTATGCCATGGTTTACTCTTGACTCTAGATTAGAGTTTTGGCATATTACATGTTCTCTTGAGACTAGGATATATATATATATATATATGTTATGGTGCATGTGATCCCCTAGGAGGATATGGTTAGATCATGGATGTAATGTTTATGTTAAAGGCTGGAGCTTTGACATTGATCATGTATAGTTCCCTTAAGTATTGGGTACATAGATAATTTGCTTGATTACTTCATGAAAGTGTAGTGTTGCATTTGGAGTTTGGCGTGGATTGGTTGGTTACAAGTCCTCATGGATACTTGGAGAAATAGATGAGGCTGGAATTATCTATTGGTAAGAGATATTTGTTGGAATGGTTACTTATAAGAAAAAAAATTCATTAGAAAAGACCAAGGAGCCTACACCTTGGTTGAATGTGAGTTCAACACACTCAGCAGTTTAGCATACCTCCAAAGAGGTAGTTTGGATACAGAGACTCGCGAAAGGTTTTGGTTTGGTTGATAATGGGAAGGTATTAATTGAGTAAGTTAATACTTTAATTAATGTTACAGATTATCTTATGAAACCATATAGATAAGTTCTCTTGGTTTTAATCATTTGCTTGGAAGCTTCATGATTATGCAGGTTGCATTTGGAGTTAGCATGGATTGATTAGTTGGTGCAAGAAGGCCATTGGCCTTGAGTCTTGTACTTGTTATATTATTCCTTGTTTAGAATAATTGTAATGTATAATGTCAAGTGGGAGAATGTTGGAAATAGGATGCCATTTAATTGGAATCCTAAACATTATTTATTTCACCATATATCCTAAGTCCTAAGAATGTGTTCAACAACACTAGGATGAGGAAGAGATTAATATTTGATGAAATAATCATGTTAATTGACATTTGTAATTAATTCTAAATTCTAAAATCATGTGTGGATGCCTTGGAATTAGCTCCTATAAAATAGGAGCACATGGGTTCGCATATGGTAGGTGACAACTCACCTTGAGTTTAGTTAATTGGTTGGTAAATTGGGTACACTTCATAAATTCATCCTAGGTTCCTATAAACTAGGGATTTTGATTTATGCATGTTGAGGTCCTATAAAATATGGGGTGATGTGTACAAGGTTCATTTCAGTGAAGTTTATTTGAAGTTTAGTTCAGTTCGGTTCAGTTATGGTTCAGTTATCTTCAATTAGTTTTAATTGAATTCTAGTTGACTTCAGTTAACTTGGAATGCATGGATAATAACTTGAGTTGCATGATAGATAAAAGGTACTACCTTCAGTTAACAGGGGATGACCATTCTTGCATGAATTGTGTTGAGAAATTTTTCAATTAACAAGAAATAACTTGAACCCACTTTGGGCACCCAAGTTGGCTACTTGGAGTTAGCTCCTTTCCATGTTAAGATATTTCTAAAGGCTTAGTTAAGTGGGGCCCTCTTTTGGGTGCAAACTTTGAGGATGAAGCCTTAAGATATTTACATAATAAAGGTTGAGTTATGACTTTATTTTGGGACACCCAAATGGATGAAGGAGATGATTTGACATTTTTCTTCATGACAAAACTCTACTTGCAAGAGATAGGCATACCTTTTAGGGTTAGGCCTTGAGCATTGTTATTGTAACTCATTTGGAGTTTACAATGTTGATTAAAGTCTATTTATCTCAAGCATGTTGTAGAGAGAGTGTGTATGTTTTATTTGCAGGTTGTGAAGAGGTTTGGTGAAGGCAAAAGAGGCATTTTCAAGAAAGAATTGAAGCTATTGTAATCTACTTCAAATATTGAATAATAGATTAATTATTGGTGGAGTTTTTACCCAAAAGGGTTTTCTCCGCGGTAAATGCTTGTGTAATATTTCTAATATCCTGTCTACTTATTCTATCAACTTCTATCTACATTCTACAAACAGTAAAATGGATTAATCAGATAATCACCCACAAATAATCTGTAACAAAGGAAAAGATTATTTAGATCAGAAATCTTAAAGTTTTACAAAGTATTAAGCTAAGAAAACACCTCATTTTTCAACAAATGAGACAAAGAGTAACAAGGTTGCTAGTATAAAAGAGTGCAAGGTTGAAAAGACAGAGCACAAGAAGATGGACATTTTTGATGGCTATAGGACAATAGAAGAGGAAGGTACAGGTCTAACAATGGAAATAATAAAGAAATAAGTACTTGCAGGTTCGATAGAAGGAGTACAGTTTGATGATACAAAGGACAATGATAAAGGTGTAGAACAAGTGGATAAGGGAAAATGGAGTGAACAAAAGTTTGAATGGCAGTTGATATCAGATGTTGTGAGGGTATGTGTAGGGGAAAAGACAGAGGAGACAGTAGTGTTTGATGGTGAAAGAATTGTGAAACACCCCACATGGTAGCAGGACAGAGAGAAACCTAAATCAAATGTAGACAAAGTCAAAGAAGTTGATGAAAATGAAGATCCAAAGAAAATTGACCAAAGGGATCAAAGAGGACAAAGAAACGGAGGATATAAAATAGGATGAGTTACTTTTATCTTTCCAAGAGACTTGGAAAAGCTTCAAGCTGGGGTGTATGGTGCAGGGAGACCATTTAAAGTGTTTGGTTCATTCATTTGTTTAAGGTCTAGATTGTATGTTGTTGATGAATTTTGTTTAAAATAAGGTCTATGAGACCATTCTTATTATGTTTTTAGTTTTTGAGTCATTTTAGGTATTTAGGGGGGAGATTTGGCTTGACATTTGCAAAAAATTGCATTTTTGGCAAAGTTGTCGAGAAATAAAGTTAGTTAAGGAGTTCAAAAGGTAATTAGATATGCTGGGGAAGCTGAGTTTGAATGGAAACAATATAAATGTGATGTAAAATATTGAATGGAGGTTGTTCTCAAAGATTGGAATCAAATTTAATAAAGAAATTTCCAGATTTTAGTGATTTTTTATGTTTTCCTATGTTTTTCCTCTTTAAACGAACCCGTACATGTGTATGATGCTCTAAATATTTTTGTGGTTGTTGATACATGTGCTAACTTAAATTTGGACCTGTTTTGGTGAATTAACCTCACATTGAGGAGGGTTTCATTCATTTCTTCAAGATTGTTCTGTTTTGGTTGAGTAAGAGTTTGAGGACCATAATGTAATGACTTTCACCAATCCACCCACTGTAATGGAACTGTAACTTGGTGGATTGGTGTGTATCATGTAGTGTTATATGTAAAAAACATTTAGAAGTATAAGATAGCATGGAACTGGTTGGTGGAGTAATGCACTAGGCTGGACAGAGCAATTCTTGTGTAAAAGTGGGCAACCATGATGGTGATTTGGTAAACCAGTAGATGTGGAGGCCTTGTGAGTGTCATTTGAGTTTGGGTAGGCCCTATGAAGTTTTTCTAGTGATTTGGTTGGGTGTTGAGTGACTTGGAATCCCTACTTTCAATAAACCCTCTTGGTTTGGCTCAAAAACAAGGGTTTTGGGGTTTGATAGGTTGGAGGTCGTACCATGGAAGTTTGATTGTGGATTTGGTGGGTTGGAACCATGCCTAGTGTTTCCCAATTGAAATATGAGTGAAAGGGAAATTTTAAAGTATGTTCCCTTTGTAAATCTGGCCTAATTCATGGCCTAGGACAGTGTTGAGGGGGCTTCATTTCAAGGGATTGTTCCAAAGGAGTGGGTATTTATTTTCACATATGTTAATCAAATCTGAAAGGGGTATCTTAGTCCATAAGTATTTTTTCAATTTTTTTGGAAGACATTAGTGAAAAAGCCCTTAAACCGGGTTTGGTGTGCTACTAGGCCAATCCTAGTCAAGAGTGAATTTTTGGTGAGACCTTTGAAATCTGTTCTGAGGGTGATCTGATGTTCATTTGTTTGACATTTTAAAGGATGTTACCACCCCTCTCTGCATCATACATACAATAATACATATATATACATTCAAGCATACAAACATGTACATACATTCATACACACATACATACATACATACATACGTACATACATACAAGCATGCATACAAACATACATACAAACATACATACATGCATACATACACACATACATACATACATACATACATACATACAATCATACATTCATACATGTAAACATGCATACATTCATACATACATTCATTCATACATAAATTCAAGCACAAACATTCATACATACATACATACAAGCATATGTACAAACATACATACATACAAAAATATATACACATATATATACAAACATACATATAACATAAAACATACACAAATAAATTAAAGCGAGACATAACGGAAGCACGCTATAAGTATAATGCGCTCGTGTTTTGTCCTTCTTTGGGAATGTCCAAGCCTTTGGCTTGGATTTTCTTTGGATTTCCAACCCAAAGGCTTAGATTGCCTTTCCAATACCCAAAAAATGGGTTTTTTTGTATTCTACAAAATTTTACATAATCTCATTTGTGCTCCCCATCATGTTTGCACATGTTTCAAGGTCAAGTAAACAAACACCTAGGTAATGTTAAGCTCTCTCTTAGCTATTTAATGATGTAATTTTTTAATATTTTTATTATGTTAAGGATTTCATCTTTAATTTATTTTGTTGGTGTATCCATTTTTTTGTCAAAAACCAATGTTTCATATTTTTTACTTTATTTTTTAACCATTCATTAAAATTTTAAATAAATTACATTTTTTATAAACTAGAATCCATTCTACACATATTAAAAAAAAATTATGATTAGTTTTAAAAAAAATAAGAGGGAAGCACAACCAAATTTCTAATTTTCAGGATGTGTCTTGTTATGCCTTGCATAACCACCCCATCTTTTGCCTTGGTCAAAATGGGTCCCCCTTTGTGTTTTTTTTTTTGTACTTAGTTGTTTTTGAAACAAAGTTTGGAGTCTACTTTTGCCAATACTTTGTTTTTCTTTGTTTTCTCTGTCGGAATCAGAACCGGAGTTGAATTGGGTTCTGAAGGTTCTTTTGAGGCTTGTTTTTGGTTCTATCCCGATGGTCTTTTATTTGCCTTTGTTTTTGGTCTTCGGCGGAAGCGGAGCCGGAGTGGGAATTGGGATGGTTGCTATCAAAATTTGCAAAATCAAATTCAATTCCGATCCTGCCTCTGCTCCCTTTTAATGTTTGTTTTGTCTCGGTTTTGTGTTTTGTTTTATTAGGTTGGTCTTTTACTTAACTTTTTGTTTTTGTTTTCATTTTATTTTTAGTTGTCAGACGCGGAGTTGGAATGGGAATAAGGTTTGGAAATTTTATGAGTTTAAGATCCTATTTCCATTTTAGTTCCGTCCCCACCATTTTTTGTCATTGACTTTTTGACTGAAGTTGCACTGCAGACTAGTTTTCGTTCTCTTATAGTTCCAACTCCGCCTTTACTGCGTTTTAATGCATTAATGGTGGTTGCCGATGTAGGTAGAAATTCGCATATTTTTCTTTATTAAGGGTTAAATCCGATCATTATTGTTATTATCACAAGTCTGAGAGCGCGAAGAGCAATAGCAGAGTTCGTTTGAGCAAATTGATCGAGATAGAGAAGGGATATTGGGTGTGAATCGATTCAGAAAGTTAGCGTGGCTTTGTTTGCATTTGAGGTAGGTCTTTTATCTTTGTTGTTCGTTGTTTATTTCCTTGTTGTGTTTTGCTTTGTATCTGCTCGCGTGTTCAATCATTGTGTTTTAAAGCAATTTTATGATCATCGATGTGATTGAATGAGCAGGTTCTTGTTTTGGCTTGTTTGTTTTGCTTTAAATCTTTGTTGTCTTGTTTTATCGTGTCGTTTCTTTCTATTTTAGGGCATTGTTGCTTTCACGTCTTAATCGTGATCGCGTCGTGTCATTTTCGATTTGTAGTAGATTAGATTAGATTAAAGGTTTTTATTATGGCGTGAATTAGATAGGGAATTTACAGTGAGGTGGATTAGGGATTTTACAGTGAGTTAAGGTAGATTAGATTTATTGTTTAAATTAGGTTTTTGTCGTTTGGGAGAATGGCAGGGTTTTAAACCCGTGCCTTGGTTTTATTAAGTTTGTTAGATTAGGGTTTCGTCGGTCTCTGCAATTACTTTAAATAAGATTTAAATAAATGGGCCCTAAAATACAATTGTTCCCCACGGTCATATGAGGGTAGAGTTTTTAAGCTCCTTTGCCATTTTATGGCAACCTAGGTTTAATCATGAAGTTATGATGAAAATGAATAAATTTGATGATTTCATGATTAGCATAGGCGGAGGCGGGATTGGAATGGGTATGGACATAAGAGTTTTTTTTTTACCAAAGTTATCAATTCCATTTCTATCTCGTTTTCGATTCCGAGTTCTAAAAGGTTTTCTTGAAGTATGTGATAATTGGCGGAGGTGGGATCGGAATTGATCCTGAACTTAAGAATTTTGTTTGCAAAGGTTATCAATTCCGTTTTCATCTCGTGTCCAGCTCCACGTATAGTGGGAAGTCTTTTGTCGAAATAACAATGACCAAATCGGAGGTGGAGGCAGAATGGAAATAGAATATGAAAAGTAAAATTCAAAGAAAACTAAATCCGATTTTTGTTCCAACCCCGGTTCCAATAATCTCCCCGACTCCAATTCCGAGCCTGTTTGTTATTAGGTGAAGTTCCTATATTGGTTTTTGCTCCGAGTCTGCTAGTTTTGTAAAAGCACTTGTTTTGAGCTTTTGTCGGGTTCCGACTCTGATGTATATGTAACAGGTATGTTTTTAAAACATGTTTTATGATGATTTATTTGAAGGTCTAATTAGAGGTTTGCTTGCAGGAGATTTGAGAGATGTGAGGAACGTCAGGAGAGGCTGCTCAAAGGAATCAATCGGTTGGAACATCAAAGACAACACCGAAAATCAAGAAGGTGAAACCAGAACAGCTACCTTATACATTAAGGTATGATCATAGGAATCTGGTGGTGAAGGCGAGCAAGGTGGAATCAGACTGGTCAGATATCATAGATACTAATCTGGGCCAGTATAGCTTTCAAGAATTGCATGAAGAGACCTTTGCAAAAAGGGTAAACTTGACAGGGAGAACTCAAAGGATTGTTGACTCCGGTCTTGCACATATCATTGTGTTTCCTTTATCAGTTCAGTGTCCGGAGTTGATATGTACAGTGGCTAGTACTTATAATCCAGCTACAAGATTATGCATGGATTCACAGAATAATGTGATTATAGATCTTACTCCGCAGATGTTCCAAAGCATATTTAATGTTCCTGATCCCAAGAATTTGGTGCAGCTAACTGAGGCTGAGGCATTGGAGAAATACAGTAAGCACAAAGACTCCAATAAGTCTCATTTAAACAAAAGATGGTTAAGCACCGAGAAGAAGTCTTTAAGCAAGCTGGAAGACCAGCCAAAGAGGGCAGACTTCAAGAAGGAGATATCTGACTTGATATTGATGTTGTCCAGAGTGTTTGGGAAGAGGGATGCCTTCCATTTCAAGGAATGGATGTTCCATTTTATTCAAGTGATCTTTCAGGGTGATTATCAATTTGATTGGTCAATGATTGTTTATGATGCCATACATGATCAGCTCACAAGGGTCAAACAGACCAAATCTTTCTTCATGACTTCATATGTGGTCTATGCTGTAGCAAGAATGGGGATTTTCCTAGGATTAAATAGAGTAGGTATCATGGGAGTCTTGGATGGACAAAGGAAGGTATGAGAACACTACGATCAATTATCTCTTCAGGTTGCTGAGACTCACTTCAGAAGAGTCAATGATGCATTTTTATATGTGGTTATCAACCAGTTGAGTGGAGATGCAGGATATAGGTTAAGCCAAGAAGCTATGGCATTCATTTCTAAATGGGGAAGTTGGTACATCCAATACCCCAAATTTACATACTTCAAATTGTTTGGTTTTGAGGGTCATCCCCATTTACTTCCAAGATGTTGTAGCAATAGAATAGTGCTTATGGAATTTGTATATCAAGCCATTGGAGTTAATGCTAGATTTGGGATGAAGCACAAGACAGGATGCCATAAATTTCCCATGAAGTTGGGGGAATATGGCTGTCAACACTTGAAGGCAGCAAAGGTGGTTTGTAATGAGTTGATACAATTGAAATTGGGATTGTATACAGCTCGTAAGTATTTTGATCCAAAGAAGAAGATGTATGCTTTATTACCTTCAGTGTTTACTAGACATTTTAATTTGTTAGAGGATTTTTGGTGTGATAGGCAGGATGAATATGACTTAAGGAAGAAGAATTATGAGAGATTACCAGTCTTGCTTATGGTAGAGCTGGGTATTAAAGATAATATTCCTGACACTTTGGTGGATGATGGAATTGTATTAGATCCCTCATATGAAGCTTTGAAGATTGGCACCAAAAACTTAGATCCAATAGACTGGAATGAGGAAGAAACGATTGATATTAATAAACTGGGAAGGACAATCTTGGATAGAAGTGTGCAATGGTTGATGATGAGAACTCAAGCTCCTCAAGGACCAATCCTCAAGAAAGGTAAAGGGTATAAGAGGATTAAAAGAAAGGCACCTTCCAAGGAACCATTGGAATTCTTTCCTCCTGATGTTGAAGAAATAGAGTTGGAGGTAGTCGATGAAGAAGAAGAGACACCCGAGGGAGATGTTCCAATTGAATCTGCTATTTCTACGCCCGCATTGGGTGAGTCATCTACACAAGCCCCACTCACAAGAAAGAAAAGTAAAGAAGTTCAAGGAGTACTTTATGCCATGGCTGAAGCTACTAAAGGGAAAGAAGTGGAGGAAGAACTGGTAGAAATTGAGACAGACTCGGATGAAACTCTGTCAGAGAAGGACTTGCAAGAAAACATGCCTCTAGATCATACTATTGAGCAGGTTCTTACATAGGAAGAACAATGGAAACAATTTGAAGATGCTACCAGAGAATCTGATGCAAGGGCTGCTGCAGAGAAACAAAAGGAAATGGAGGCAAAGTTACAAGCTGATGCTTTACTTCAACAGCAGCAATCAAAGGTAAAAGAAGTTGAAACAAAGACAACAACTGATACAATGGAGGAGCAAATGAGGCTACGAGAGCATGAGATCAAGGTCAAGGCAGAAAATGACAAGATGGAACTGATACAAAAGATCCATGATCTCGAGGAGGAGAAAGCAAGAAACTAAAGGGAAAAGGAAGCCCTGGTTGCTAGATTGAAGCTTGTAGAGGAGGCTCGACAAAAAGAACAAGAAGCTGAAGCTCTAAGGAAAGAAAAAGAGGTTGAAGAGCTAGTAAAGAAACAGCAAGCTGAGGAAGAAAGGGAAAAGGCAGAGAAACTCATAGCCTTGGAAATGGAAAGGATAGAAAAGGAAGAAACTGAAAGGATAAGAAAAGAAAAGGAGGCCGAAGAGCTAGTTAGGAAGCAAAAAGAAGAAGAGGTCGAAGCTGCAAAACTTAAAGCTTTAGAGGCAGAACGGTTGGAAAGAGAGGCCTTAGAGAAAGAAAAGTTAGAGAAGGATCAGATGGAATGAAGAGATAGAGAAGAGGCTGAGAAGTTGGTGTAGATGCATGTGTTGTAGGAGCAACAAGAAAAAGAAAAGGTTGATTCTTAACCTGAGGTAAATGTTCAGCCATCCTCTACAGTTGTCGCTTCCTCTTCCATGATGATGACTACTCCTAGTGCTCCTACATGGTTGAAATTAGATTTGCAGAAGAGAGCTAGAACACCTCCTCAACCTCTTAATTGGGAGGACATGATGAAGGAGATTGAACAGGAAAGGCCTAAGAAGAGGGCTAAAGTTTTGCATTCTACCAGACTCATAGATAAAGGGGAGATAGTTGTTGAATGTGTCGTGCCTATGATTGAAAAGGAGGTAGGGGATATGCAGCTCACAGACTATCAATTGAGTACGGTTAACTTGGGAAGACCCACTAGAAATCAACAAATGAATCTGATTGATGTGGTGGCTTCAACGACAAAATCAAGGATGATCAAGGACAAACAAAAGAAAGATGAGCTTAAGGCTCAATTGGATCAGTTACATTCATTCTTGAAGTGTGCCTCCTCTCCAAGGTCACAACAGGTTGCAGCAATTGAGACTCCTATTTTGCTAAGCAAAAAGGAGGTTGATGATTTGGTGCAAGTTAGAGGTAAGGCGGAGATGGTTGACAAATGGATAGACAAATTGAACCGCGAGGTAGGAGAGGTTTTAACAAAAGGATTTGAAACCTACAAGGAGGCAGAAGGAGTAATAAAAGAGATGCATCAATACATTGAGGCATCTGAAAAACTAGAAGAAGAGTATAAGGAGTATATTGAAAAGTTAAAGAAGATAAATACATTGCCTCTAACTACTCTTTTGGAAGAATCTATACTCGAAGAGGATAACAAAGATTTTGTAGAAAAGACTTCTCTCATCCTTAAGTTTAGGATTGGCTTTTTGAGCAAGCATAAGGATGAGATTCAAGATGCAGTTAATAATTTAACTGAACAGTTGAAAGAGTTGGAAGCGGTTATGGCCATAATTGTAGATGTAAATGTAATGACCAAAGATGGCATGCCGTTGAGTCAAGTTAGAGAGAAATGGAATGAAAGATTCCAAGGACTCATGCAGGAGAAAGATGATGGGGGAGACTTAGTGATAGATCGGCTTGTAGAAGTCAAAGAAGAAATAAAAGTTGCAGGGAGAGAGTTGATCAAGGTAAAAAGTATGAAAGAGTTTTCTGCAGTTGAGTTGGATCGCATCAAATTTGAAGATGACTGGATTGATGGGCCAGATATGGATATGCTACAACAAGTCTTCACCAGTTATGATGAGTTCATAGCGGATCCAGCTTCACATGCATAAAATCTTGCATGCATGATGTTCTTCTTCCTTGCATGTCGGCTGAATGATGATCTTCTTCCTTGCATGTTGCATGCATGCAGCACTGACAGTCTTAAAGGTGCATAACTTCTTTTCTTCTATTTTCTATCTTCTATTGTTAGATTAAACTGAATGCTAACGTAAGAACTCAAGATCAAAGTTGATCTAAGTTTCCAAGAAAGTTGATTGTTCCTAAAAAGGTGGAAAGCCTAAGATAGAAGTGGAGTTCAAACTTCTTTTGTATATCTATAAATACCAGATGGGTATCACATTGTAAGGGTCGGCTAATTGAGAATTGAATTGGCTTACCTAGTGCTGGGAGATAGAATTTTATAGAGCTTTTTGCAGAGATACATTGTACCAGATCTTGTTTACAGTTAATAGAATTGCAGGTTTACGAAATATGGAGTTTGCATTGAATTGTGTTGTTTGATAAGGTTAATGAGTTATAATCCACTTGAATGCCAGTGATTGTGCTGAAGCATGATAGTTTCTTATGTGATGAAATTCATTAGAAGAAACCAGGTTTAAAGATTATCTTGTTAAATTATCATTGAATTAAAGTTATTAAAGTCTGTTGATCTATGGTTTTGATGAGGAATGAATGTGTGTTGTTTTGAAATCTTGGAAATACTTGTGATATGTGAATAATGGAATTGAATTAAGCACCTAAGATGTATACGATGGTACAGTTGTACTGTGGGTTGTGTCATGCTATGGTTTTTGTGATCGGTTGAGAAAACATTCATTGTTAGAGGTATATGTCTGGATATTAGATAAATTTAATTCATACTTGCTGATTTGCCCCTTTGATCTATCTTTTTTTCTTTTATTTAAAACCCATTGATTTACAAGAACTATTTTGATAAAGAGAGTCATAGCTTGAATCCTTTGTTACCAGCACAGGCCCCTTGAATATTACAGTTGCATGAACCAATTGAGTGACATCAGACAGTTGAGAACCAACTACCAAGACCTTGGGAGTTAGGCCACTATAGGTTGTCTTTCTCTTTCAGGAGAGAGAGTAGAAATATTTTGTTTTAATGTTGTTTGTGTCATTTTAACCATCAACATGTCTACTTTGAAAATTACTATAAAATTTCATATATTCATTAAAAAATTATCAAAAAAATCAGGCATAAACTACATGTTGTTAGCTAATTTCTCATTGAAGCAATTTTAAAAATACTAAAAAAAGGGTAGTTCATTTTAGGGGGTCACAACAAACGCCATGTTATTTTTTTGAAAAAAATAGGACCAATTTGTGTGGTCCCCCTTTTTGAACCCCTTAATCTCTACCATTTAAAAAAAAATGGTAGTTTAGAAAGTAGATTCAGAGCACTACGACCCTTGTTTTTGTTGCATCTTAAAATTTTGAGTGTAACTATCCTCAATTTCTCATCCAAGGTCAATATTTCCTGATTTCAAAAAACAAGTGGCCACTTAATACCCCTTTTAGGCCCCCAATCTTTGCACACTTAACCTAATGGTAATCTTGTAAAACTATTCAATGTATTATTTTATAGTCATGTCCCTTTGCCTCAAATTTTATTATTATCGCCAACAATTCCAACTCATAATGATCAAGTATATATTATATCTTCAAATTTATAACCATCCTATCCTACTTTATTACATTTTTATTTTCCTTCCCTATTACTTTATAATTGTACTTATTTCCACTAAATAGTAGGATGCAATTTCTTTATTTTTTTATAAATTTAACCCTTTCAAGATCCATATTTTATTTAAACTCAAAATACTCATCTGTATTATTTGTCCAATCAACCAAATCTTTAATTATTTAGTTCTTAAAACACATAATTACAAAGTATAATAAATTTTGTGTATATATCAACCTCAAGCCTTATGAATGATCTATTTTGGGTTGTAAGGTGGTGCAAATCCCAAGTCCTTAAGAAAGCATGTAGTTAGAAAAATGTGTAGGAAAAAACTACCAAATTTAATGTGGTGATATAAAACTTGATCCAATGAATGTCAAAAGCTCTCCTAGGTCCAATGCATTGTGTGGTGTGTTCCTTTGTTTTCACAAACGTTGAAAAGCTATTGCAAACTATGAACAATGATATTGGGTGTCAAAGTGGTCAATCTCAATAAAATTTAGAAGCCTAGTTATGTCTTTGTGGTGATCATAATGTTCTAGAAAGTGAAATTGACATTAAAGGATCATTTTAGAAAATTTACTCCAAACTACAAGTGAGATATGCAACTACGGTGAATATGATATAGGATTTACAATGACTAACTAATCAATAAGAACTTATAAGAAAAAAGTGAAAAGAAAAGTATGTTTTGTTGATGCAAGATTTCTATTACATGCTAGGATGCTCTTGTATCACATATTTCCCTATAACCCTTTGTTAATTGGATCTATACAACATATTTGTGTAATGTATGATGGTAGATCATTAGCCTATTAATTCGTGTGTGTGCCTTCAAAATTATATGATTAGATTCCTTTTCTAAGGAAAATTTACTTCCAAGATTATGTTAATGAAGATTAAATGATTATGCAATTGTTTAGTTTATTCTTTACCTTATTTTTTTATTTCTTCTTACTTACATAATTTCTTTATAGATAATTTCTATCACTAGTAGAATTTGGCAAATAAATGACTTAGACATGACTAAAACTTTTAGTCACAACAACTAAAGATGACTAAATTCTACTCATTTTTTGTAACACAACTATAAATGACTAAATAAATGACTAATTTGATCATCATAAGTGACTAATTTGATTGTGGGGTAGAAAACACAACTAAATAATTAGTCACACAAATAAAAATTAGGCAATATGATATTAAAGTGGATAATTAAAATATATATTTTGAATTGAGGGAGTGGGTTGTATTATAGTATAATATAATAATAATAATATAATATAATATAATATAATATAATATAATATTAATATATTA
This sequence comes from Sequoiadendron giganteum, assembly GCA_007115665.2. Lineage (NCBI taxonomy): Eukaryota > Viridiplantae > Streptophyta > Pinopsida > Cupressales > Cupressaceae > Sequoiadendron > Sequoiadendron giganteum. The sequence goes on from CM021105.1 coordinate 608,674,355, forward strand.
TATTATATTATATTATATTATATTATATTATCTTTATATTATATTGTTTTGCTAATATAAACCCGGTTTAGGTCTAGGAACCATAAATTAATAGTAGTAGAGGTTGTGTAGCAGAAAAATCTGAGAGTTACATATACAAACTAACAGTTACATCCTAGAACAACCAAAAGGGTAAAGAAAAAGTGTCCTAGATGCATAAACAAAGAAGCCATAAAGCTCAAATCAGCAAACTATCCACAACCGCCCATCGAGAAGGTCACTAGTCAGGGGGATGTGATTTAATGTGATCTTGCAGCATTCTAATCACTTCACTAGGATAATCCTTCCACCAGTGCTTGGCCTGAGTACCTTCATTTTTGTGCAGAAAAACTCCAACATTTGTTGCCCAATCAGCGACTCGATTCCCTTGTTTTTTAATGTGAGTAAACTTAATTGCTTTGAAATCATTGATGACCCACTTAGCATGAAATAAAATTTCTTCCAATCTCCAATTCCAAATAGTATCCCCCCTCATGGAATTGATGATTAAGCTAGAGCCTCCTTCAATCCAAAGTTTCTTCCATCCTTTCTCCCTAACAATCATTAGCCCCGACAACATATCTCTAGCTTCTGCTAAGTTTTTTGACTCCAAACCAAAATCCACAACAAAAAGGCCAACAAGCTAGTCATGATTGTCCCTGAAAATTCCCTCACCCCCTGTCTTTACCAGATTTATTTTAGCCACACCATCAAAATTTAACTTTATCCACCCCTCATCTAGAGAGAGCCACCTTGTAGGTCTAAGAAAAATAATAGCGATGGTTAAGGGATGATCTAGCCACCTGAAACATGGTCAGGCATCCCACCAACCATTTTTATGTGCCTTCAAAGACCAACTACATTGCTTGTGAGTCTCACGCTCTTCACCAATCGTACTTTCCACCATATCCCACACTCTATCCACTGTCTTGTTGCTACCCTAAAATATTCTCCTATTCCTTTCAAGCCATACATTCCGAAAAATGATTGACGAAGCCACACCCCAGATAAGTCTCAGCTCAGGGCTGCATACCTTAAGATTCTAGCATGCCAAAAGATTGGGAGTACTCTCCAAATGAACCCAAGCTAACCCTCGTTTGGAGAGGAAGAAAGACCAAAGGAGCCCAACAAAGCTGCAATAAATAAAAAGGTGGTCATTATCTTCTTCATTGTAATCACACATAACACATTTTCAGGACGGGCAACTCTACCTAAAGTTCTCAACCTGTCCCATGGAAGAGATCTTCTTCTGCAAGTAATCCATAAAAATGCATTCATCTTAGGCATACTATATTTATACCATAGTTTTATGTCTTCCCACTCCTTATTCCATTTACCAAGTTGATCAAGAAAGATAGCCCTCACTAAAACTTGTCCATTGCCCTCATCACCCCAGACCAATTTTTCATCCCTGGTCGGATTGTAAACAGGCCACTTGATCATCTCATTCTTAATTTCAACACATGCTTGCCTAAGTTCAGCCATAGGAGCAACAATATTTCCCCAACTCTTGTTTGGGGGGGTGCCCACAACATAGTCCACCATGCTTTCCCCCACCACATCCTCGAAGTGGGAAACCAGAGGCTTATAAAGAGGGATATTGACCAAAGCACCAATCTCCAACCATCTTTCCCTCCAAAACCTGATTTTCCTACCATCCCCAAGCCTCCAACGAAGCCCAAGAATAATTTTTTCTTTGTAGTGCCTAAGGAAATTCCAAATGTTGGACCCTAGACAGGGAGAACACTCCACATTGAAAAGGTTATCAATATTATTTTTTACGTACTTAACCTGCAAAAACTTGCTCCACAATCTATCTTTTTCCTCATAGATTCTCCAAACCATCTTGGCACCTAATGCTATATTCATCTCTCTTCACTTTCTAAAGCCCAACCCCCCATAGATGGTGGGTTTGCAAACACCCTCCCATTTGACCAAGTTGTATTTAATGTTATCTTCATAACCTCTCCACAAGAAACCCCTTTTCACTTCATCTATGACCTTAGCAACTCTGTTTGGAATCTGAAACACTAACATAGTGTAAATCATAACAACAAACATGGAGGCTTTGATGAGTGTGATTTTTCCCACCATGGACAACCACCTCCCCTTCCATGAATCGAGCATACTATTAACCCTGCTTAAGACATTGCTCCAATCATCGAAATAAGGCTTCTTGTGGACCAAAGGCATTCCTAGATATTTATTGGGCAACTGATCAACTTCAAAAACCAAAATCCTTTGAATCTCCAACCTCTCCATGCAAGTTGTTTTCAATAAAAAACTACGTGACTTAGACACATTCACTTTTTGACCAACATCCCTCTCATATTGCACTAAAATCTTCTTGAGAACCCGATCTTCCCTATCCGCGGCCTCACCAAAAATAAGTGTGTCATCTACAAACTACAAATGTGTGATATTGTTTGAGCCTTGTGAGACTTCCAATCCTTTAAGATTCCCAATGCCCACCTCCTTGAGAATTCTTCTACTAAAGGCCCCATCCAAGATGAGGAAAAGGAAAGGGGACAGAATGTCACCCTAGTGAAGCCCCTTGCTAGCATTGAAAAAATCTGATGGGACACCATTTATGAGGAAAAAATATGAAGTGGATGATATGAAACTTCGAACCCACTTGCAACAGGACTCACTGAAACCATGTTTCCTTTTAATACTCATAATAAAGTCCCATGAAACTCTATCATAGGCCTTGTTCATATCAAGCTTGATTGGCATACCTTCCTTCCTCCTGCTTTGGATAGAATGGATAACTTCATGGGCTATCACAATACCATCTAAGATTTGTTTGTCTTTCAAAAATGCTCTGCTTATTTGAAATGAAGCCTTCCAAACACACCTTGACCCTAGAATCTATTGCCTAGGCCATCACTTTGTAAATCACATTATATAGAGCAATGGGTTTGAATTGATCAAAATAAGTTGGGGCTCTAACCTTGGGGATGAGTGCCAAATATGTAGTATTCCAAGGTTTGTAGAACGATCTTCGGAACCTACTCTCCTCAACAGTTGACCATACATCATCACCCACTAGATGCCAAAATCTTTGAAAAAACTCAATCTGGAAACCATCAGGGCTAGGGTCCTTCTTGGCACCCATAGAGAAGACAACCTTCCTGATCTCATCTATAGTGAAAGGGGCAAGGAGGGCCTCATTTTTTGCTTCTATAACTAGGCACGAGATATTACTTAACATCTCCCATTGAGAATCGACATCCAAGTCTAAAGGAGCACTAAGTAGGGTCTGAAAAAGGTTCTTTTCTTCCAATTGGATGGCCACAATATCTTCCAAAGTGCTCACAATAGGAATTTTAATTTTCAAAATATTGTTTCTTTGTCTTCTAATCTTGGTGGCTATATGAAAAAAGTTGGTGTTCTTGTCACCCTCCCTCAACCACTTAACTCTTGACTTTTGATGCCAAAATATTTCTTCCATATGCAGCAACCTGTTGTAATCCTCTAATAGACCCGCTTCCCTGGCCTAAAGTTTAGTGGACAGGCCTTTGTCAGCAATATCTAATTAAATCATGTGTAGATCTAGCTCCACCTTCTCTCTTTTTTTAAACAGATCACCAAAACAATTTTTATTCCATAATCTAACCTGCATGCTAACCTCCTTAAGCTTATTATGTAGAATGAATCTCTTGCACCCTTTATAGTCAGCCTTCCACCAACCCTCCAATAATTGTTCAAAGCCTAGGAATTCCTACCAAAAAGCTTCCATCTTGAAAGGAACACCTTTAGGCTTAACAATTTTTTTCATCAAGAGGGTAATAAGCCAATGATCAGAGCCGCCAAAGTGAAGAGTTTAAAAAAAAAACCAATCTGAACTCAATAACCATTCAGAAGTGACCAAGAACCTGTTGAGGCAAATACTGATGTTATCATCCCCAATTCTTTGGTTGGACCAGGTAAACCTTTTTTCCTTGAGCTTAATATCAATCAGGGCCAAATCTTCACAACATCTTTTGAAAGCCAAAGACCCATGAGAGATAGAGGCCCTTCCTCCCCGCTTCTCCTCTGGAGATAGAATCTCATTGAAATCCCCCACAAAAAATAAAGTTATCGGTCCCATACAACGATCTGAAATTTTTGAAGTAATCCCATACCTCCATTCTGTTTCTAGGTGAATTAGGCCCATGAATGTTGGAAACCGAAATGTTTTCATTATACCTAAGCATCATGCATCAGGCAGATATGTAGAAATGTTCGACTTCCAATTCAACACCAAAAACTATGTTTCTATTCCACACTATTGCCAAACCACCAATAGTTCCAATGGCACTTCCTGCCACACCCTCACCATTTCTCCAAAATCTCAGGATATAGCTGAGTAAACGGTCCCTCTCCATCTTAGTTTTCTAAAGTAGAAGAATCTCAGAGAATTTAATCTCAATAAATCATTTGAGTAAACGATGCTTCTTCAGGCCATTAAGGCCACGGGCATTCCAATTGAGAACCTTCATAACTTCTTGGGATTAGGCAGGTGCCCACCTCCATTGGTTACAAATTTCCTCGTTGAAGACTATGTGCCCTTCTCAACCTCCTCCAGTGCCTCGAGTTTCACCTTGGAGGCCTCTGCCTTCCTCCCCTTATTATTAACACCCCCGACATCCATTGGGATGCAATTCTTCCCTCCAATTTGTTTGGTTCTTCTGGTGGCAATGGATCAGTCGTTCTCTTTATCTGAATCCTCATCACTAGAACTATTTTCTTTAAACTTGTCGGAATGGGATCCTAGCATGGCTTCGGTACCTCCCCTGCCATCCCTCAGCCCCAAAGAACTAGAAATTACCTTTGTCGCCTGTTCCTTCTTATTTCCCTATGTGTGTTGTGCATGTTCTCCAATGCTTACCCCTTCCTCCATAGATAGGAGAACCCTATGGTCCTTTGTCTGATCTATCCCTTCAGGAGCCTCGCCAGAGAGTTCAAAAAAAATGTTAGGTGCCTCTAGTGCCGGTTGGCCCACATTCCCATTATGCTCAACATTTCCTCCACTCTCATCCGGAGAATCCTTCTTTTGTCCCTCTGTACATAAAGGTGGATTGAGATGGGCCTGAATCCCAACCCCAATACCAATTCCTTTATATCAAATGCAGTTCGACACTCCCAAACTATGTTGGTAACGGATGACTCGAGAGCCTGCCCTCTTCTAGCGGTTGGGTGGCTTGGACGAGACCAAATTTAGAGTGCCCATGGCTTGGGTGAAAAGTCAAAAATCTCTGGTAATTTCATTATTTATTTGGGGGGCTTTGCCTGGTAATTTAATTTTAATAAACATACTCTAAAACCCTCGTTGAAACCTTATTTTCAGGTTGTAGCTCGTCAAATTGGAGAAATGAAAGGTTACATGCCACAATGTTGATCTTGGACTTGGATCCATCTTATAACTATATTTTGGCAATACTCAGGCCTATATTGTTGTGAAATTATTTATCATCCCAATTTATTTTTCACATTTCAAAGTTTTATAAATCTTTTAAAAATATTAACAAATTTTGAGTTTTGATTGTGGACAGGGACAGAGCAAGGAGAAAATGCAAAACCAGTGCCTTCTAGATGCATTTACAGCCCACCCCATGTGCAACAATGGCATCACTGAAGACATGCATTCACACCGATGGCTTTTTAGCTTTAGTTTTAGTTTTTTCAGTTTTAAAAGCACAATAAATCAACAATTTACATACTACGAAAGATTTTGTCTTCAAAACTCTATATATAGAGTTCTTTGTAACATATTTTATATACAGTTTGAATATACAGTGAAGTATGTTCCAACATTGTTGTTTCAATCTTTTAAGCAAATTTTTTGAAGTTTTATGATTGTTTCAATTTAATTTTTCCAGTATACTATAAGAGCTTTAAAGTTTTATATATTTCAATCACAACATAATTTCAATGACAACTTCTCTTGGTTTGCAATTTCATAGACTAGTTATTGTAATAACATTCTCCAAACATAGGAGTTTACATACACATTTGAAAGTATTAGTTCATAAATGACTAAACAATGACTAAATTAATGACTACAATGACTAAATAAAAAGACTACAATGACTAAATAAATGACTACTATGACTAAATAAATGACTATCATGACTAAATAAATGACCAGTTAACAACAATCAACTACTAAATTAACGACTAAATATACTACCAAATTGATCAATCAAAACAACCAATAAATGACTAAAAATGGTTTAGTCATGAATTTGGCCGCGTTATAAATGACTCACAATAAACTACTAATGGTCACATGACCAATTTTTAGTAGTTTTTAAGTCATTTATTGTTGTTTTTGTACTAGTGTATCAAAAAATTGAGTAGTAATAATTTCTTACTTAACACAATGTAAATAGGAAGAAACATTTGGCATAATTAAAAATTAAGTACTTCAATTTGGAACTATGATATTTGAAAAGAGTTTTAAACGATTGAATAATGAGCTTCAAGTTTTATTTTATCAATTTAGTCTACCTTCAATGTTCAAAGAAAAAATTAATTTTAATAGTTATCATTCATTTTGTAAGTTGTATTCAAAGTTGAGTCTAGAAAATGGGATCAATGAAGATGGACCTTATGGAAATAACAACAATGATGATTATGTTTAATCTAGGGAACGTAATCCTTTGTGCAATCTAGTCTAGGATGAACAATGCTACTAGAAATCATGAACTAGAGATGTTTTGAGTAAAATGATATGGTATAACAAAGTGTTTGATTATCTTTTGGGTCAATTAATAGTCACATAAATATGAATCCTTGAAATGTGGCCTAGTGTGCATCTCTAGACAATTTTATATGTTTGTCAAAGGAAGAGTGATGAGTTGATCTAAAAAGAAATTATTTTAACACTATATGTGGTGAATCCTCCAATCTAGTGAACTCTAGCATACAACTATCATGGCCAAGATTCTATCGCTTATTTGAATTTAGATTTAATTTTTTCCCCTACCAACTCTTCTAGAATATAATTATTGCCTAGATTAACCAATAACTAAAATCTTTCAAATTATATCTCTAGGGCTTGTAGTTAAAAGGCATCACCCTAGGTAATTTTAATCAAGCATCATTAGGAGGCATTTTTTTGTTAGCTTGGACAACACACCTATAGGATTTAGCTAGTAACTACTCTATCTAGATATCAGCATCAAATTACATCATCAACCTCCATTCTATCATTTTTAACTTAGTTTTGGGGATTGAGTATTGATAAGGAAGTAAATTGCTCTTCCCTATTATTGTAAAAAGTCCCAACAATGCTTCTTAGTACCACCTAATTTCCCTTAAAGAAGATCTATATTAGTGAACCTTGTTTAGAGATATCAAAGACTCGTTTCTTCTCATGACAAGATTGCACCATCGAGAGAAAATTATACCACCTCGACTAGATCACACCAACACAAATATGTCCCGCATATCTAAACTCTTTAACTCTATAATAAAAAAATCTATTATCAATTTTACAACTCTTTATCACAATGTCAAAGTAATCAAAATCCATATACCATATTGATTTCAATGTAAGACCTAGTCCATCTCAATTTTATTTGAACATATTTACATACCATCTAAACTAGGTTACTTTATTAATGAAACTCAGCTGATTAATATATCTAAGATTTTAGATCTATTTAATTGTACACCATAAATCTTTCTAAAAGGTCTGTTTATATTTCTGTATAGAAAACAAGTAGCTAATTCTATATTTCTGTATATATGTATAACGTGTGTATATATATATATACAGGGCTTGAATAACGAAGTGACGGAAAGTGATGATAGGTGGCATCTATGAGCGTAGTTGAAGAACAATGCCCCGTTGAGGTAAGCTTTTAAGCATTTGTACGTCTTATCTCACTCTGCCGTCCAATAAAGAACTATTTTTGGATATTTTATTACAGATTCTCTTCTATATAATAATGGAAGAGGCAAAGCTCTCTCTGCGCCTAAACCATGGATGACGACAAGTTTCCAAATGCAAAAGAGGTGTATGGCGCAGTGTCCAAAGATTACGCACAGTTCAGGCCTCGCTATCCCTCTCAACTTTTCTCCTTTCTTTCTTCCCTCACTCCACACCATGATCTCGCTTGGGATGTCGGCACTGGCACTGGCCAAGCAGCCATTGAGGTAACTTGTTCAACATTATGTTTTTTCACACCTCTTCTCTTTATGTGTCTTGTCACAGCCTGTTTTCTGATTAGTGTTAATGGTAGAGCAGGTATCAAAGTACTACAAGAAAGTGGTGGGCACAGACACAAGTGAGCAGCAGATTCAACACGCAGAGCACCGCCCCAACATAACCTACACCGTGACGGCGCCGTCAATGACCGAACAAGAACTCCAATCCGTCGTCGGCCTTGATTCCTCCGTCGATCTCGTCACCGTCGCCACGGCCGTCCACTGGTTCGACTTGGATAAATTTTACCCGCAGGTAAAGCGCGTGTTGAAGAAGCCCGGCGGCGTGATTGCCGTTTGGGCGTACTGGAAGCCCATGGTGGATCCAGCAGTGGACGCCGTTCGTGAGCGGTTTTATCGCAGAACTAATCCGCTTTTCCACCCTGCTGTAAAAATGGTGCTCGACGACTATGAAACTTTGCCGTTTCCGTTCACACAAGTGCAGACAATGAAAATGGAGATAGAAGAGCAGAGAACGTTTGATGAGTATATGGGATATTTCAGAACGGGATCTGCTATGGTGGGAAAGGAAGAAATCATAAGCGAGTATATGGCAGAATTTGAGGCAGCGTGGGGAGCCCCGCTGCATGTGACCAAGGCTGTAAAGTTTCCGCTCTGCTTTAAGATTGGTAAGGTTTGAAAATTCTGTTAGTAGACGGTGGATGATCCACACGTAACCTGTGAGCTTTCCTTGTGCCGTTCATTTTAATATGTTTTTTATTGTCTTATTATGGTTTAGTCATATCCTTTTGGGTACGATCAGGCTTTATATATTACTTGACAGTCACATAGCTGTGTCTAAAGTCACATGGCTGTTTCTAAAGTATTTCTTGAAATAATAAGAAAGATGGTGCAAGTTTATTTTTAATGTTTCTTGTAAGTGGGCGCATATTTTGGAGGACTTCATTTTCAAGTCATTCAAAAAAAGATTCGAGATAAAGAATAGTACTAGTGTATGATTAGGTAATTTTTTTAAGTGAGTCAAATTTTCTACTAAATAAAAAACAAGATGACAATATTTTTTTTCTTTTAGATTGTACTTAAATCTATATATGGATTATTGTTAAATCATATTATTTGGTCTATCAAATATTTTGTTATTAATATTTTCATTCAAAATCTACACAATTCTAGATGAATGATACATAGCTTCTACTTATTTATTGAGATTTTTATATGAATAGATATTTATATTAACTAGAGAAATCTTTTTAAATATCTTATATAACAAAAAAAAAAAATGTGGATAGAGAAAATCACACCCTAATGTATAAGCAAGATAGAACCTTAAACATCTAGTTCAAAGAGAAAAATAAAGTTGCGAAGTACCGAGAGGTAAGACACCAATAGAAAGAGGCATTGTGCTTTTTCACAACATGCCCCAATTTGCTCTTAACAAAATAAAGATCCCTTTTTGCCTTGCCCCTTTTAACTTTAGTCTGATTCCTAGTGTCAATCCTCATATCTTGCTTTTTAGCCAACTTCAAAGAGGTGCGTAAGTTCCATAATGAATTTAATCTTCCTTGAATAAAATGATCAAAATCATCTTAAGTCCCTTTTGGAAGTTTGTTAAAATGTCACAAAACAACGAAAAATCAAATTGCAGAGCTTCATTTATATGATTTCAATGAACATATCAACCTTGCAAGGCATAAAAGGTTATAAATGATTTATACTTAGCCTTTATAGAAATTTGATGTTCAAATAAACATGATTTCCTTATCAAAAAATGTGTTCTTACCTTCAACTTTCCCACAAAGCATTAAAGAAGTTGCTAAAAGGTCACCTTTGTGGAAATTCGATATCCATCTAAACTGTGTATTAAACTTCAACTTCAATATGGTATTCCGAGGAGATTTTGTGAAACTTCCATGCATAAATTCCACATTGAAGTAATTATTGGAGTTCACATCTTATTGCACTTGAAGGTCAATTTCCCACAAAAGATAATATAGAGAAGACTCTTTTAGCATTTGCAAAGTGTACATGTGGCAGTGCATGTTGCATATGAAGTTTTATGTTTACCTTATGTTCACTTGCATATCTAATATTTCAATTTGCAAGAGTGTCCTCTTTCGAAACATAAATTGTGCACCTACTTGCCTAGTACAATAAATGCCAATCAATTTTGCCATCAACTTTATTGTTATAAATTCAATCTTATGGATTTAATCGACACATAAACATCATTGAGTGTAAAATTGAGAGCTTTGCAAGTTCTAGCAACCAACAAAGAAAAGTGCATACAACTACCATTATTACAATAAAAAGTACATTGGTTACACAACAAATCCCTATGATCAAATTCTTAGGTTAGAATAAATAAAACATTGCAAGTGTCAAAGTTATTCCCTAACCATGATTAATCTTCTAACATGCATGTTTAGTTTAATTTTGTTATAAATTTTTGTTGTGCCCTACACTCACACCCCATTTTGACTTGGAAAAACAGGGACCCCCTTGTTTTATTTTGTTTTTGTTTGCTTTATTTGGGGTTGTGTTTTCCTTTATCTTTTGGCTTATCATACTTTTAGGGTTTGTAATCCTAGTTTGATAGTAGAAGCACTCCCAAGACTTTGATGTTTTCCCTTTGGCTCTCTTTTGCATGCCTTGATATTCATCAACCTACCAATGTTTGTCATCCAAGCATGAATGTACATAAATTTCCAACATTGTGATCCCTGATGGCTAGTGTTTGGTCAATGTGTCACCCTATAATATTTTGAAGCGCATCATCTTGACATGATGGTAGGAAAAACTTTGACACCTCGATCTCTAGCATAGGATATGATGTTTCCTTGACCTACCCTCAACTCTACATTTATGATAGGACCTCACATTTATGGCAATTTTTTCATATATGAGGGAGATGATTTTTATTACTCTTTTCCTTTCTTTTATTCAATTTTTCTTTGTGATTTTATCTTACTTGGTTCTATGGTGATTTTCTCTTACTATGAAACCCTCATTATGAATCCAAGGTTTCTGGAGTGCTCCTAGTTTCCATGACTATGCTCATGGATTTATTCAAGTGTGTTTGTGTCTCACCATGTGTTCATTCAATCACCCTCCTCCTGAATTTACTAGGTAGGATTTCTCAAAACCTCACCATACAATAATGGTTTCCATTTCTTCATGAGTGAATATCTATTTAGTATTGATTGCCTGGTTTTGGTTCTATTTCTTTATGTTTTCCTTTTTGGTATGTTCAATTTGTATGTGTTTGCATGGATTTTGTCATTTGTTTGTGTTTTTTTTTAATTTCTTTTCCATCTTGTATTTACCTTGTTTGTTTTCATTTTACCTCTTTTATTTTTGTTATTTTTTCCTTTATGAATCTATTTTGAGCTCAGTGTACCTTTCAAGGTTGTTTGTGATGACATCACACCTCCTTGCCATATTGTTAGATCTTGTAATGCTCTCATATCACTTTTGGTATGATGCCAAGGGTTTCTCTAATCCTTGATGTCTAACATATCACATTCACTAAGTCTTTCAAAGGCAATAATTTGACCTCCTTTGTCATGCCTCCCTTGATGAGCATACATTAGGTGGTATCCTCGATATTTGATCTCCAATGCCTCCACTTGGTAACACTTCTAGGATCAATTTTTCTTTATTTGTCCTACTATTGTGTATATAGATTAGATGATGCATTTGATCTTTGACTTTTGATAAGACACATGTCATATCTTTGTCCCTATTAGGATGTTAGGGTTTTCTTTGATGATCTTCCCTTTTCAAGTAAATTGTATATGATATCATATTACACTCTATTCATTTTCAAGGTTTCTCTAGATGTTCTAAAATATTTAGCATGAGTAAAAAGGTATGCTTAATGTCTGATCTCCAATATGTTACACCTTATATTTTAAGTGAGATTAGGGCATCATAGATCATTAGTTTGGCATGACTCTTGGGAATATGGTATGGAGTACCTCTAATCCTTGAGGCCTAATAACTTCATAATTGATACTCCATGTCAAATCTCGAATGCCTAGGGTTGGGTTATGGCTAGTCCCTAAAGCCCAATTATAAGGCTTCCCTTTACATTGAGCTAATCCTTATTTTGGTTAAGTGTTGGTTTTAATGGATTTGATCATAAATAAAAAATATCCTTAGTTAGATTAATTGATGCTCTCTAACATTGCCTCGTGTGGGTGATTGCAATAAAATTCAGCCCAATTATAAGGCTTCCCTTTACATTGAGCTAATTCTTATTTTGGTTAAGTGTTGGTTTTAATGGATTTCATCATAAATAAAAAATATCCTTAGTTAGATTAATTGATGCTCTCTAACATTTGGCTCATGTGGGTGATTGCAATAAAATGCAAGGTGAGCTTCCATGTAGAGAGAAATAAAGTATAAACTCAAGGGGTATCACTCTCCATCTAAGATGTTCTCACCCTACAATAACATTGGAGACATAGACTTGGGGCACATGGACATTCAAGAGTTCATTCAAAGGATAAAAAACTAAGAGGGTATAAATTTTATGGCCCAATACATGGAAAAGTGTGGATTGGTGCAAGTTGTTGCTTTCCCAGTCTCACTCCAGTCCTTAGAGTTGGTACTTGTGTGTTCCTAGAGGTATAATTGAAGGCAAAGAAAGGTGTTTGGCCCCTCTAGATAAGTTATCTTGGATATCAATGCAAAAATGATAGAAAGCATTTTTGGGTTATCTATCTATACATAGTATGACAATATTGATGTGAAGGGAGCTTTGGAATTTTATGAGAGGAAGACCAAGACTGTCACTAATTTCATTAACTAGCACCTAATTGTAGTTCCAATAAAGTCTACACTCAAAATGGCAAGAGTTCAACATAGGAGTGAATTTAAAGAAGCTGATATAACACTCCTCAGCAAGGTGTATGGATATCCTTATACCAAATAATTCCATCCCTAGATGTGCTATTATATTATGAAGATATTTTCCAGGTTAGGAATATTGACTAGGGGACCATCATCAATTATAAGCTCCATGAGTAGCTAATTAATGTGTTGGAATCAAGATGAATCTACATGACTTCATATTGTGTTTACCTACAAGCCCATCAAACCAACTTTCCAAGGTTGAAAAGGGTCGGTACTCTTTGTAGTGTAAATAGAGACATTATCAAACTAGTTATATTTTAGCCTACCAAGGAGAGTCATATCACACTAGTTAAGTTTCCACTTAGGGAATTTTACCTTTTTGTATCACCTCATGTGGTTGAGACACATATACTCACCCTTTGAGACACCCATCTAATGTGTATATGGCACCTTGATCACACTTGCCTCATGCACATGACACATCATGAACACATTGTTGAATGGACAAGACAATTGAGAGGGGGGTGAATCAGTCGTAGAAAATTAAAACATCAAAACCCTCAATAGTAATTAGATCCACATGCATTCATTAAACCCTTATTTTGTTAAAGTCATTAAATATGAAATGTAGATAACAAAAACTAAAATAACAAAACCATACACATGAGAACACCAGATTTATGTGGAAAACCCAATGAGGGAAAAACCACAGTGAGGATTAGATCATAATATAAGTAATTGCAAAACTGGTATAAGGGCTCACTGCCAAAATAGGACATACTGTCCAGAAAGGCTCACAATTAGGGCTTGCTTCCATAGAAAGAACACAAGAAGATAGAAGATAAAAGTTAAACAAAGAATAAATTCTCAATGCAACAAGGAATCCACCACAAATGCTTCAACAATCTCACAATATTACATGAAATATTTTAGACACCTTCAACTCACTACCTTTAGGAATCCAATTCTCAAAATTCACACTGATATGATCAAATTCGCATCACACACATCACTCGCATCAATCTCACATCTATCTTGCTTCTCTCCTACATGTCACAAAAATATTACTCTTATTTATATCAACCTCAACCTTGAAAACCTTCTCCAAGATCAGAAACTATCCGTTACACTGACAAATTCAAGCTAGGTTAGCAACTAAACATTCATGTGGTGGATAGGAATGAAGGCGACCCATATAAATCCTTAATTACGACTCAAATAGATCCTAACACATATTAATATGCTTCCACAAGCCTCACACCTAGTATTAACACAAGGTCAACCAACACCCATGCTAAAAACCATAAACATTAAGTACTCACTTCCTTAAATCAATCTGAAACTTTCAGACAACAAAATTCAGTTGAGCACGATATAGAATGATCCTTGAATTACTTGAGATCCATCAAACACTTCATCCAAACTTGCATCATACAAATACTTCAACTCAGAACAACTGGTAAAATTTATTTGCACACTGATGCATGAAACACACACCATATTATACCAAATCAAGTGAAACCTTGAATACTAAAAGATACAAACATTATAAGAAAATTCCCAAATCTGCACAAACTGAAGCCAAATTGCAAAGAAACATAGAGGAAATACATTTTTCCTAGGCCACATAAAACACCACTGAAAAACTAGTTCACACATTGGTGAAAATATCTCACTCCAAGTACAATGATCCAGAAACCCAAATTATGAATATAGCAACCTCTAACAACCTTGAACAACATATCAAATCTACACATGCATAGCCTCAACATAGAAGAAATGTGAAGCACAATATCATAGCACATTCTAAACACTTGCACAACACTATTTTCTTTGTCTATCAAATTTTCTCAAAAGAACTTGGAAACCAAGCACCAAAGACATCATCTCATAACATTTCACTATTCCAACACATCTCTAGACACTACAACATAAAGGTAGCTCCATGTACTCACAACACTTCCTCAAAGTCTCAACTATACATGCACAACCTACAACAACTTGTTTTCCACAATTTTCTCAATATCCTCGACATGCAACAAACTTCCTTAACACATAGTTGACATCAATTACAACACCAACCAGTAGAAATCCTATTGACAACAATAACAACACCATCATCCTTGCAAAACACATGTCCTACACTCATGGAGGAGGTTAGATTACACGCCTACCTTGTTATCCCACCCCTTTTTGAATATTCAATGGAATCATATGTAATTACTTTCTTTTTGGATTCACACATATTGTATGAATATTTTGCATATTTTTGGCTTATTTGAAATCTCTTGTAGAAGGCTTATCATTTTTTTGCAAGATCTATTGGGCTATGAGGGTCAAATATCTGAATCCAAAACTCTTTAGCTGGGAAACACCAGATTTTATGATCATTTTCCTCAATTGGAGCTCAAGGAAAGCTTTAGGAACTATTACACTGTTAATGATGCCTTTGAATATGCAATCATTAAAGGCTTATAAAGTGATTATACAAAGAGTTTATCTTGGAGGTAACAAAAAACTTGACTAACTAGGGTATTTGGTACATCTAGTTCAAAAAAAAAAAATTACATCATAGTGGGGTCAGTGCAGGATCATGGGGGTCCAAACTAGGCCCTTAAGTGACAATGCAAATTTTTACAAAGAAGAGTTAGGCA
This sequence comes from Sequoiadendron giganteum, assembly GCA_007115665.2. Lineage (NCBI taxonomy): Eukaryota > Viridiplantae > Streptophyta > Pinopsida > Cupressales > Cupressaceae > Sequoiadendron > Sequoiadendron giganteum. The sequence continues at coordinate 608,690,041 of CM021105.1, forward strand.
ACTTGACATAAAAATTTGAATAGGTTATTTACATAATTTGAAAAATATGTAAGAACATAATTTGTAGCAAATTTAATGTGTATAATTTCCTCTGCAATATCAAATTGACCCCTTTCAACTAGCACGATGGCTGCGCCATTTGCATAAATAAGCATTTCCAAGTTTCTAAGTCAACACTTTTACAAGACAATTATCTAACCTTCTCAAGATGTGTTGCCTTGATTTGTGGATCCCTCCTCCACCAATCAGTATCAATGCCTTATAGCTTAAGAATTTGTTGGAAAGTAGACCATAAGGACCTTTAATAGCTTCTTGAAGATGTAGTGTTCCCTCTATAGAGCTTATACATGTCATGAAATTTTCAAGTTTTTTTTAGTCCATCCTTATTGGCATTTGATAAGTATAGAAAATTAGTTAGAATCAATACTTGAAATAGAAACAATGCTAAAAAGGTGTCTTTTTGAATGTGATATAGAAGGAAAGTTCAAAAGAATAACACTCATATGGTTGTACACCAGTCTTGCATGCTTTGCAATAACCAGTTGCACTATGTTTGAAGGCAGTTTTTTGTCAGATATAATATGTGAAAGGAAAAGGAGAGGTGCGAAAAATGCTTTCCCAATGCTAAGACCATAGAGGAGAAGTGCAAAGACCAAATTTTAAACTTTTTTAACTTCTAAGATGAACAAACAAAGCATAACAGGAAACCAAAAAATCAAACACAGAGATAACACTAGATTTACATGGGAAAACCCTTTCAAGAAAAAGACCCACCACACCAAGAGAAATACACTTTGTATTACAATAAGCAAAAATTAAAAACAAAGTTACAATCCTCACTCTCTGATAGTTAGCTCACAACAGCACTTCAATTTTCGTGCACTCACTGTTACAATACTTTTTCAGCATACAACAAATGCAAAAATCGATTTTTGATTATTCCAATTCGACTTCTAGTCTCAACCGACTATTACAAGTCTGTCACCAACCACCAATTAGGATGCATTAATTTCCATCCATGACCGACACACCAAATCAATCTCAGATCAGATCCACCTGCAATCCTACATCGAGCCACCCCCACAATAAATTTGATGCAAAAAAAATACTAAATTCAGGCTTTGCTAATAGCCAAAATCCGATCTCATAAGAATGTATGAATTGTCGGGGGATGTGCTATGCAAATGTATCACCGATGATATTCAGAATTCACACATTGAAATGATTAATCACTGCCTATTTACGTAATGAATGCTCAGGTCATCTCAATTAAATCATACCTAGATGCTTGTGTTCACTTGCAATATCAAAAATCATGAAAGTAGTACTCAGGTCATCATTGGTCTAACATATACCATTGACGCTTGTACTCACTTTCAACATCCAATAAAGCTCTATGATGACAAAAAAGCACAAAAGTACTATTAAAATGACAATAGTTTGCATATAGTTGCATGATAAAATTAGACTACATTCATATTAGTTTTGCATCTGCATTATAGATTTTTCACATCGATTAATGATATCTATATCAGCTTGCGCTAGATGCAGAATCATGTCCCACATCTTTGGAAAAAACTCTAAAATCCTCCTATAATCAATCAACCTATCAATCTAATCGACTCTGGTGAGACTTTGATCAAATCTCATGAGCGACTATCATTGAACCTCGACTATTATGAGCTCAATCATCAATCTATCATTAATCCTCACCTATCATGAGGTCAATCATCAATCTATCATTGATCCTTGCCTATCATGAGGTCAATCAATCAATCTATCATTGATCCTTGCCTATCATGAGGTCAATCATCAATCTATCATTGATCCTTGCCTATCATGAGGTCAATCAATCTATCTATCATTGATCCTTGCCTATCATGAGGTCAATTATCAATCTATCATTGATCCTCACCTATCATGAAGTCAATAATCAATCAATCATTGAATCTCACCTATCATGAGATCAATAATCTTCTAAACTATCAAGATCAACAATCAAAGGCTGACACGATAAAAAATCATCAAACACAAGGAGGTAAGGTAGGGCAACATTTTATCATCTGCAGGCTATATTTCTTCATCATTGTCAGGAGATAAATTATTTCTTCATCATATCTTCATCATAAAATCATAAAAATATTTCAAAAATGCTAAAAATCATCAAATCATTAATTTATATCTCGAGGGGGCATATTATCATCAAATCATTTGAAAATCAAAATCTGGGGCATGTCTGGGGCACACAGAATTATTATTATTATTATTATTATTATATCATTGATCCTGGCAGTAGTAGCAAAATTTTCTTCGAAGCAACATGTAAACACATCACTTCGAAGAGGGGCAAAATGTATACACCTAAAATTGGTCTGGAGCATCTAATTAATTAAATACGAATTATTTGATTAATTATCCTAATTTCCTCTACTATTGAATAAATAGAAATATTTATGTATATAGTTCACATTTAATATTCATCTTAATTAAATAAACTAAATTAAATACTTTGTTCGATTTAATTATCAAATCCCTATTTCAATCTATCACATCCATCTTAAATTAATTAAATAAAGATCAAAACACTTTATTTATTAATTGCCATATTCTTCTGTCTAATTTAATAAACAACTATCCTATAGTTCGTTTTATTAAATTATTTATCTCTCCTTTGTTAATTCAAATAAATCAAAATATTTGAATTATTGCACAAGGAATATTCCAATATATATTCTCTCGAAAATGAATTAGATATCCTATGTCTAAACCATGTCTAAATTATGTCAAAATATGTCAAAATTAATTGATTGAAACTTCACAGGAAGTTTTGGAGACAAATTGGAGACAAATTTAGAATTTGATCTCTCAATCCTCCTCCATCAATTCTTCCTCTTCTCTTGCCTGGTGTTTTCATGAGTAGAGACAATCTCCATATTTCTCTCAATCTCCTCAATATCTCACCACTCAAATCTTCATATTGAATCCAAGCTTTTCCTGTGCATTTCTATAGCCAAGAAATCTATAAATACAGCCTCATTCAACCAAGAAAAGGATCCAGATAATCAAGCTTTTGCACTCTTACTCTGGAGGAATCCAGACATCAAGCATCAAGCATCAAGCATCAACATTCAATCAATTCAACAATCAAGCTTCACATCAATGATTGCCTCCTATAACTGCAATTATCTGTGTCATGTCTATATCATGCTAGTTTAAATTGATTTATCATTTATCATTGTATTTTAATATCATCTCGTTCTTCAGATAGTCATTTTAACAATCATAGTGCTTAACAATCTAAGAGAAATTTTGATTTAATAAATCTTTGGAGATAGAGAGCAATAGGACGTTTTCAATTGATTACTTTGTTGAATTGATTCAATTAGTTTAATCATTGATATAATATCGTATTAAGAAGTGTTTTAGATCTCATTCACTATTTCACACTTACAATAAGCACATGATCATTTTCAGATTTATAATGCACACAATGATTAGATGTCGATCTCACAAATACCATAGACAACACAAAATTTTCAAACTTTTGGTACCACATTCTAGGCTATTGCTTCAAACCATACAAAGATTCTTTTAACTTGCATATTAGGTTTTCTTTACCTTTTTCAACGAAGTGCTCAAGATGGGACATGTAAATTTCTTCTTGCAGCTCTCCATGAAGAAACTTTGTTTTCACATCCATCTGCTTGATCTCTAATTCATATGCAACTACAAGTGACATCAAAATTCTGATAGATGTCAGCTTAGCTACAGGGGAAAAAAATTCTCCATAATCAATTCCCTCTACCTGGGAACACCCCTTTGCAAACAACCTTGCTTTATACTATTCAACACTGCCCTCAAGACCAATCTTCTTCTTAAATACCCACTTATAGCCAACAAACTTTCTTCCTTTAGGCAAAGGTACTAAATCCTAGGTTTCATTCTTTTTCAATGATTCTATTTCTTCATTCATGGCTTCCAACCAGGAATTTGCATCGAGCATATTAATTGCCTCCTTAATAGTCCTAGGCTCCTTAGTGTTAGTAATTAAAGCATAGGCACAATTCAAATCCAAAATAGAGAAAACATACCTATCACGTTGTTGTTTTTGATGTGTAGACGTTCTCACTAGAGGAGGTTGTGGTTCTTCATCTTCGGAACTCTCAGAGCTACTAGAGCTCTCCTCATATTTAGGTACACCATGCAGTTCTCCCTTTTCTGGAGTCTGGGGAATCTCAACTGCATCATTCTTCTTTTCTCTTTGATCTGTCTCTAGTTGTGGATCAGCTGTAGAAGGTTTTAGCTCACAAAATAATACACTTCTGCTATACAAAACCTTCTCAGTGACGAGGTTCCAAAGCTTGTATCCTTTCACACCAACACCATAGCCAATGAAGATAAATTTAACAACCTTGTTTTCCAACTTAGATCTTTTTTCATTTGGCACATATGCATATGCTTCATAGCCAAAGAAATGAATATGTCTCAGAGAGGGCTTCTTACTAGACCATGCTTCCAATGGTGTCTTATCAACAAGAGCATATCAAGGAGAATGATTTACTAGGTAACATGTTGTAGCCACGACCTCAGCCCAAAAATTTTGCTCCAGACCAACACTACTCAACATACTCCTTGCCTTTTCCATCAACATCCTGTTCAACCTTTCAACAATTCCATTTTTTTGTGGAGTATAAGGTGTAGTTTTATGCGTTTTAATCCCATGGTCTTTACAGTATCTATCAAAATCTGTAGAACATAAATCACTGCCATTATCCATCGAACATTTGATTTTCTTTCCAGTCTAATTCTCAACCAAGTTTTTGAACTCTTTAAAATGACTGAACACTTCTGATTTACTCTTAAGAAAGTATATAAATTCCCTTCTCGAGTAGTCATCAATAAAAGAAACATAATATATAGACTTCAATAACAAAGGAACATTCACTAGACCAAACACATCAAAATGAATATAGTCCAATACACCAGAAGATTTATGAGAACTCGAGGAAAAAGAAACACGTTGTTGCTTTCCATAATGCAGTGCTCACATAAATCAAACTCAAGATTACAATCTACAAGCCCTTCAACAAGATTTTTATTTTTCAATGTTTTTAAACCTTTCTCACCTATGTGGACGAGTCAATGATGCCACAATATGGTTTTCTCAACTGGGAGTTTCACCTCCAAGGCATTTGCACCTAGAGGAGCTTCATCATCCTTCTCTACAGGAGCAAATTTGTTTGACTTTACAGAGATGTTACATTTAACAAGGTGTGCATCTAGCTTGTACAGAGTGCCAGTATGAACACCCTTAGCCAACACCATAGCGCCTCTAGCCATCTTATATCCTTTACTCAAGAAAGAAACTTCTACACCAGCATCATTCAACATACTGACAAAAATTAAGTTACGAACCAAATCTGGTATGTGTAGTACATCACCAATCCCTTTCGTTCTTCCGTCAGGGAATTATATTTTGACTCTACCTCGGCCAACAATCTCCAGTGTTGAATCACTCGCCAGGTATACCTTTCCACCATCATAATTTTCATACTTAGTGAACCACTCTCTATGAGATGTGAACCACTCTCTATGAGATGTCATCTAGAAAGATGCGCCTGAGTCAACCAGCTAGAAATCATCTGATACCTGAGTTGCCAAGCTTACAATGAAGACATTTGCATCACTCTGAGAAGAGTCATAGTCTGAAGAGTTACTCTTCTTCTTCTTCTCCTTACAATCCTTTCAAATATGACCAGACTGCCCATAGTTCCAACATTTTACCTTGGAATTTTTACTAGGAGACTTTGATCTCCCTACAGATTTATAATTCTTGTCCTTCTTCTTGCCTCTATCCTTTGATATTCCTCAAACAACAAGGGCCTCTTTGGCCATCTCTAAAGACTTCCTCTACATCTCTTCAGACAGTTGTGAGGCAACTATGTCTTCCATCTTGAAATTAGCAGTTGTACTTCCAATAGCCAGCACTAGATGATCCCAAGTGTTAGGTAACAAACATAATAGGAGCATGCAACAATCCTCCTCCTCAATCTTCACACCCACATATGCCAACTGAGTAACACTCATATTAAATGAGTTTAAATGGTCTACAACATATGCACCTTCTTCCATCTTCAAGGAGTACAACTTCTTCCTCAGAAATAACTTATTCACCGGAGTCTTTCCCTGATAAATATCACCAAGCTTCTTCCACAAAAAATTTGTAGTCTTCTCCTCATGTATGTTCAAGAGTAAAAAATTGGCCAGAGAAAGTCTTATCAGACCTCTCACTTTTCTATCTACAAGGTCCCATTCTTCTTGCTTCATACCTTATGGCATAGTTCTAGACACTACTACCGAGAGGTCTCTATCCACTAAAAGGTCTTCCACTTTGAGTTTCCACAACTCAAAGTTGCTACCATTGAATTTATCAATATCAACTCTTCCTGATGTACTCACCATCGTAGACAAAACTTAGTCCTAACTTTGCAAGACTCCCACTGGAACAGTATTAGCATAAAAATCTAGCCCTACTAACAAGGATAACACAACTGGCCAGGCTCTGATACCACTTGAAAGGAAAAGCAGATGTGCGGAAAACACTTTCCCAACACTAAGACCACAGAGGAGAAGTGCAAAGACCAACTTTGAAACTTTTCTAACTTCTAAGATGAACAAACAAAGCATAACAGGAAACCAAAAAATCAAACACAGAGATAAACACCAGATTTACGTGGGAAAACCCTTTCAAAAAAAAAAACCCACCACACTAAGAGAAAGACACTTTGGATTACAGTAAGCAAAAATTACAAACAAAGTTACAGTCCTCACTCTCTGATAGTTAGCTCACAGCAGCACTTCAGTTTTCATGCACTCACTGTTACAATACTTTTTCAACATACAATGAATTAAAAAACCGATTTTTTATTATTCCAATTCGACTTCTAGTCTCAACAGACTATTACAAGTCTATCACCAACCATCGATTAGGGTTCATTAATTTCCATCTATCATTGACACACCAAATCGATCTCAGATCGGATCCACCTGCAATCCTACATCGAGCCACCCCCGCAATAAATTTGTTGCGAAGAAAATACTAAATTCGGGCTCTGCCAACCACCAAAATCCAATCTCCTATGATTGCATAATATATCGCTTTTCACCAATCCAGCTTTCGGCCAATGAAAAATTACCACATGTCGCACTGCTATTCATTCTCCTGCTTGACTGAGCAGTGATTGATCAACTATCATTGAGCTTCAAAATCCCTTCACCATCGCTAACCATTTCATCACATTCTGGGCCAACAATAATCCGTTATCACCAAAATACTAACTGCCAGCTCTATCAGGTTCCACAAGCCACATGTTCACCACTCAGGAGGTTTTGAGGCATCCAGGAGGGAAACTCCGGTTTTCCCATGAGCCCGCTTGGAACGAGCTTCTGAGGCTGCCACGTGTAAGCCGCTGGAGCTCCTTCGGGGAATCTCTAGCTGCATCTTCTAGATTCCCCAAGGAACTCCCGAGGTGCTGACAAGTTTCCACGGCCAGACGAACCTTCACATAAAGCAACTCAGGGCCCACCTTGTCTTCGGTGCACCTACCGATTTAACAAGCCGCCACGCGTCGAGCACTGAAGCAATTCTGCTCAGCGAAAATATTTTTGGTTGTACCTTCTTTAGGATGCCATGGAACACAACCAACACCATCGGATGAAACCGATTGTAGTCGTTGATGCATGTCATCGCCACATCAGTGGGACTTAGCATTTCCTCCCACTGATAAACGACCGCTCGACCAATGAAGATAATGCAAACCAACATTCTTCCAACTCCACGCTTCTTGGCCCATAGTTGTGACAACCCTCAGAGTCTTACCGATCAGACAGAGTCTTCATGACCAATGATCAAAATGACCAAATGAGAACTTCATGGTGAAGCGATAGAGGCATAAACTTGTCAAGCGTTTAACAGAGGTCCAAACTAGTAAATTGAGGCACATTTTCCAACAACATGTATAGTTTTCTATATACCATTGTCAAATAATACTATGGGATCCAAGCATCGGAGAAGGAGATATCACCATAGCCGATCCCATTGAGGAAACTACTATGGATACAAAGATTCCCTTTGGTGAATTCCTTTTGAGTCATTATCAATGAATTGTTATCTTCAATTGTAATATTGTTGCCCATGAATTGATATTGTTGTCCTCCTTTCCTCATAGAACTACTTTTAAATGCTAGGGATTTCCCTTGAAAGGATATGCAATAACAGTCTCACCACTGCCCACTATATGGTTTTGAAATTTCCTTCATGTCCATCCCTTCAAGATGCATTGTTACCTTGCCTTGAAAGGAACTATTCTTTATTCCATTTTCTTATCTTGAAGACCAATGTCCTTTCACAAATAAGAACTTCAATGATTCCTCCTATGTCATAAATCCCTTTCATCATGTTGGAAGCCTTGCACATGACTATCACTGCTCATGCTTTCAACCATCTTTGAACCTTGCGACTCTTTTAATGACAATCTTCATCACTCTAAAGCTACCATCACTTATGATGATTGTCCATTGGAATTTGCTGCTTGTTTATCAAGAGTAGTAACAAGCTCTCTAACATCTTTACAAACACCATTAGTAATAGATTTTTTCCTTCTCATGACTCCTAGAATAATCTTTCAATAACTTGATAAGTATGTCATCCCCAAGAAAGTCAATAGTTTGAAATTGTGATGAATGCTTGAGGGCATTTGATGCTGATTTCCAGTCACTGCAACAATCAATATTTGCAAATTTTGAGAGCTCCACCAGTGGCTCTTTCTTTGGGTGTCTATTCCTTAGTGAACAAAGCAAGATTTCAGAATATTCTAGAAGAGCAGACCAACTGCCAAAACCATTAGATGACCCACAATGTCTTTATTCAAATTTTTAAACCTCATTCGGTGGCCCCAAGCCACCAAATGAAAAAGGAGAATCAATGTTTTCCTCTGTCAAACACCATCCTACTGAAGGAATTGATTTCCCTCAATCCATACTTTTTCCTCTATCACACCACATCAACATGAGTAACTTCTTTCCTACAAAAATAAGTGTCGGTCTACCTTTGAACAAGTGAGAACTTGCTCCATGTTTAGCTTTACTGTCACATGGCAACCAAATCATATAGGCCATATCACTTCCACTCATTTCATTTTCTAATTTTATGGCAAGTGACCAAATATGAGGATAATGATCAAAACTATATCAAGACATAGTCTTGTCAATTTACTAACTCCCTCATAATGATCAGGCTCAAAAAATATATCATGCCTCAGAAACGGTGTGCAATCCTCCTATGTATTAAGCAAAGAATGCTCACACACTTGTAACTCCTTCAACAAAATTACATTATAGGTGAGTTTATCATCATCCTAATAACACAACCCAATCACATTATCAAATGTCTCAAGGTTCTAAAAAATAAGACTTATCAACATCATCAAGTCCATTGTCCACATTCAAATCATAACATTCAGAAAAGGCATCAACATCCCAAAGAGTGGTTTCCACTTCAGGTTCATAAACAAGATTATCAATACTCATCATGTTATCACACAAAAAAGCTTCAAGTGCAGGTTCATATGACTCAGAATCTTTGTTTGCAATAAATCCCTCATGTAGTGAGTATTCAAAGCATATTCACTATTGTAAAAAGTATCATACTCAACATCTCCTCTTACTGCATCAACATGAATATTTGAAGTATACTGCTCATGAGAAAGACTATGATTTGCAGATCTAGAAAGAGAGTCCTTATATGCATCCATTTGATTGACACAATCACATTCTTCAAGTGCAATCTCATCATAAAGAGCTTCATTAGTTGTATGAATATTTTTCTCTACATTTTCACTTTCATGGACAACTACATCTATGCTATCATCATGAAAAAATTTAGTAATAACTTCAAAATCATAAAAAGGAATGGAATAAGGTGAAGAGTCAAACAAGAAAGGCTTCCATGTTCCCCACTTACATCACCAACACTTGCATACTCTGCACAATCAACTACTTGAACTTATTCATTCAATAAATCTCTTACATGCATACCATTTTCTTTGTCCATGTTATTACGATGATTAGCAGGGTCACATTCCTCACTGTCAAGCTAAAAAACATCATTTGTTTCTTCATTACAGCTGCTCATAAATTATTGCTTTGGCTGAAATTAGTAGGCTCCTTTGTCTCATCACCATGAAAATTTTCATCAATGCTACACTCACTTGTAGAATTGGTATGACCAAGTGTATCATAACACTACTGATTACACATTTCCTCTTCAAATAACATATTTAGTTCATATCCATTATCTTGTTTTTGTGATCCTTTAAAAGTATTCTCATCATCTTCGTTGGAATACTTTTCACTTAGCGAAATTAGTGTTGCCTCCTCCTTATGAGAGGAATCGTAGTAATAAGGGTTGCAAAAAAAATTGCAATCATCTTGATCACCCGATTAGAATACTCCTTAGTTGATTGCATTCTCACATCAGAAATACTACTATTATCATCATGAAGAGATGAAACTTCTGAATTAGCATACTCAACATCACTGCAACCTTCATCATATATAGAAAATTTACTCTATATTTCTGTAATTTCAAAGCAAATGGAATAAACCTCACACATTTCATTCATTTCATCATGATTGTTGTGGCTTCAATCTTCATCTAGATAGATTTTCTTAGTCGGTTGTTCAAAAAAAACATGCTCATCACTACAAGATGCATTATCATTGTCTTCTGTTATACCATCTGGGTCTATTTTATTAAGTCTGGAAAAGGTACCATCACATAGTCTAGTCAATAAATGACTTCCATATTTCTCTATTTCTTCAATCACTAAAATCCATTGATATGTACATTTAAGGATAGGAGGCTTCAAATTAGTTGGCATGGTACTCATACTTGGCTCAATTCCTTCGTAAAAAATATCAATACATACTGATTCATTAGGTCTATTTAATATTGGTATAGAAAATAGAATTTTCATGAATCTATCATGAAAATCATAGAAGGATTCATCCTCAAATATTTTTATATCACACAATGCATTAGTAGATGATATGGATTCAAATTTTTTTTTTAGACTCCTCTTCAAATTCTTCTTGGATATGTAGATTTCTCTTTCTGGATAAGAATTCATCATTCATTTCACCAAACTGATCCATAAACAATATCTTAAGCTCTTGCCATGAACATATGGAATGCATTGGCAAACTAGAAAACCAATATTCAGTAGTATCTTCTAAATTTCTTACAAAAAACTTCATGGTAGAATCATCTTCTTCTATTTGATAGTCTTCCATCAAATCAATAAAACCATGTACATGTTGTGATGGTGATTCGTAAAAATCTCCTCTAAACTTAGGCAAATACTCATTAATTCTTTTTGGGATAGAATGTGGATAACCCTGGATTTTACTGAAATCCAAAGGGTTATATCTCTCACTAGTGAACACCTTTCTTTGAGGAAATGAGTATGTTTAAGGCATGACATTACAAATTGTAGAGGGAGAACTAGGATAGCCATACATTTTTCTAAATAAGAATTTATTCCCTCCACAACTATTTTCTTCTTAATATTTCTTTCAAAATATCTTGTTTTATCATTTCCCTTTCTACAAGTACCTCATAATACTGGATAAGGGGATATATTAACTAGAACCTTTGTTGAAAACCTTCACACATAAATATTGCAATAGAAAAATACCTGAGAACTACTACAACCAACTCTTCTGATGATGTAGAATATTATGTAGAGTCGCCACCTCTTTGAAAGAGGAAAAGATCTTCAAGCAACAAAAATATTCTTCCAAGATCTAAGTATTTCTGAGTTATGTCCACCAACAGAGCACCAAACTTCAAGAATACACTAGAAACATTACAACAATCTCCTTCAAGTATGCAGGTCCTTGGATCATCTGACCCAAAACTACAAATTAACAAACTAATTAACTCTTTTCAAATAGATAATGTTGGAGTTGTCCCTAATATAGTCGCCAATCTGGTGGTTCCTAAATCTGTAATCAACTTGAATCCTAAAGGGGTTCCAGGCCTAATGGTCATATTCAAGGAGAGATTTGGCCAATGAACAGGAGATTGCTATAAAATCTCTCTCCCCTGCACTTTGGGCTTTGCAAAACCCAGGAGGGTGATCCCAATAGTGTGCCTACAAATACTTGTGTGCCAAAGCATCCAGAACACTGCAAACAAATAATTCTCCTTCAATTGTTAAATAAATAGATTACCCTAAAGATTTAGCTGACCTTCATGGTAATGTCTAATTTAAACATGAGAAATGTAATGCATTAAACTCCACACATAATTACACTAAGATAGGAAAGTAAAGTTGATTTTAATTTGTAGTTGCCACAAAATTCTTAGGAGATTGCAACATTAAAAGACCAGTGCCATATTCTAGGGTAAATTCACCTAAACCATGGAACTTAAAATACATCACAACATTTACCCTATCATAACTATTCCTACTAGATGATGCCTTACACCATTGATACTAGAAACCCAACTAACCATACTTAGTAATCCTAGCACACAGTTGCATAAACCTCTATTTATGTTAATATAGTTTAATTCATTTTTTGAATGAAAGTAATAACACTAAAAAAACACTCAAGGAAAGATAAGAAGACAAATACCAATTATATTTGATTACTCTTATTCCTAATCTATACAATGTGCACTGTGGAGACAACAAGCTCAATTTTTTTTTGTCAATAACACACAAATATGACATTGCCATGAATAAATTCTCTATTACATGACTCAGACTAATCCAAAACCTAAAACAACACTATTCCCTTGAGACCTGTTACAAAAATATAATTCGCCCGTGAAACCAAACTATGAGCAACTCTGCAAATGAAACATGAAAATACATTTAAAGGAAAACAAAAAAATCCCCAAATGAACATTCCTATTGACAACTGGCACCAGACAAGCTGTTAGATCAAAAATCTCCTTGCTTGAGGAGAAACCCATTCTACACTTTGCTTTCTCGCTCCCGCTTGCCTTTACTTTCATCCAGCAACTGAAACATTTTTTTTTACTTCGTGAAAAAATTCATTCATTTCCCATGTCCTACAATTGAAAACCTTTGTTTTTTACCATGACAGCTTTCACTCTTTATTTACTTTGCCCCTTATGAAAAATTCCTTCTGCTCAATATTTCTGACCTCCACATTTGTTTATCTCACAGCTGCAACAAAAAAATATTTTTACTTCGTGTAAAACCTCACTCCTCTCCCCCAAAGAATTTTGTTTTTATTTATGAAGTCTTTAAATATTTTATTGGGCTGCAAAAGACCATTTACCCATGCATTTACCATTTAATTCACCTTCACATACTTTTCACCATCAAAAATCCCCCTAAATAATAATATTTGACATTAACCATGAGCCCCACCATCACTTTACACAAACTTGGTTACCATCATGTATCACAAAAATAATGAGAAAAGGGAGACAATTTACAATGATGGGTGATGTAGAGAATGAAGCATCAGGCCATCGCTAAATTCAATGAGGAGAAAACTTCTTTTATGATGATGGGTGATGGGATGCTACTCTTCACATTCGGCTACTTCTTTGTAAACAATGGCGGCATCAAGAAAATATTTACAGTAGTAAAAAATAAACTCTATCTTCTTCTCATCAAAGGTGTGAGTATGAGGGCTTGCTACAACAAACAATTGGCTGAGCACATAGAGTGCATTCATTAATAGAGACATTGCTTGACAAACGTCACAACAATACGTTTTTCCCTTTGAAGTGTTGAAGTTGAAAACTTCTGCATTGTAACCCCACATCAAAGAGTGATATGTAATTTGGGGTCCCCAAATGTGCAACTCTTAATAATGCTCATTTACAACCTTCCACTATTTTTCTTCACAATGTGTTAAATCCAAACATGATAGAATTCGGGTGTCAATGCCAAAATAGAGCTCCCTCAAACACTTTGATACATTTTCACTACAAGCGCAAACAGTCCATGTGCAAAGTAAACATGTGCTAGATCTACCCACACACCAAGCATCTGAATAGATATTTTTCCTACAACAACTTCTTAAACCAGTGTAAAATTTCCTCTACAATATCGAATTGGCCCCTTTCAGCTAGCATGATGGCTGCCCCATTTGTAGCATAAACATTTCCTGGTTTCTGAGTCAACACTTCTACAAGATAATTCTCTAACCTTCTAGAGATGTGTTGTCTTGTTCTATGGATCCCTCCTCCACCAATCAGTATATGCCTCATAGCTCAAGCATTCACTAGAAGCTAGACCATAAGGACCTTTAATAGCTTCTTGAAGATGTAATGTTCCCTCTGTAGAGCTTATACATGCCATGAAATTGTCAAGATTTTTTATTCCATCCTTGTTGGCATTTGATAAGTATAGATAATAGGTTATTAGAATCAATACTTGAAGTAGAAGCAATGTTGAAAAGGCTTCATTCTGAATGTGATATAAAAGGAAATTTGAAAAGAATAACACTCATAGGGTTGTACACCAACCTTGCATGCTTTGCAATAACCAGTTGCACTATGTTTGAAGGCAGTTTTCTAGTTGATATAACATGTACAGTTTTCTATATATCACTGTGAAATAATACTATGGTATCCAAGCATCGAAGAAGGGGATATCACCACAACTGATCCCATTGAGGAAACTATTATGGATATAGAGTCTCCCTTTGGTGAATGCCTTTTGATTCATTATCAATGAGTTTATGTCTTCAATTGTAATTTTGTTGCCCATGAATTGGCATTTCTATCCTACTTTCCTCATAACACTATTTTTAAATGCTAGTTACTTCCCTTGAAAGAATATCAAATAACAATCTCACCATTTCCCACTATATGGTTTTAAAATTGTCATGTCCATCCCTTCAAGATGCATGGTTACCTTGCCTTGAGAGGGACTATCCTTTATTCCATTTTCTTATCTTGAAAACCAATTTCCTTTCACAAATAACAACTTCAATGAGTCCTCCTATGTCATCAATCCCTTTCATCATGTTGATAGCATTGCACATGACTTCCACTGCTCATGTTTTCAACAATCCTCGAACCTTGCAACTCTCTTAAAGATTGTCTTCATCACTATAAAGCTACCATCACTTATGATGATTGACCATTGGAATTTGATGCTTGTTTATCAGGAGTAGTAACAAGCTCTCTAACATCTTTACAAACACCATTGGTAATAGATTTTTTCCTACTCATGACTCCTAGAATAATCTTTCAATAACTTGAGAAGTATACTAGCCCCAAGATAGTCAATAGTTTCAAATTATGATGAATGCTTGTGGTCCTTTGATGTTCATTTCTAGTCACTGCAACAATCAATATTTGAAAATTTTGAGAGCTCCACCAAGTTGTATTCAAAGTTGAGTCTAGAAAATGGGATCAATGAAGATGGACCTAATGGAAATAACAACAATGATCATTATGTTCAATCTAGGGAACATAATCCTTTGTGCAATCTAGTCTAGGATAAAAAATGCTATTAGAAATGGACTAGAGATGTTTTGAGTAAAATGATATGGTATAACCAAGTGTTTGATTAGATTTTTGGTCAAATAATAGTCACCTAAATATGTATCCTTGAAATGTGGCCTATTTTTCATCTCTAGATAATTTTATATATTTTCCAAAGAACATTGATGAGCTGATCTAAAAATAATTTATTTTAACACTATATGTGGTGAATCCTCCAATCTACTGAACTCTATAATACAATTATCATGGCCAAGATTCTATCCCTCTTATTTGAATTTAAATTTCATTTTTTCCCCTACCAACTCTTCTAGAATATAATTATTGCCCATTAACCAATAATTAAAATATTTCAAATTATATCTCTAGGGCTTGTAGTTAAAAGGCATCACCCTAGGTCATTTTAATCAAGCATCATTAGGAATCATCTTTTTGTTAGCTTGGACAACACACCTATAAGATTTAGCTAGTAACTACTCTATCTAAATATTAGCATCAAATTACATCATTAACCTCTATTCTATCATTGTTGACTTAGTTTTGGGGATTGAGTACTAAAAAGGAAGTAAATTTCTCTTCCCTATTATTGTAAAAATTCCCAATATTGCTTCTTAGTACCACCTAGTTTTCTTTAAAGAATATCTATATTAGTGAACCTTGTTTAGAGGTATCAAAGGCTCATTTATTTTCATCACAACATTGCACCACTAAGATATAATTGTGCCACCTCGGCTAGATCATGCCAACACAATTATGTCCCACATATCTAAACTTTTAGCCCTCTAATAAAATATATAGTATCAATTCTTAATTTACAACTCTTTATCACAATATCAATTAATCAAAATACATATACCATGTTGATTTCAATGTAAGATCTAATCCTTCTAAATTTTATTTTAACATATTTATATAGCTTTAACCTATTAATCAAAACCATCTGATTAATATATCTAAGGTTTTAGATCTATTTAATTGTACACCATAAATATTTCTAAAAGGTTTGTTTATACTTTTGTATAGAAAACAAATAGCTAAATCTATATATGTATGTATGTATTTATGTGTGTGTATATACATATGCAGGGCTTGAATAACACAGGGACGAAGAGCGATGATAGGTGGCCTGTATGAGCATAGTTGAAGAACAAAGCTCCCGTGGAGGTAAGTTGTTAAACATCTGTATCACGCTTCTTCTATTTATGTCTTATCTCGTTCTGTCATCCAATAAATAACTACATTTGGATATTTTATTACAAATCCTCTTTTATATAATAATGGAAGAGGCAAATCTCTATCTGTGTCTAAACCATGGATGACGCCAAGTTTCCAAATGCAAAAGAGGTGTATGGCGCAGTGTCCAAAGATTATGCATAGTTCAGGCCTCGCTATCCCTCTCACCTTTTCTCCTTCCTTCCTTCCCTCACTGCACACCATGATCTTGCTTGGGATGTTGACACTGGAAATGGCCAAGCTGCCATTGAGGTAACTTGTTAAACACACCTCTTCTCTTTATATGTATTATAGAGCCCTTTTAGCTTATCAATATCATAATTTGACACGATGTGGAAAATACCTCCTATTTATCAATTGATGAGCTAAAGGGGCTCTATAATGAATGGTTCATAAGGCACAACACTTGCTAAAGTTTTTTCAAGAGGGGTTGCAAGTTAAGTGGGTTTAACCTTTGAGATAACTCTATGGTTAAGTGTGCTTGAGTTGGAGTAGTATTGGGATGGGTGACCTCCCGAGAAGGCCCAGTACTTCACCTCTGTGAGCATCGCCCAGATGAAATGAGTGTTAAGTGGACCATTCATTATCATGAGAGATGGGTTCTTGTGAACCATTACTCATGAAACATGGGTCAATGAGTTTGACTCAAAATTACATGGTTGAATCCTAATAGCAATATCATATTTTGACACGTTGTGGAAAATACCTCCTACTTATCAATTGATGAGCTAAAGGGGCTCTATAATGAATGGTTCATAAGGTACAACACTTGTTGAAGGTTTTGCAAAAGGGGTTGCAAGCTAAGTGGGTTTAACCTTGGAGAGAACTCTATGGTTAAGCGTGCTTGAGCTAGAGTAGTGTTGGGATGGGTGATCTTCTGGGAAGGCCCAGTGCTTCACCTCTGTGAGCATCACCTAGATGCTGAAAGGAAAAGAAGAGGTGCAGAAACACATTCCTAACGTTAAAACTAAAGAGGAGACGTGCAAAGACCAGTTTTAAATACATTACAACTCTTAAGATGAACACATGCAGGGTAACAAGAGTGATAAAAATAAAATGATTTCAGAGATAACACCAATTTACGTGGGAAAACTCTTTCCAGTAAAAAACCCACCACACCAAGAGAAAGACACTTTGTATTACAGTAAGAAAAAGATTACATACATAGTTATAGTCCTCTCAATCTGATAGTTAACTCTCAACAACACTTGATTTTTTCATGCACTCACAGTTACAATACTCTTTTTGGCATACTACGAATTCTAAAACTCTACCAACCCACTTTCTTAGTATTCTCACTTTTGACTTCTTGTGAAGACCGACAATATCAAGTCTTCTACCAATTAGGGTGCATTAAAACTAGTTCTTCATTGACACGCCAAATCAATCTCAAATCGGATCCACCTACAATCCTGCATTGAGCCACCCTCGCAATAAATTCATTGAAGAGAAAATACAATTCGAGCTCTACCAATCACCAAAATCTGATCACAAAAGATTGCATAATGAATCATTTTTCACCAATCCAAGTTCCAAAAATAAATGTTGTTTTGCAACAACGATGTAGAAACAACCGATGAGAGAATGCCATGTCTCACACTACTATTCATTATGCCACTTGACCGAGTAGTGATCAGTCAGCTATCATCGAAATCCGATAAACCCTTCACCATCGCTAATAGTTGCATCACATTTTGGGCCGGCAATGATCCGCTATCGCCAAAATACTAATTGCCAAAACTATCGGGTCCAACGAGCCACGTGTTCGCTGCTCAAGCCACGTGTTCGCTGCTCAGGAGGTTTTGGGGCATCCAGGAGGGTATTGCCAAGATTCCCATGAGCTCACCCAGAATGACCTTCCGAAGCTGCCACGTGTCAACTACTCGCGCACTCCGCTTGGCCTACGTGGAAGCCATTGGAGCTCCTTCGAGGAATCTCTAGCGGCATCTGCTAGATTCCCTAGGAAACTACCAAGGCACATACAAGTGTCCACATCTAGACAAACCTTCGCATAAAGAAACTCGGGCCCACCATCTCTTCATTGCACTCACCACTTTGATAGGCTACCACGCGTCCACCACTCGCGCACACCGCATGGCTTACGTGGAAGCCGTTGGAGCTCCTTTGAGAAATCTCTAGTGGCATCTACTAGATTCCCTAAGGAACTCCCAAGGTGCAAACACGTGTCCACGACTAGAAAACCCTTTCCGTTGATAGACGACTACACTGCCAATAAAGCTGAGGCCAGCAAACAATCCACCAACACCATGCCCGTCGACCCATCGCTGTGACAACCCTCGGAGTCTCGTCGATCAGACTAAGTCTCAGCAACTGAGTGGTCAAGCCGACCAAAAGAGAGCACCGTGGTAAAGCTATAAGGGCATAAATTTGCACCGCCTCTCTTTGAGGTCCAAGTCGATAAGTTGAGGCACATTTTCCAACAATCTCCCACTTGACGAAGTCTTACAGGCTTCCTCCAGACTTCAATTTTATTGACGATCATGGGCCCAAAGGTCCATCAAACTTGCACCCCATCTGAACTTGTATGTGCTTACTGACTTTGTCAATGCATCAACAACATTTTTTAGAGTATCCACCTTTTCTAAAGAAACCTTTCATCCTCCACCATATCTCTCATGAAGTGATACTACACATCGATATGCTTCATCCTAGCATGGAAAGTTGGATTTTTAGCTAAACAAATGGCACTCTAACTGTTGCAAAAAATAGTGATTTTCCCTACATTAAAACCAATATCAGAACATAAGCGTCTAAGCCAAACAACTTCTTTGCAGGCGTGAGTCGCTACCATGTATTTTTCCTCCGTCATGGACAAAGCGACTACAACCTATCGCTTGCTCATCCAACTGATTGCACCACCATTTAACATGAAAATGTATCCACTAGTGGATCTTCTTCTATCAATGTCCCCTACCCAATCAAATTCCACATATCCACGAATGTTGAGAGTTCTCTACGATCCAACCAAATTGCCATGGTAACATAGAGCACATTCTGAGGCACCTATCAGATATCTAAACACTCTCTTTACAACATCCCAATGTGTCCTTCCTAGATTTTCCATAAATCGACTGAGTACTCCCACTGCTTGGGCAATGTCTGGCCTTGTACAGACCATCGCATACATTAAACTTCCGACAACACTCGCATAAGGCGCCCTAGTCATGTCCTGTATTTCAATAGATGATTTTGGATAGTCTTCAATAGATAGTTTGTTCCCTGGGTAACTGGAACAACTAGTTCCTTACAATTACTCATATCAAATCTCTCGAGAAAAGTGTTGATGTACTTACTTTGGGTGACCCAAAGCTTTCTGCCATTTCTATCCCTGGTTATCTCCATCCCCAGAATATACCTTGTTGCACCTAGACCTTTCATTTTGAACTTTACAGACAACTGATATTTAAGATCACAAATCATAGAATTACTATTTCCTATGAACAACATGTCGTCCACGTACAGGGTAATAATAAGCACATGATCATTTTTAGTTTTATAATACAAACAATTATCAGATTTTGATCTCACAAATCTAATAGACAACACAAATGTGTCAAAATTTTGGTACCACATTCTAGGAGACTGCTTCAAACCATACAAAGATTTTTTTAATTTGATACCAGGCTCTCTTTACCTTTTTCAACAAAGTGCTCAGGCTGGGACATGTAGATTTCTTCTTCTAGTTCTCCATGGAGAAACATTGTTTTCACATCCATCCGCTCGATCTCTAAGTCATACGCAGCTACAAGTGACATCAGAAATATGATAGATGTCAGCTTAGCTACAGGGGAAAAAATTTATCCATAATCAATTCCCTCTACCTGGGAATACCCCTTTGCAACCAACCTTGCTTTATACTTCTCAACACTGCCCTCAAGACTAGTCTTCTTCTTGAATACCCATTTGCAGCCAACAAAATTTCTTCCTTCAGGCAAAGTTACCAAATCCCAAGTTTCATTCTTTTCCAATGACTACATTTCTTCATTCATGGCTTCCAACTAGGAATTTGCATCAGGTATATTAATTGCCTCTTTAACAGTCCTAGGGTCCTCAGTGCTAGTAATTAAAGCATAGGCATAGTTTGAATCCCAAATGGAGAAACCATACCTGTCAGGTTGTTGTTTTTGATGTGTAGACCTTCTCACTGGCTAAGGTTGTGGTTCTTCATCTTCGAAACTCTCAGAGCTGCTAGAGCTCTCCTCAGTTTCAAGTACACCATGCAGTTCTCCCTTCTCTAGGGTTTTGGGAATCTCAACTGCATCATTCTTCTTTTCTCTTTGATCTATCTCTAGTTGTTGATCAGTTATAGAAGGTTTCAGATCACGAAATATTACACTTCTTCTATACAAAACCTTCTCAGTATCAAGATTCCAAAGCTTGTATCCCTTCAGACCAACACCATAGCCGATGAAGATACATTTAACAACTTTGTTCTCCAACTTAGATCTTTGCTCATTTGGCACATATGCATATGCCTCACAGCCAAAGACACGAACATGTCTCAGAGAGGGCTTTTTACCAAACCACGCCTTCAAAAGTGTCTTATCAACAAGAGTAGAGCAAGGAAAATGGTTTACTAGGTAACATGCTATAGCCATGACCTCAGCCCAAAACATCTGCTCTAGACCAACACTACTCAACATACTCCTTGCCTTTTCCATCAACATCCTATTCAACCTTTCAGTAACTCCATTTTTTTGTGGAGTATAAAGTGTAGTTCTATGCCTTTTAATCCCATGGTCTTTAGAGTATCTATCAAAATCTGCAAAAAAAAACTCACCACCATTATCCATCCTGAAACATTTTATTTTCCTTCCAATCCAATTCTCTACCAAGATTTTAAACTCTTTAAAATGATTGAACACTTCTAATTTAGCTTTAAGAAAGTATATAAATGCCATTCTTGAATAGTCATCAATAAAAGAAACATAATATCAAGACTTCGATAATGAAGGAACATTCACTAGACCAAACACATCAGAATGAACATAGTCTAGTACACCAAAAAATTTATGAGAAATCGAGGAAAAAGAAACACGTTGTTGCTTTCCATAAATTTAGTGTTCACAGAAATCGAACTCAAGATTACAATCTATAAGCCCTTCAACAAGATTTTTATTTTTCAAGGTTTTTAAACCTTTCTCACCTATGTGACTGAGTCTATGATGCCACAACATGGTCTTCTCTAATGGGAGTTTCACCTCCATCGCATTTGTAGCCAGAGAAGCATCTTCATCTTTCTCTATAGGAACAACTTTGCTTGACTTTATAGAGGCATTGTTGCATTGAACATGACGTGCATCCAGCTTGTATAGAGTGCTAGTACGTACACCCTTAACCAACACCATTGCAACTCTAGCCATCTCACATCCTTTACTCGAGAAAGAAACTTCTACACCAGTATCATTCAGCTTACTGACATAAAGTAAGTTACAAGCCAGACCTGGTATGTGCAGTACGCCACCAATTCCTTTGATTCTACCGTCATGGAACTGTATCTTGACTCTACCTCAACCAACAATCTCCAATGTTGAATGACTCACCAAGTACACCTTTCCACCATCATACTTCTTGTACTTGGTCAACCATTCTCTATGAGTCGTCATGTGAAAGGATGCACCCGAGTCAACCGGCCATACATCATCTGATACCTGAGTTGCCAAAGCTGCAATGAAGGCATCTGAATAACTCTGAGAAGAGTCATAGTTGAAAGAGTTACTCTTCTTCTTCTCCTCCTTACAATCCTTTCGGATATGACCAGGCTGCCCATAATTCCAACATTTCACCTTGGAATTTTTAACAGGAGACTTCAATCTCCCTACATATTTAGATTTGGAATTCTTGTCCTTCTTCTTTCCTTTCTCCTTCGATCTAACTCAAACAGAAAGGGCCTCTTTGGCCATCTCAGAAGAGTTCCTCCACATCTCTTCAGACAACAGCGAATCAACCACATCTTCCATCTTGAAAGTAGCAGTTATACTTCCAATAGCCATCACCAGATGATCCCAAGTGTCAAATAACGAACATAACAAAAGCATGCAATTATCTTCCTCCTCTATCTTTACACCCACATATGCCAACTGAGCAACACTCATATTAAATGAGTTCAGATGGTCTGCAACATATGCACCTTCTTCCATCTTCAAGGAATACAAATTCTTCCTCGAGAATAACTTATTTACCAGAGACTTTCCCTAATAAATATCCCCAAGCTTCTTCCATAACAAAGTTGTAGACTTATCCTCATGGACATTCAGGAGTACAGAATCAGCTAGACAAAGTCTTATCAGACCTCTCACTTTTCTATCTGCAAGGTCCCATTCTTCTTGCTTCATACCTTGTCGCATAGTTCCAGACACTGCTACCCAGAGGTCTCTATCTACTAATAGGTATTCCACTTTGATTTTCTACAACTCAAAGTTGTCACCATTGAATTTCTCAATATCAACTCTTCCTAATGTACTCGCCATCTTAGATAGAAATAATTTCTAACTTTGCAAGGCTCCCACTAGAATAATATTAGCACAAAAAACTAGCCCTACTAACAAGGATAACACAACTGGCCAGACTTTGATACCACTTGAACGGAAAATCAGAGGTGTGGAAATGCTTTCCTAACGCTAAAACCATAGAGGAGACGTGCAAAGACCAGATTTAAAAACATTAAAACTCTTAAGATGAAAAAATGCAGGGTAACACGAGTAACAAAAATAGAATGATTTCAGAGATTATACTCGATTTACGTGGGAAAACTCTTTCGAGTAAAAAACCCACCACACCAAGAGAAAGACACTTTTTATTACAATAAGAAAAAGATTACATACATAGTTGCAGTACTCTCAATCTGATAGTTAACTCTCAGTAACACTTGAGTTTTTCATGAAGTCATAGTTACAATGCTCATTTTGGCATACTACGAATTCTAAAACCCTATCGACCCACTTTCTTAGTATTCTCACTTTCGACTTCTTGTCAAGACTAACAATATCAATTCTTATACCAACTACCAATTAGGGTGCATTAAAACTAGTTCTTCACTGACACGCCAAATCAATCTCGGATCGGATCCACCTACAATCCTACATTGAGCCACCCCCACAATAAATTCATTGAAGAGAAAATACAATTCAGGCTCTACTAATCGCCAAAATCCAATCACAAAAGACTGCATAATGAATCACTTTTCACCAATCCATCTTCCGACAACAAATGTTGTTTTGCAACAATGATACAAAAACAATCGATTAGAGAATGCCACGTTTCACACTTCTATTCATTTCATCACTTGATCGAGTAGTGATCAGTCAACTATAATCGGCCTTTGATAAACCCTTCGCCATCGCTAACAGTTGCATCACATATTGGGCCGACAATGATCTACTATCACCAAAACACTGACCACCAAAACTATCAGGTCCCACAAGCCACATGTCTGCCACTTAGGAGGTTTTGGGGCATCCAAGAGGGTATCACCAAGATTCCCATGAGCTCGCCCGAAATGAGCTTTTGAAGCTTCCACGTGTCCACCGCTCACACACTTCACTTGGCCTATGTGGAAGCCATTGGAGCTCCTTAGGGGAATCTCTACCGACATCTGCTAGATTCCCTAGGAAAATCCTGAGGCATAGACAAGTTTCCACGATCGAATAAACCTTCCCATAAAGAAACTCAGGCCCACCATCTCTTCATTGCGCTCACAA
Source organism: Sequoiadendron giganteum (assembly GCA_007115665.2). NCBI lineage: Eukaryota > Viridiplantae > Streptophyta > Pinopsida > Cupressales > Cupressaceae > Sequoiadendron > Sequoiadendron giganteum. The sequence goes on from CM021105.1 coordinate 608,714,557, forward strand.
CTTTGATAGGTTGTCACACATCCACCACTCACACACACCACATGGCTTACATGGAAGTTGGAGCTCCTTTGGGGAATCTCTAGCGACATCCGCTAGATTCCCTAAGGAACTCCTGAGACACAGACACGTGTCCATGACTAGACAACCTTTTTTTGGTAATAGATGACTTGCCTGTCGATAAAGCCGAGGCCAGCAAATAATCTACCAACTCCATGCCCGTCGGCCCATCACTATGACAACCCTTAGAGTCTCGCCGATCAGACTAAGTCTCAGTGATCGAAGGGTCAAGCTGACCAAAAGAGAGCACCACGGTAAAGCGATAAGGGCATAAATTCGCCAAGCCTTTCTTTGAGGTCCAAGCCAATAAGTTGAGGCACATTTTCCAACAGATGCAATGAGTGTTAAGTGGACCATTCAATATCATGAGAGATGGATTCTTGTGGACCACTACTCATGAAACATGGGTCAATGAGTTCGATTCGAAACTACACGGTTGAATCTTGATAGCAATATCATAATTTGACACGCTGTGGAAAATACCTCTTGCTTATCAAAAAACAACATGAAAATATTTGGTTTCTTTTAGATTGCACTTAAATCCATATATGGATTATTGTTAAATCATATTATTTGGTCTATCAAATATTTTGTTACTAATATTTTCATTCATAATCCACACAATTTTAGATGAATGATACGTAGCTTCTACATATTTTTGTATTATTATAAATAAATTATGTCTTAAATTTCTATATATATTTTAAATGTATTTATTTAAAGATATTGAGATTGTTTATATGAATAGATATTTATATTAACTAGAGAAATATTTTTAAATATCTTATATCACGACAAAAATATGGGTAGAGAAAATCACACCCTAATGTCTAAGCAAGATAGAGCCTTAAACATCTAGTTCAAAGAGAAAAATAAAGTTTCTAAGTAGTGAGAGGTAATACACCAATAGAAAGAGGCATTGTGCCTTTTCACAACATGCCCCAATTTTCTCTTAGAAAAAGAAAGATCCCCCTTCACCACGCCCCTTTTAACTTTAGTCTAGTTTCTAGTGTCAATCCTTGTATCTTTCTTTTTAGCCAACTTCAAAGAGGTGCTTAAGTTCCATAATGAATTTCATCTTCCTTGAATAAATGATCAAATAAGTCCCTTTTGGAAGTTTGTTAAAATGTCCCAAAACAATGAAAAATCAAATTGTGGAGCTTCATTTATATGATTTCAATGAACATATCAACCACGCAAGGCATAAAAGGTTATAAATGATTTATACTTAGCCTTTATAGAAATTTGATGTTCAAATAAACATGATTTCCTTATCAAAAAATGTATTCTTACCTTCAACTTCCCCACAAAGCATCAAAGAAGTTGCTATAAGATCACCTTTATGGAAGATTGATACCCATCTAAACTATTTATTAAACTTCAACTTCAATATGGTTTTCCAAGGAGATTTTGTGGAACTTCCATCCAAAAACTCCACATTGAATTGGATATTGAAGTAATTATTAGAGTTCACATCCGATTGCACTTGAAGGTCAATTTCCCACAAAAGATAATATAGAGAAGAGTCTTTTGCAGTTTGCGGAGTTTACATATGAAATTTCATGTTGAATATGAAGTTTTGTGTTTACTTTACCTTCAATATCTTTTTTTCTGCAATCTTGAGTGACCTCTTTGGAAGCATAAATTGCACATCTACTTGCCTATTGCATTAAATGCCAATCTATTTCACCATTAAATTTAAGGTTATAAATTCAATCTTATGGATTTAATTGACACACACATCATTTGAGTGCAAAATAGAGAGCTTTGCAAGTTCTAGTGCAACCAACAAAGAAAAAGTGTATTCAACTACCACTATTGCAACAAAAATTACATAAAGGACAAAAGGAAAGAAGTGAAGTTGATTACACAACAAATCCATGTGATTAAATTATTAGGTTAAAATAAAAAAAATATTGTAAGTCTCAATTCTATTTCCTAACCATGATTCATCTTTTAATGAGCATGTTCGATTTAATTGTGTTATAAAGTTGTGTTGTGTCTTGCACTAACACTCCATTTTGACTCGGAAAAATAGGGTGCCCCTTGTTTTCTTTTGTTTTGCAGTTGAGTGTTTTCCTTTATCTTTTGACCTAACATACTTTTAGGTTTGTCATCCTATTTTGATAGTAGAAGCATCCCCAAGACTTTGATGTTTTCCCTTCAACTCTCTTTTGTGTGCCTTAGTATCCATCGGCCTATCGAAGTTTGTCATCCAAGCATGGTTGTAAAGGAATATCTAACATTTTGATCCATGATGGCTAGTGTTTGGTTAATTTTTCACCCTATTATATTTTTGAGGCTCATCATCCTAACATGATAATAGGAAGAAATTTGAAACCTCAATCTCTAGCATGGGATATGATGTATCCTCAACCAACCCTCGACTATGCATTTATGGTAGTACCTCACATTTATGTCAATTTTAGCATGCATGTGAGAGATGGTTTTTACTACTCTTTTCCTTTCTTTCATTCAATTTTTCTTTGTGATTTTATCTTAATTGGTTCTATGACAATTTTCTCTTACTATGAAACCTTCATTGTGAATCCAAGGTTTTTAGAGTGCTCCTAGTTTGCATGTGTATTTTCATGGCTTGCTTTGATTATGCTTATGAGTTATTGTGTCTCACCATTTGTTCGTTTGGTCTCCCTCCTCTCGAATCTACTAGGTTGTGTTTTTCAAAACCTCGTCATATGATAATGATTTCCATTTGTTCAAGTAGTGAGAATCTATTTAGTATTGATTTCTTGGTTTTGGTTCTTTTTATTTATGTTTTTATTTTTGCATAGATATTTCATTTGTATGTGTTTGCATGGATTTGATCATTTGTTTGTGTTTGTTTTCAATTTCTTTTCCATTTTGTTTTTACCTTGTCTATTTTCATTTTACCTCTTTTATTTTTTATTTTTGCCTTGTCAAATCTATTTTGGATTTGACCCACCTTTTAAGGTTGTTTGTGATGACATCACAACTCCTTGCCATATTTTCAGATATTTTAATGCTCTCATGTCACTTTTGGTATGATGCCTAGGTTGCTCTAATCCTCTATGCCTAACATCTCACATTCACTAAGTCTTTCAGTCATTCAATCAAACCTCATTTTTCATGCCTCCCTTTATGACCATACATTAAGTGGTATCCTTGATATTTGATCTCCAATTCCTCCACTTGTTAACACTTATAGGTTAGATGGTGCATCTGATCTTTAACTCCCAACAAGACACATGTCATATCTTTGTCCCTATCAGTATATTCGGGTTTTCTTTGATGACCTACCCTTTTCAAGTAAATGGTATGCGATATGATTGATCTCTAATCCTTGACATATTACACTCTATTCATTTTCAATGTTTCTCTATATGTTCTACCATCTTTAGTATGAGTGATAAGGTATACTTGATGCCTGATCTCAATATGTTACAATTTATATCTTAACTGAGACTAGGGCATCAAAAATCATTGGTTTGGCATGACTCTTGGGCCTATGGTATGGATTATATCCGATGGACTTGAAGCTCGATAACTTCACAATTAATACTTCATCTCAGATCTCCAATGCCCAAGGTTGGGTCATGGCTAGTCCTCAAAGCCCAACTATAAGACTTCCCTTTACATAGCTAATTCTAATTTTGGTTAAAAGTGTTAATTTTGAATGGAGTTTATCATAAGGAAAATTTCTCCTTAGTCAGCTTAATTGATGCTCTCTAACATTTGACTTGTGTGGATGATTGCAATAAAATGAAACGTGAGCTTCCATGTAGAGAAATGAAGTATGAACTAAAGGCGTGTCACTCTCCATCCAATATGTTCTCGCCATATAATGACATTTGAGATGTAAACTTAGGGCATGTAGGCATTCAAGAGTTCATTCAAAGGATAAAAATAAAGAGGATATAACTTTCATGGCTCAATGCATGACCAAGTTTGAATTGGTGTAAGTTGTTTCTTTCCCAGTCCCACTGTAGTTCCTAGAGTTGGTAATTGTTTTTTCTTGGAGATATAATTAAATGAAAATAAAGGTGTTTTACTATTGCAAGAATGGAGAAGATCAATCTTTGTGTTGTCATTGATGTCAGTATGTTGTTTAAGGTATCAAATTGGTTTGGTACCCTGAATTGGTATGAAAAAAAGGTTTACATCCTCCGATGTTTTGGTACGGTAATTTGGTTTGCATTGCCCCTCTGGTGATCATCGTCGTTGTTGAAGGTTCTAGGAAAAGGTTTATGAATATTGGAAGTTTCTATGTATGTATTTCTATATGCTCATATGTTTGTATGGCGAGTTAGCATTGGTTTGGTGTTGCATTTTGTTATTAGGTCTATCCATGGCCAACCTAATAATCAGTTAATGGTTTAACATGTAGTGTGAATATATAAGTGACCTATATTTGGTCCCAACCAACATGATAAAGCATGCCACATGGTTGAACTACTTTTTGGAAAAGTTTTGTACGAAGCTGACAATTATCTTTTTGGTAAATAAGTGATGCATCCAATTAGGTCAACCTAATTGATGCATGCGGTTATATCAGATATATATACAATATGGTTTGGAGATTGAGAAAAATGTAGTTGAAGAGATATGCAAAATTTGTGAGGAGAATGTGAATGCAAAGAAGAGTGAATATTAGTTTGGTAGCATGTGAATACTCTAAGTATCAAAGGAATTGAATTTTCACTTGTGGTGTAACCCTATCAGTTCATATTCTAGTTGTAAGCCATTTTTTTTTGGTAATCTTTTGTAGGCAGTGAGCCTTCTTATTTGGATAGTGAGTCCTTGTAAGCAGTGAGCTTTTTGTACTTGGAAGTGAGCCTCTTTTGTATCTGGTATTGAAACAACTATATATTGTGAGCTAATCCTCACCATGGTTTTTCCCTCATTGGGTTTTCCACGTAAAATTCTGGTGTTTATGTGTTGTGTGATTTCATGCTTTGTTATTGCTCTTCTCTATTATATGCATTAAAGTAATTAATGGTGTTTTTTCAATGAATTGGAGAAGATACTTATTTATCCCCCCTCTCAGTATCTTGAATATTCAATAATTGGTATCAGAGCTCTAGTTCCTCTAAGGAATTCTAATAGCTTGAGGAAGATCCTACAAATTCAATAAATGGATAAAGAAGAGCTCCAGATTGCTGTTGAAGATCTTGACAAGGCTGAAATTGAAAATAAAGATCTAAAAGAAAATCTTGATGAATCAAATGAATGCATCTAGAAATTGAAAGAGCAATTAAAAAAATTCAAAGAAATACATAGATAAGTGAGTGAGCAACTAAAGCAATCAAATGAAGATATTACTAGGTTAAAGGTGAAAGAGGATGAAAATAAGAGATTTGAGGAGTGTCTAAATATAATGATACAAAGTAAGTCTGATGTATGCTCAAGGATTGAACAAGAAGTAATGAATCTAAAAACAAATATGGAGAAAGAAAATATTTGTGAGGATAATTTCAAGACAAGCTCCACCAACCTTGATGAATTGATAGCAGGACAAAGACCTTGTAAAGACAAAGGTGGTTTAGGTAATGAAGCTAGTGAAAATGTGTAGAACTCAAAAACCTGTAAACAATTAGAAGAATTAAGATAAAGCGAAGCAGAAAAGAAATCCAGGAAGAAGACCACCTATTAGACAATCAAATTCTCAAAGGTACCCATCATTCAATGGTGTTTAATTTTCATGTAATAAATTTGGTCATAGGGAAACTGAGTGCAGGAGCTGGATGAATCAGTTTTTTAATTCCTTCTCCGGACAATGTTATGCATGTAAGAAGATTGGACATAGAGCTACTGAATGCATATCCCAGGTAAGGATGATTAGTCGGGTGATGATGAATAGGTTTAATGGAGGTCAGATGAATCAATATTTTGATGGCTATTGTTATACTTGTAACAAGTTTGGACATAAAGAAAATCAGTGCAGATCTAGGGTTAATTAAAGTCAAACAAACTAGAGAAATGTTGTCTGCTACAATTGCAAAAAACTAGGACATACTTCAAAAGTGTGCAAAAGTAAAAAGTAAAAGCAGCTTGCTTCGGTAAAGGAAGATGAACCTATGAAAAAGATCAACAAAGATCAGATTAAGCTAGAAATGAGCAAGATATGGAAGAAGAAAGAAGAACCAGAGATGATAGATGCATCTGTGCCCTCATCCAATACAGATGATTCCTCTAAGAATTAGACCTAGAATGGTATTAGAGGAGCCTTAATATAAAATTGTTTGAACCCCCTAAAAATATGGCGTGTCAGATGTTGGAACGGGGATATGTTGTAAAGATTAGATGGACAGAGGTTATACAAAAGAAATCGGAAGAAAAAGTGCAAGCATGTTCTTTTGCAGAGTGAATTAGGGTTTCTCAGTGTAGTAGAAGAAGGTTTTATTAGTTTTTTGAAGCTTATTGCAATTAATGAAAATTAGGGCAAAGCGATGGTGTATAAAGAAAAATTTACAAGCTATTTTTTTATCACCTAAGCACTTGAAGAATTCAAAGAGCGTCTTAGAACTAATCTTGAAGCGATTCTAAAGCAACATGGAGCATCTCTGAGAGATCCTTGTGAGCTATCAAGAATGATTGATGGGAGCTTTTCTCTTGCAACTACAAAAGAAGGTAAAAGAAGGATTTTTTGTTGAATTTGAAGAAGTTAAGTGCTTCGATGGAATTGATCAATAGAGGATCGATTGGAGATATCCCATTGAGGCTAAAAGGAGTTTAACTGGAAGAATTCGATCATCGAAAGATAAAGAAAATGGAATTTGGGTTAGAGTTGGACGATTTGCAGAAAATAAAAACCCTAAGCTTGGATTTGTGGGGAGAATTCCCTTGGTTCACTGATAGAGAATTCATCTTGTTTCTTCTGAGTAAATTCAAGGACGACAACATCGTGTTGGAAAAATCTTACCCTATTACAAAAGAAGTGATTGAAACTGTCACCGAGTTATGTAGTATTGGAGACCTCCCCGAAAAGAAAACTATAAAATATAAAGAAGTGGAGGAGCTGACGAGAATTGACAAAGACCCTCAAGCCCTATTGATAAATACTATTGTCGAACCCATCGTAAGGTATGTTGCATATGGTGTCTCCTACAAAATTTCTTTTAAAAATCATGATAGCTCCACTTCAGCTATTGTCATGTATCTAGCACACAAAATGGTAAAGGAAAATAAGAAATTTGATCTGGGTGGCTTGATTTTAGAAAATATTACTGAAAATGTATGAATGTTGTTGGTAGAAGGATACCCTTTTCCTTTAGGGTCTTTACTTACATGTCTGGTATTCTACCTTTTGGACTCGCTACTAGGAAAGAAAAATGTTGAGTGGGAATCTGAGACTCCCGTTGTTAAAAAAATCTACAGATATCTAGAAGACAAGGAGGATAATGTAAGTGCTTGTAAAGCCTTTTTCTTATCTTTACACAAATATATTTGTTGCGGTATGATTGTGTCTAGTCGATTTGAGGGTTCATCCTTCACAACAAAGGAATTGGAAGTCATCATTGGTGATTCCCCTCTAGAATCTAAGAAAAGAAAAGTTACCACGGAGGACATCATTATCATTCCAAAAGAGAAGGAAAATTAAGAAGAAATCCAACTTGGATCCGAATCTTCTAATCCAGATGACATCTGGACAATGTGAGTTAAAGGTAAGATGAGGAAAAGTGGTGAAGTGTGGAATGCATCCTCTCGGGTGGATAGACTCAAGATCGATGATGCTCTAGTTGAGTATTTTATTAGAAAAGGTATTAATGTATCAAGTGTTTCTAATTCTTTGCTAGATAATTTAATTGAATTTGTTGAAGAAAGAATGTTATTGGAAAGTACAGAAGGATGTAAGTTAGAAGCCATGGATGAGAAGAGGTGTGCTGATTCTAAGAAAAAAATATTAATGATACAAAGAAATGCATCAAATAAATTTTAGATATTTACAAGTATTGTCTCCGGCAGCCTACTGCGGTTGACACTTTTAGAAGTAAGATTGAAGCAATTGAATCTGAAGTAAACAACATTGGAAATAATTTTGATATCTTTGAAGACAAAGAAGGGAAACAAAGAATAAGAGTTGGTGAATTGCAAGATGAGCTAATTACTGTTCAAAGACAAAGAGAAGATGTGGTGAAAAACTTTTGGCTTGTTAAGGAGATTGTTGAGGTCCGATTAGACCATATTTCCAGAATACTTAATGATGTAGAAGATTTTGAAAGTCAGTGCTCAACCACAGATTGGTCATCTTCTTTCACATTGTTGGCTTTGTTGGAAAGCATGTGCACAAGAATGGATTCTGTTGTATTTTCTTGGAAGAAGATCTTTCCAGTTATCAAAGAGAGATACAAGGAGGTGTTTCAGGTGAAGAGTGTCATTTTTACTTGAATCTTGAATGTTCAAATTTCTGTTTTTTTTTGTTATGGAAAAAAGTGGAGGAGAGAAAAGAAACGGTAAAAAGGAAATAAAACAAGGTGAGATGAAAAGTTCAATTAATGATCTAAGAAGGAGTTTTGAAAGTTTGAATTTTTTTTTTAAGCTTTTAATTTTTTTGAATGTATGGATGTTTTTGGAAGTCTTTTTAGTTTTGAAATTATTGAAGTTTCAAGGTACATACATTTACATCCTTTCTATTTTGGTTACCCTTTTCCATTGATGTCAAAGGGGGAGAGATTTGGATCAAAACTGTTGGGGAGAATTTTGGATATGTTTTTTTGGCACATTTTGCCATCAATGACAAAGGGGGAGATTGTTGGAAGAATGGAGAAGAACAATATTTGTGTTGTCATTGATGTCACCATGTTGTTAAAGGTATTAGTTTGGTCTGATACCCTAAACCAATATGAAGAATAGGTTTACATCCTCTGATGTTTTGGTCTGGTATTTTGGTCTGCATTGCCCCTCCAGTGATCATTGTCGTTGTTCAAGGTTTTGGTAAAAGGTTTATGAATATTGGAAGTGTGTATTTATGTATTTATGTATGCTCATATGTTTGTATTGCATTTTGGCATCGGTTTGGTGTTGCATTTTCTTACTAGGTATATCCATGGATGACCTAATAATCAGTTAATTGTTTAACATGTATTACAGATATATAAGTAACCTATCTTTGGTCCCAACTGACATGATACAGTGTGCCACACAGTTGAACTACTTTTTGGAAAAAAAATTGTATGAAGCTGACAATTATATTTTTGGTAAATAAGTGATGCATCCAATTAGGCTGACCTAATTGATGCATGTGGTTATATCAGATATATATACAAGATGGTTTGGAGATTGAGAAAAATGTAGTTGAGGAGATATGCAAATTTTGCGAGTAGAATATGAATGGAAAGAAGAGTGAAGATTAGCCTTCTAGCATGTGAATACTTTGAGTATCAAAGGAATTGAATCTGCACTTGTGGTGTAACCCTATCAATTCATATTCTGGTTGTAAGCCATTTTGTTTTTGTAATTTTTTGTAGGTAGAAAGCCTCCTTGTTTGGATAGTGAGTCCTTGTAAGTAGTGAGATTTTTGTACTTGGCAGTGAGCCTCTTTTGTATCTGGTAACAGAACAACTATATATTGTGAGTTAATCCTCACCATGGTTTTTCCCTCATTAGGTTTTTCTCGTAAAATTTTGGTGTTTATGTGTTGTGTGATTTCATGCTTTGTTCTTGCTCTTCTTTGTTATATGCATTAAAATAATTAATGGTGTTTGTTCAATGAATGGAGAAGATACTGATTCACCCCCCCCCCCTCTCAGTATCTTGAATATTCAAAAATTAATATCAGAGCTTTGGTTCCTCTGAATAATTCTAATAGCTTGAGGAAGATCCTACATATTGAACAAATGGATGAAGAAGAGCTCTAGACTGCTCTTCAAGATCTTGACAAGGCTGAAATTGAAAACAAAGATCTAAAAGAAAATACTGATGAAGCAAATGAATGCATCTAGAAATTGAAAGAGCAATTAAAGAAATCCAAAGACATAGAGAAGTGAGTGATCAACTAAAGCAATCAAATGAAGAGATTACCCGGTTAATGGTGAAAGTGGATGAAAAGAAGAGAGTTGAGGAGTGTCTAAATATAGTGATACAAAGTAAGTCTAATGTATGCTCAAGGCTTGAACAAGAGGTAATGAATTTGAAAGCAGATCTAGAGAAAGCAAAGCTCTATGAAGATAATTTCAAGAAAAGCTCCACCAAGCTTGATGAATTGATAGCAAGACATAGACCTTCTAAAGACAAAGGTGGTTTAGGTAATGAAGTTGGTGAAAATGTGCAGAACTCAAAACCTATAAACAATCAGAAGACTCAAGATAAAGGGAAGTAGAAAATAAATCCAGGAAGAAGACCACCTATCAGACAACCAAACTCTCAAAGGTACCCATCGTTCAATGGTGTTTTTTTTCAAGTAATAAATTTGGTCATAGGGCAACTGAGTGCAGGAGCAAGATGAATCAGCTTTTTGGTTCCTTCTCTAGACAATGTTATGCATGTAAGAAGATTGGACATAGAGCTACTGAATGCAGATCCCAAGTAAGGATGATTAGTCGGGTAATTATGAATAGGTTTAATGGAGGTCAGATGAATCAATCTTTGGATGGCTATTACTATACTTGTAACAAGTTTGGACATAAAGAAAATTAGTGCAGATCTAGGGTTAATGAAAGTCAAACAAACTAGAGAAATGTTGTCTGGTACAATTGCAAAAAATTGAGACATATTTGAAAAGTGTGGAGAAGTAAAAACGAAAAGAAGTTTGCTCCGATAAAGGAAGATGAACCTATGAAAAATATCAATAGATGCATCTGTGCCCTCATCCGGTACAAATTATTCCTTTGGGAATCAGACCTAGAATGGTATTAGGGGGAGCCTTAATAGAAAATTGTTTGAACCCCCTGAAAATATGGTGTGTCAGATGTTGGCACGAGGATATGTTGTAAAGATTAGATGGAAAAAGGTTATGCAAAATAAATCGGAAGAAAAACTGAAAGCATGTTATTTTTTGGAGTGAATTAGGGTTTCTCAGTGTAGTAGAAGAAGGTTTTATCAGCTTTTTGAAGCTTATTCCAATTAATGCAAATTAGGGTAAAGCAATGTTGTATAGAGAAAAATTTACAAGCTATTTTTTGATCACCTAAGCACTTGAAGAATTCAAAAAGTGTCTTGGAACTAATCTTGAAGTGATTCTGAAGCAACTTGGAGCATCTCTAAGAGATCCTTGTGAACTATCAAGAACGACCGATGGGAGATTTTCTCTCACGACTACAAAAGAAGGTAAAAGAAGGATTTTTTGTTGAATTTGAAGAAGTTAAGTGATTTGATGGAATCGATCAATAGAGGATCGAGTGAAAATATCCCACTAAGGCTAAAAGGAGTTGAATTGAAAGAATTTGATCATTGAAAGATAAAGAAAATGGAATTAGGGTTGGAGTCAGATGATTTGCAGAACATAAAAACCCTAGGCTTGGATTTGTGGGGAGAATTCCCTTGGTTTACTAATAAATAATTCATCTTGTTTCTTTTGAGTAAATTCAAGGACAACAACATCATGTTGGACAAATCTTACCTTGTTATGAAGGAAGCAATTGAAGCTGTCACCAGGTTATGTAGTATTGGAGACCTCCCTAGAAAGAAAACTATAAAATATAAAGAAGTTGAGGAGCTAATAGGAATTGACAAAGACCCTCAAGCCCTATTGATAAATACTATTGTTGATCGAACCATAAGGTATTTTGCATATGGTGTCTCTTACAAAATTTATTTTTAGAAATCGTGATAGATCCACTTCGGCTATTGTCATGTATTTGGCGCACAAAATGGTAAAGGAGAATAAGAAATTTGATCTATGTGGCTTGATTTTTGAAAATATTACTGAAAATGTATGAATTTCATTGCTAGAATGATACCTTTTTTGTTTCAGGTATTTACTTACATGTTTGGTATTCTAATTTTTGGACTCGCTATCGGGAAATAAAAATGTTGAGTGGGAATCCAGGATTCCCATTGGAAAGCAAATATATAGAAATTTGGAAGGCATGGAGGATAATGCAAGTGCTTGTAAATCCTTTTTCTTATCTTTGCAGAAAGATATGTGTTGCGGTATGATTCTGTCTAGTCGATTTGAGGAGGGTTCATCCTTCGAAACAAAGGAATTGGAAGTTGTCATTGGTAATTCCCCTCCAGAATCGAAGAAGAGAAAACTTAACATGGAAGACATCATTATCATTCCAAAAGAGAAGGAAAATGAAGAAGAATTCCAGCCTGGATCTGAATCTTCTGATCCAGATGACATCCAAACAATGTTAGTTAAAGGTAAGATGAAGAAAATTGGTGAAGTGTGGAATGCATCCTCTCCGATGGATAGACTCAAGATCAATGATGCTCTAGTTGAGTATTTTCTTAGAAAAGGTATAGGTGTATCAAGTGTTTCTAATTCTTTGTCGGGAAATTTAGTTGAAGTTGTTGAAGAAATAATTTTACAGGAAGGTTCAGAACCTGATGTAAGTTAGAAGCCATGGCTGAGAAGAGGTGTGCTAAGGCTAAGAAAAACATATTAATGAGATAAAGAAACACATCAAAGAAATTTCGGATATCTACAAGTATTATCTTCGGTGGCCTATTGTGGTCAAAAAATTTAGAAGTAAGATTGAAGCAATTGAATCTGAAGTAAACAACATTGGAAATAATTTTGATATCTTTGAAGACAAAGAAGGGAAACAAAGAATGAGATTTGGTGAATTGCAAGTTGAGATGATTAATGTTCAAAGACAAAGAGAAGATGTGGTGAAAACCTTTTGGCTTGTTAAGGAGATTGCTGAGGTCCAGTTAGACCATCTTTCTGGAATACTTAATCATGCAAAAGATTGTGAAAGTTAATTCCCATTCAGAGATTGGTCATCTTCTTTCACATTGTTGGCTTTGCTAGAAATCATGTGCACGAGAATGGATTATGTAGTATTTTCCTAGAAGAAGATCTTTCCAGCTGTCAAAGAAAGATACAAGAAGGTGTTTCAGGTGAAGAGTGTCATTTTTACTTGAATCTTGAATGTTCAAATTTATGTTGTTTTTCTATTATGGAAAAAAAAGGAGAGAAAAGAAAAGGTAAAAAGAAAATAAAACAAGGTGAGATGAAAAGTTGAATTGATCATCTAAGAGGGAGTTTTGAAAGTTTGAAAGTTTTTTTTAAGCTTTAAAATTTTTGAATGTATGGAATTTTTGGGAAGTATTTTTAGTTTTGGAAGCATTGGAGTTTTGGAATTTTGAAGGTACATACGTTTACATCCGCCCTTTACCATTGATGTCAAAGGGGGAGAGATTTGGAGAAAAATTGTTGGGGATAATTTTGGATACATTTTTTTGGCACATGTTGCCATCAATGACAAAGGGAGAGATTGTTGGAAGAATGGAGAATATCAATCTTTGTGTTGTCATTAATGTCACCATTTTTTTTTATAGTATTAGATTGGTCCAGTACCTTGAATGGATATGAAGAATAGGTTTACATCCTTCGGTGTTTTGGTCTAGTATTTTAGTTTGCATTGCCCCTTCGATGAACATCATCATTGTTCAAGTTTTTTGGAAAAGGTTTATGAATATTGGAAGTGTGTATGCATGTATTTCTATATTCTCATATGTTCGTATGGCGAGTTGGAATTGGTTTGTCATTATATTTTGTCACTAGGTCTATCCATGGTCGACCTAATAATCAATTAATGGTTTAACATGTATTATGGATATATAAGTCACCTATCTTTGGTCCCAACCAACATGATATAGAATGCCACACACTTGAACTACTTTTGTGAATATTTTTGTATGAAGTCGACAATTATCTATTTGGTAAATAAGTGATGCATCCAATTAAGCCGACCTAATTGATGTGTGTGGTTATATTACATATATATACAAGATGGTTTGGAGATTGAGAAAAATATAGTTGAAGAGATATGCAGAGTTTGTGAGTAGAATGTGAATGAAAATAAGAGCAAAGATTAGTTTGCTAGCATGAGAATACTTTGAGTATCAAGGGAACTAAATCAGCACTTGTGGTGTAACCCTATCAGTTCATATTTTGGCTATAAGCCATTTTGTTTTTGTAATCTTTTGTAAGTAATGAGCCTCCCTATTTGGATAGTGAGTCCTTGTAAGTAGTGATCTTTTTTTATTTGGCAATGAGCCTCTTTTGTATCTGGTATTGGAACAACTATATATTGTGAGCTAATCCTCACTGTGGTCTTTCCCTCATTGGATTTTCCACGTAAAATTTTGGTGTTTATGTGTTGTGTGATTTCATGCTTTGTTCTAGCTCTTCTCTGTTATATACATTAAAGTAATTAATGGTGTGCATTCAATGAATTGGAGAAGATACTGATTCACCCCCCCTCTTAGTATCTTGAATATTGAACATTTACCCCTCTAGACAAATTATCTTGGATATCAATGTAGACATGATAGAAATAGTTTTTGGGTTCCCTATCTATGCATACTATGACAATATTGATATGAAGGGAGCTTTGGATTTTGTAACATGCCCATTGTTTTGCATAGTAATTTTCCTAATTTTATCCTCAAGTAAATAGTTCAAGCATCTAATCTTGATATGAGAAATACAAATTCTTCCAAAACTATAAAGATGGCATGCAAATTTGAAATAAATATATTTCCAAGCTTTTCCATTGCATTATATCAAAGTATTACAACTTTCCAAAGTAATGATTACATAGTACATGTTAACATGATAATATTTCTCTTTACAATATTTCTATAGTAATGGATACAAATTACACAAACAAGACTCTGCAGAGTTTATTGGCAATACATGTAGAATAGTCCTAGATATCCCTATTCCAAATATTGGTAGCCTACTGATGAGGAGAAGCATCAATCAAGCATTTTTTCATCAACCTTGGACTAACTACAGTCCTCACATATCTATCAAACTGATAGATGGCCCTTCCCTTCGACAAAGAGTTTGGTTTGGTATCCTTGTAATAAAGTTGGCCTTTCTTGAGCACAGTGTTGTGTCCTACATGTATAGACATGTCACATTGTGGCTACAACCTACACATATGAAATTCCCCTACCTAGTATGTAAACCTGGATCACAAGTGAATGACAGTGTAAATAGTGGCAACTTACACTACTTTGGCCAAATTATTCATCACTCAAGATTTAGAGTGGACATCATATAACTTCACCCGCCTTCCTAGTGAGATTTGTATTGACCATTCATACCTATGCATAGGCTATTCCATTATTCCATGGAGTAACCTTAACCCCAGGAATAACCTATTACCTCTATGTTAATCAAGACATTTCTACCAAGTAATCAAAATGACTCAAATTCTTAACTAGGTTAATCATTAGCTATATAAGCTATACCCCCAATATAGTATTTATCCCCACTATAACCACCTATTCCTTAATATGGAATATGTACAAACACTTCAAACAAAATATATCTCTACACTAAGTACAACAAGCAATCTTTCACTTTCACATAAGACTAAAATAACTTTTCCCTAATAATCAATTGATCCAATTTTCCAAACAAGACAATCATAGTCACATAATCCTTTCAACATAAAAAGAATAAGAGGGTATAAATCAACATGCATGTTTATGCAATTCTCCAATTGATCAAACGGGTTCCTATCTCATCTTTCCCTTAAATTAGTATGCAATTCCTCAAATAAACCTCTATCCTCTTCACTAATTTTACTCTTAGATTACTCACAACTCTCAAAATCTTGCTCAATTCAGAAGAACAAATAATATCAACTTAGAAAAATCACAACAATAATGTAGATAGCAAGAAAGAAACTTCTCCAAAAAACTTCTACAATGATGGAAATGTATGCTTGAAGCCCTTCAATGTGAGCACATTCCCCTTTCATCTCTTAAACCTTATACACTATGGGAAATCTTCTCGGAGTAAGTTGTAACATGTAGAATCAAAGGAGAGTGTTGATTGTATCCCATATATGAAGCTCTCTCCTTCAATGTAGTCAACAATAACCCAGTTAGAATCTTTCCTCCTTTATATGCAACATGCCATCTGATATGAGCAATAGGGTGTTGCCTTTTCTGCCATGAATGAAGTTGTGCCTCAATACAACCAACACAATTACTATTAGTCTTAATTCAGAAAGAATACAATTTCATTATATATTGCAATTTTATAAAAGTAAGTCCAAACACAATAGAAAGATAAATCAATTTAAAAAATGTAGCCTTGTCAACAAATGCCTTAAATAGAGTGTTCAACATAGGCCTAAAATATGCATATTGAACCCTTGATTTCAGAACCTTGTTCAAAATTTAAGATAGGTGATATGCACAGATTATAGAATGAAGTTGACATATTATAGAATGAATGCTATCAACACTAACTAGACTGATAAAAGGAAATATACAGATTGATATGTCCACCACAAAACCATAGTTTTGAAAAATAGACCCCAAATTCTACTTTATCTGGTCTTCGAATGTTGTTGTGTTGCCACCTTTGGGAATGTATTTCTCACTAGCACCTAAAATTATCCTCTTAATATTGGAAGACCTATACATGAGTTTCTTAAGAAACCAAAGAAATTTTTCCCTAATTTTAGCTATGGAGAGTCTAGAAAACAACTAAGGCACATATTAAGATCTTTAAGGGGATAGCTAGTTGAGCCAAGATTGAACATGAGGATGTAGCATGTAGTTTTTGTGAAATTTCATATAGATAGTACAAGTGAGCCTAGCTCCTAAATCCATTAGAGATTGGAATGATTTAGAATTAACTTTCTTAGATTAGTTTAAGGTTCATATTGACCCTTCTATACTATACCACCTTTTTGTCACTTGCAAGAGAGAACCTAATGAGCCATTAAAAATATTTAATAGCTTATGGGAAAATTAGATTCTATATGGACATACATTAGATCGTACTATCCTTTGACCAATAGATAGTTTTGAGGATATTACCACCTACAAATATGAATAATCTATAGAAGACCTATGTGGAAGTAATGGAGTTTCAACAATAAATGGATCCTCTCATAGGAGGAGCCATGGTATATTTTCCTTCCCTAGGTTACCCTTAGATCATGAGTAATCAAATCCCTACTATTAACAATTCTTTAACCAATCAAAGACCTTTAATGAACCCTATTCTAAGTGTTACTCATGTATTGTAGAATCAAGTTTTGTATCAGTAGCCTTTGTGACATATTCAAAATCCTCCCATGATCACTTATTCTAGAGGATGAGATGATACTTATAATACATTAGGGATTTCTATTTTTGAATAGCATAAGACTTCATCTTCCTCTAGCTCAAACCACACTGTATAATTAACTTTTGAGTTTGAAGCCATTAGCAAAACATTATCTCAAGTTACAAATAGAATTACATGCCTGAGGATCAATCCTTCATAAGGAGTAAATTAAAATAATTCACAAGTTTATAATAATAATCCTCTATGGCCATACAAAAAAATAGAATGTTTAAAATATAAGATTTAATCAATAGAGACCTAATAGACAATGGAACACTAGACCTAACAATGGACGTGTTTCTAATCCCTTGGACAATACTAAATATGCACATTCCACTAACTATGTTGATGTGAATCTTATGACGAATGGATGTATATTTCATGAAACTATATATCATAATAAAGATAATTGTCCAAATATGCAAAGAATGTCTACAATAATATAGAAAAATCAATAGTCCATAGCTGGCAACATATGCTCTAGAATAAATTTGAAATGGCTCTCTCACTCACTATTGCAACCCTCTTGCTCTCTGTAGATGGTGCATCATTGGCTTCTGGTGCATCGTTGGTCTGTGGTTTACGTTGGTTTCTGGTTCTTCGTTGGTAGCTGGTTCGCCATTGGCTTCTGGTGTTCCATTAGATTATGTTTTGTCATTGGCTTCTAGTGTGCCGTCGGCTTCTGTTGGTTCAATTTTTGTTGTTGGGTCGGGTTTTGTTGGCTTGCGGGTGTCTGCTGATAGTTCGCCGCATGTTATTGGGTCGTCAATGCCTAATGGTTCTCGACCTTCCTTTGCTAATGTGGTTGGTTCTAGTGGGATTAATCCTTCTTCTTCTCTTTCCTCTTTCAAGGGTAAACCCTTATGATGCTCTTCTTTTGCCCCTACTATTATTTGTGGGAAGGAGGTGTTGGATAAAGAAGATTATTTCTCTAGGTTTTCTCTTATTTGTAGATTTAATGGTTTATGGCCTTCTCTCCCAAATTTGCACAAGTGGGTTTTGGATTTTTGGAGGAATATTGTTGAGGATAGGATTGAACTCTATCCTCTAGCTAGGGATTTCTTTGTGGTTGCTTTCCAATCTAAGAAGGATAGGGCTCGGGTGTTGGAAGGGGGTGTTTAGTTGTGGAGAAAGCACTCGCTTTCTCTTCGGCCTTGGTTCCCTTATTTTAACCCTCTTTCTGAACCAATTATTGTTTTTCTTACCTAGGTTAGACTTCCTAACCTTCCCCTTCAATTTTGGACTCCTTCTTGCTTTGAGTCTATTGGTAATGGAGTTGGTAGGTTTGTTATGGTTGAGTCTATGATCATCCTACTTTCACTTGCATTCTTATGGATGTTGATACCTCAAAATATTTATATGGGGAGGTTATTTTGATGGTGGGGACTAGGCCATGTTCTTAGGTTCTTGATTATGAGGGTATTCCCTTTCTTTGCGAGAAATTTTTTTCTACATGTCATTTGGCTGCTGACTATCAGAAATCTTGTCGAAGGCATGCTACTTGGTGGAAAGATGCTCTTCGTGAGCATCTTACTGTGGGTGAATCTTGTGATGATGATGGGGATGATGACTTGGTTCCTAATTTCGTGGCTTCTTTTGCTGATGGTTCTCAATAGCCTTCTAATTTTGTTGTTGCTACTCCTGGGTCTCCTATAGTTGATGCTATTGGTATTGGTGGTTATGTTGTTGTTGTTGGTTTGTCTGCAGTTGCTACTAATGCGGTTGGTTTTCCCATAGTTTTTGTTGCGGCTTGTAGGGTTGTTGTTGTTATGGTTGATGCGTTTGTTATTGTTAATATGATTGTTATTTTTTCTACTGCTCTTGTTGATGTTGTTGATTGTGGGAGTGACACTCCTCATTCTTTTCCTCTTTTTCCTTTGGTGGCTTGTCCTCTGACTTCCCCTTCCTCTATTCCTTCGGAGGATGATATTTCTTGGATGGTTGTGCAAAGAAGGAAGAGATGTCTCCCAAATCATAATCATTCCTCTCAGTCCCTTGTTAAATTTTTTCATGGTGGTCGGAAGGTTTCACGTGTGGTTTAGCTCTAATTTTCCCACTTTGGCTTGAGACTGTTTGGTTGTTGGCCCTCTTTGTTTATATTTGGAGCAATTGTTTGTATCTTTTGTGGTTGGGTATTTGGATGTTGTCGACAGTCTAGTGTTGTATCTTTTGAGCAGCATTTTGTGTCTAAAGTTGTAAAGGGTTTCAGGTCCCTTCAAAACCTATTTTTCCCATATAATCAAAACATATGCAACATGAATGTTGTGATGCAAATAAATTAATATACATTCCTCAATGAAGAAGATACAGAATAGAATCAATAGAATGATGATTTTACATTCCCTTTTGAAAATTATAATGGGCTTGAAGGTTTAGATATACAAGCATTTTAGTAGGAAAATTATTATTATGTGAGGATAAAAATAGGGAGCCATTGCTTGATTTAGTTCCACCAAATAATGACCCCACTCCTCTTAATATAGATGCTAGTAACAATTATCATGTACTTAAAGGCCCATTTAGAGGTGCATTTATAAAAACTATTCCTCATCCTAACAAACCCACAATGTCATATGAAGAAAGATACAATGTTGTGAAGGAATTGAAGAAGACTAAGCCAATCTCTATGTATGACATGTTAAGAATATATATCCCAATAAAAAAGAAGCATTGATAGCTCTCTTGGGAGAGTCGGAAGAATAGAAATCCAATTACAAATTATAATGATAAATATAAATAATTAGTTGAATTAGATTCCTTTTCTACTCTCTTTAAGGGTAAATTTTGAGTTCTCTCCTTTCTAAGAATCAAAAACTTGGGTACAAACTTTCATAGTTTTCTTGTTGATTCTAGTACTTCTTGTAATGCAATTCCCTATTTTATCTATCAAAATTTGGGAATGGTCCCCTCTCCCTCTCCAAATAAAAAATTGGTTGTAAAAATTGATAAGGTTAAAGTAAGAGCTATTGGAGAACTAAAAAATGTGCACATATAGTTAGTTTCTAACCTTTGTATTCATCAATCTAGTGATACTAAGTAGTCGATATCCTTGAGATGTATCGTATGATTTTAAGCAGAGAGGACTAAGATCCTTGGGGTTTATTTTCCACCAATTTCACATAGTTATGGTTATCCTAGTGATAAAAGAATAACCAAATAAAAGTATATCTTGAACCACAACTTAAGCACATGACTATATAATATAATTCTATTAATGAAAATACTTATATCGATGTTGATTTGGGAGTTTATAGGATGAATTAAATTATATAAACATTTATTTTTCCTAAATTTGATGTTGCATATGAGAAGGAAGAAGAATCTACACATGATTTAGAGGAAATGCCCCTTGTCAATATCACACTTCATGAATCTATGCAAAATATTGTCAATGACAAGACTACTCTAGGAGCCTAGATAAACACTTCAT
Organism: Sequoiadendron giganteum; assembly: GCA_007115665.2. Classification (NCBI taxonomy): domain Eukaryota; kingdom Viridiplantae; phylum Streptophyta; class Pinopsida; order Cupressales; family Cupressaceae; genus Sequoiadendron; species Sequoiadendron giganteum. Next base: position 608,735,274 of record CM021105.1, read on the forward strand.
ATTTTCCACTCTTAGGATGGTGTAAGATACATAATAAAAACAATTTGAAATTTTCATGTCTTATCTATCAAGATGTAGTTACAAGAGTGTAAAAAGTGGTAAAAAAAGATATGTTTTGGTTCTTATTGGAGAAATGGAGAAAGATGAGGAACATGCTAGGCTTGAATGCAGTTGCAAGATATAGATGTTGTTGATGCAAAAATTTTAGATGTTGAGCCCAAAATATAGATGTATGAAAAAATGTTACTGGTTCTAATATTATTAATTCTTATGTTATTAATATTAATATTTTTTATGTGTTGAGAGATGCGATACATGAAAATATATTATTAATGTGTTGTCAAATGTTTCACAAGATAAGAGGCATTCTCTTACATATTAGAAATATGAACTAAGTAGATAAGAGGAGGAAGCGGAGAATCCTAATGAGCATAAAAAGATAAATGCTCATGAGGTAATTATTTGTAATGGACTCAAGTCTCCTAAGAATGCATTTATGTGGAGATTGAGATTTTATGGATTAAAATTTTAACAAGGTTGTGATGTTAGAGTTGAACTAACCAACCCTCGAGGGAAAAAATATATTGGATCTTACAAGTTACAGTTCACTTGTACAAAAAGCATGATGGAATACAAAGCATTGATTAGAGGCTTACTCCTAGTACACCAAAAAAGGGTTTTAGTATCTATTTGTTGAATGAGATTATTGACTTATAATTAGATATGTTAGAAGTCAGTATACCTACCATTAGAAGAGATTAACAACATATAGAAATAGTTTTTAGGATTTAATAGAGGATTTTGATGCATTTAACATTCATTCAATTGCCAGAATAAATAACCAAATTGTAGATTCACTAGAAGTTGCTACTAGTATTATCAATCCCATGAAAAGTTCTAGATTGAAAATATTTTTAGTATATTTAATACCAATACTTTCTATTCTTAATAATTCCAAACACATCTAGGTATTTGATGATGATAATAACATTTTAGAGTTTATTACTAGCATTGGACCTTTAAAGCACATATTATAGATGAACAAGATAAAGATCCTTTTGAGATGGTTGAGGGTGTTATAAATATGAATACAAATACATTTCCTAAGGGGATGGTATCATAGGAAATAATCTTTGGCACCAATGAATAAATTAACAAAGGAGAGTATCCCAAAATTCTAAAGGTGGGAAATATGATGCTTATAACTTAGGGGACAAATATGATAAAAGAGAGGTTATCATTGGAAGATTATTCACTCCTAAGGAGAAAGGTGAAATTATGAAATAACTACAAGATAATAGAGGGGTGATTGCTTGGGGTTAACCATGAAGAATTGAAGAAATATGATACTTCAATTATTAATCACACCATCCATATAAAGCCTTGAGTGAGGCCCTTCAAACAAAATTAATGTCCAATGAATGTCGTGTCCTTTGATTTGTAAATAAGTCTAGAAGTATTTGTCTACTAGGATTATTCATCCTATCAAATATTCTAATTAGGTTACCAACCTAGTATCAATTCAGAATAAGAATGGAGAGATCAAGTTGTGTGTAGATTTCAAAAATATTAATAGAGATTCTAAAAAGGATAACATTTAACTTCATTGGATGAATTTTTTTTTTTTTAAATGGATATCAAATTATTTCTTTCTTAGATGGATATTTAGGATACAATTAGGTAATGGTTAAAGAAGAAGATAGATTGAAGACTACCTTCACCATTAATTGGGTTACATTTTTCTATAGAAGAATAGATTTTGGCCTTATCAATGTTAGTGCTACTTTCTAGAGGACCATGCACATTTAATTTAAGAGTAATTTGTATGCACACTATCATTTATGATAAAGGGGATCAAATAAAAGAGGAATGGGGAGTAATGATAGGTGGTACGTATGAGGGTAGTTGATGTATTGGAGGGAGAAGAAATGATAGGTGGAATGTACGAGGGTTTACTTGTAACATGCCCATTTATCTACCCAATAATTTTACTATGCTTTTAGCTTCAAGTAAATAAATTATGATGCCAACACTCAACAATAATTTTTTTCTTTTCATATATAAGAATAATAAGCACATTTGAAATAAACAACATTCCAAACTTTCCCATTGCATTACAACAAAGTATTTCAACTTTTCAAAGTATTGATTTCATGTTACATAATTTTCATGAATACGTTTCACTTCTTACAAATTTCCATAGAAATGGATAAATAAATACTTAGCTTCCATGAGCTTTCTGAAAATAGATATACAAATAGTCCAGGTTTCCTCCATGAAATCTTGGTCACCAACTGATGAGGAGAAACATCACTCAAGCATTTTTCCGCCAACCATAAACTAATTGCAATCCCCCACACATGTACCACATATGGTAAGATAGCATTCCCTTCAATGAAGAGATTGGTATTATAACATCATAATATTAATGACCTTCCCTGAGTTGGTGGTGTGTCCTAAACATTTCTAGGTCCTTCATACAATGGATATAACCTACTCATATGACATTCCTTGCCTAGTACGTAAATTTGGATCACAGTGAACTAACAGTGTAAACAGTGGCAACTTACACTTACTTTGGCCAAAGTATTCCCCACCCGTTAATAAAGGAATGGTTGTCATAAAACTTCACCCACCTTCGTAGCTCAATTTGTATTAACCATTCATAACCTATGCATAGGCTATCCCTTACGCCATGGACTAACCTTAACCCTGAGAATAACCTATTTCCCTCTTAAGTTTACTATGACACTTCTACTTAAATAATTCAAAGTAACTAGATTACTTACCAATTAACCCTACGAATTAGCATGGCATCACAACATTAAATGACTCTAGTACCAAAGGTACAATCCCAACTATAAAAGTCTTCAATCAAGGGTATATCTCAACACTAAATGACCCCCTTCAAAAGTATAAAATTATCAATAAATGACCTCAATCAAAAGTATATAATTCAACAATAAATGGATTCATTAAAAATATAATCTCATCAATAAATGACTTCAAAATAATAACCATCAATAAAGGACTCACTCAAAAGTATAGTCTCAACAATAAATCAACTCCAATTGAAAGTATAATCATCAATCAAATGATTAATTAGATCATATAGGTTAATCCTGACTTATCCACTTCCATCAATAATCAAATAGATAACCCTACAAAGTAGGTTATACCTAACCTAGGGTTTCCAACAAAAATTAGTGTAACAAACAAGTGACCATCACAAAATACTCTCTTTCAATATATCTCAAATATTCTCATGGGGTAAACCCATAATAGTGGTGTACAATTTTGATGAGGAGGGAAATTTTAAAAAATGCTCACACATTCAAAATTTTGTGTTTTAAAGGGTTCGTTCGAAATAGTGGGTTCGCACAATCCCAAAAGAGGGGTTTGGTCGAACACCTAGTTCGAGCGAATCCCCTTTTGCATGGTGGGTTCGCTCAAACCCTATGATGTGACATTTTTTCATAGAAACGAATGGAGAATTCAAAAAAAATGGGGGGTTCGAACGAACCCCCCTTCACCCTTTTGAGCGAAGGGGGGTTCATTCGAACCCCCCCTTTTTGCCCTTCTCCCCCTCTTCCACAAAATTTTAGCAGATTTGTGCCCTTCGAAGCTCGGGTTGAGGATGAAAATGGAGGAGACTTCATAGACCCAACTGGAAGATGGTAGTCCTCAGAACAAAGCTATCCAACGAATAAAATTTTAATATGTTTTGGTTTTATTATGTATGTGTTTTTTTAGCTTTATTAAACATAGGTTTTTCACGAAAATCAAGCTCTTTTTTGCACATGTGGAAAAATATCAGATTATCAAAATAAAAATTTTAAAAAATATGTTCATGCTGGGTATTGATGTCCTTGATCCATTAAAAAAAAAAAAAAATGAATTTCGATACATACAGAAAAAGTTATGTTGTATACAGTCCACCTATGTCTGAATTACAATTGGTTTGACTTCAAAACTTGATTAAGGAAAAAATATTCAATAAAAAACTATGAGACCAAATGAAAGTGCTAGATATCATAGTTGAAAATTTAAATTCGAAAAAATTAGAATTTAACCCTTCATACAAAAAAAGTTATGTTGTATACGATGAGCGTCACTTTTTAAAAATGTTGTTTTCTGAAAAAATCGATTTTTGTGGGACATGGAAAAAGAAGTGCAATCTGATTCCAAAAAAGTTTAATTTTTTTTTTTTAGAATCTACAGACAAAATGTGATGAGACTCTAGTTCGCATCATCTTCAAATTCCTTATGTTTTAACCGCTATAGGTGCCCAAATGTGAAGATTTAGTTAAAAATAATAATTTCAATGTCCAGTTTGGCCAAAAATTGTAAACCATTATTGTGGGATCACCCCATGATTACTACATTTTTATATCAACTAGAGGACTTTATCAACTTGTGAGGAGTTGGTTCATCTACACTCATAGTCCTCTCACATTATGGTTTTGGGTTACCAAAACTTGTATCCTCCTTTAGAGTCTCATCGACTCTAATTCAAAATAGCATATCTATTAAGTACAACTCTTCACCCTATTGTTGAATATTGTTATATCCTCCAAGTTTATACCATACACTAGGAATAAGATTCTCTTCCTATCTCAAGGAGATATGAGTAATTAATCAAGTAAGATTATCAATCAAAATTTTGCACCACAATGTGATGATGATATTTCCACTAATTAAATCCATAACTCTACTAGTTTAAACATTAGCCATGTAAGCTATATCCCTAACATAGTATTTATTCCCACTATATTCATCCATTCCTTAATATGGAATATGTACAAACACATCAAGCAATATAGATAGTTACACTAGAAGCACAACAAGCTTCCTTTCTCTTTCACAAAATTATAAGATAATCTTTTCCTATTAAAGAATAGAACTAACTTCCCAAACAAAACAAACAATCTTTTCAAATACTTAAAACGAAGAATAAAAGAGTAGGAGATAGCGTGCCTAATTTTGCAATGCTCCAATTGAACGATCTAGTTTCCCAACACTACTTTCCAAACAATAAGCAACTCCCAAATAACTCTCTCCCCTTCTCTAATGACTTCCTCAAAATCCTCTCTCAACTCTCTTGAAATCTCTCTCACAACTCAAGTATCCAAAATACAATAACTTAGAAAACAACAAGTATGCAGATGATCTGCAAATGAGATAATTAGCTCCTTTATTTATGTACAATGATCACTTTTTAAAGGCTAGAAATAGGGCATGAGATTTGACACTTCTCTTCTCAAATGGTTTGACTCAACATGATAAATAAAAGTTGGAAACTAAATTTTTTGCACTATAAACACATACGCTACCAAGGTGAATGAGTCGATACTAAGTTAGACTACAAGAAAGATGATAAACAATGCAAGTTTATTGCTTCCTAAAGATCGTCTTACTTGGAACAGCTACATGCTTGACCAATTCATATATTTTACACTTGGTTCAAAATCTAGAATTCGATTTGAAAAATAGGCTTCTATTTGATTCATACAATTTCTCAATTGGTGCCACATTGTGCCATTCGCACCATTTCATGGGTCATTGTTTGCTATTGACTCAGTCAACTTATATTCCACATATGAACATTTACTATTGGTTTTGCTTTTGATAAAGTCTTCACAACTATGTTTACACGTTGGAAATTATTTGGATACTATGCGCTTATATGATAGTGTTGCCCATATTACTTTACATTCCATGTGCTTTAAGCATCATTTATATATGTATGTGTTGCCAACTTTTAATAGTGCTATTACCATTGATATAATGTTGCGCTCTATTCTTAGCATAAGCTATGTTTAAATGCTCTGCACTATATTGATAATTCATCGTTATGGTAAATATTACTATATATATAACATATAGATATATAGATATATATATATCATATAGATATATAGATATATATATATATATATACATGTCACAAATATATATACATGTATATAAGTATATACATATTTATATATATAAATATATGTAATTTTCAAGTAAATAGAGTTGTATTATTCGATATACGAATACACATATGTATCCTTATATTTTATATATAAAGTATGTGTACATAAATGTACATATATATATGTGTTGCCGCTTTGACATTGGTTTTGGCATTGATGCCAGGTTGATTGTTCAACTTGGCACATATTCATGTGATACACATTGATACATCTTTGCATTATTGTTTTGGTGCTTGGGGACTAACATCTATGTTGGCTTTGGTATTGAGGTAACATTTATATAGGGAATTTGAGACACACTGTTATATGGGTCTTAGACTTTTGTTGCATTTGAAGACTATGAGCATTGGTCTTTACTTAGCACATTTGTATCATTATATTGATACAAGGCATGGAAGTGTTTATTCTATGCATGTGGTTGTTGGTCATGATTTTAATCATTGTCATATATCTTTGGGCATTATGAGGTTTAAAGTGGTCATGCAAATAATAGCTAAGACCGACACAATGATAATTGTTTTTGGCTTGCAAAGGGAAACAATGGATGAGTGATAACACCAACATAATGAATTGCTACATATCTAAAAGGAAATGATGAAATGATGACATAATGATGTGGTTGTTTTTTGTTTTGCAAAAACAAAGGTATAACATGGGATGTCGACACTAATAGTTTTGACACTTTGCCTTAAGTGTTGTTATTCTGCAAAAACACAAAGTCGTGGTTCAAAGTTGAGTTAGGGATCAAAGAATTTATGCAAAGAAATTATGGTATTACGGCTGCAAAGGATGGGTTTTAGGAAACGGACTTGTGGTTTCATTTTCTCTAGATAAGTCGACCTTCATTGATTAAGTTGAATTGTATTTGTCTGAAAATTGGTCGACGGTTTGTTGGTCTTTGCATTGTTGCTTGATTTGCAACTCGGGTTTTTATTCAAGTCCTTGAGCAGTTATAATATTCTCGGCCTTTGAGTTCCATTGTGTATGTGCTATCAATCTTGGACTTCATGTTCATTATGGTGTCATATAGAGTCACTTACTCTTTTGTATTCAGATTTATTGTTTTGTGTCTTCTTAACCCTATTGCTAGGGCACACCATAAGCATTTCATATGTTATATTTGGTCATTGCTTAGGACACAGATTGTGTCTCCAACCCTCTGCTATTTGTATAATGAAGAACATAGGGCTATGTGTTTTTTTGGTATGGGTTTCATATAGTCTACATACTTTGTCGTTCCACAAGGTCGACTATATGTAAAGGGTTGTTACAAGTGTTTTGTATGTTAAGTGTCGACTTAGGAGTTGGGGTTTCATGTCACATTTATATGTGTCTTGTGTTTGATGTATACATGTAGCTTGCATAATCTTTCGACCATGTTTAAGAGGCAGTTTAATTTGTTAAATGCAAAAGCATCTCAATGACACTTTAGAGGCAGTTATGGGAATAGATTGAACACGATTCATTTGGCAGTTTTATATAGTGACAGATGGCAGAAATTTGTAACATTTTGATTGTTATAAAAATATTGTTTTGGGGTTGTTTCTAGTTCAGTTCTTTATAGAGATACATCATGTTGAATTTGTAAATTTTATTTTGTAATGTTGTTTTGTAAACAGTATGCAAAATAGTGAGATGTGTAATTGATATATTTTGTATTTTAAAGATTTCATGCCAATGAATCTTTAGGATATAGAAATTGCTAGTTTGGAAAGTGGAAATGTTATGCAGTAAAACAGAGCAAACCTCTGTAATGTATTTTATTCATGATTGAAAATAGTGTTGTAAGGTCATGTCAGTGAGAAAAAGATTGCCTTTGCCAGTGAGACATAAATTGTAGCCAGTGAGGCTTTTCTAGTGAGGCATTATGTAGCCAATGAGACTTTTCCAGTGAGGCATTTTACCGAGTGGTTTTTCATCCTTATGAGGGTTTTCAACTCATGAAAAATACTGGGTTATGACTCTTTTGTGGATGCCTTTTTTTTATCTTGTTTTCTTCTATATTTACATTGCAAAATTTGAGTTTATATGTTGTTTCCAGAATCTGAATTTGGTTATCACATTCTGACCATAATATTGAAACTGAACATTCATTGTTTTCAAAGAGATTAAGTGATTTTGAAACATCAGTAAATTGAAATTATTTATTAAGACACTGATTCACCCCCCTCTCAGTGTCTTTTGTACTCCAACATATATATTAATATGTACTTGTATGGATGTTTGCATTACGCCGACACATACACGTATGTTAATATATATGTGTGTGTGTGTACTCATATATATACATATATATTTATCATACCTTGATATTTAAACACATATATCCTCAACCATATAGATTACCATATGTATACACAAAATGTATATATATGTGTGTATATGTCATCCTATCCAAATGATATTCTCATGCATATGGGTAATCTGTTCATGAATATGTGTAGATACGTGTATCTATGTATACACGTGTGCATTAACTTATGTCTATTAATTTATCGTTGACACATATATATACATACATATACATTTTATGTTCATATATTTTATCAATTAAGCATTAACACATAAAGAAGAACTTCATACCACACAAGAAACTCAATACTATTAACCTCTAAACAAGAATGTTCACAAACATAACCACAAACAAGACTAAAGGAGACTTACTATTTCCCAAGCTATTAACTCAACTTGATCAAACTAGAAGTGTGTGTGTGAAAGCTCGGTTTAGGTCTTATCAAAGGTTACTAGACCAATCCCCTCTCCTAAGTGATACTTCCCCTCTCTTTCGGAGGCTCGACTTGTTCCTACATTGAACTTAGCACATAATAATAGTAGTCAAACATTCACATGAAATCCACTTGCATCATTAAACATCTGTATTGACAAATCATTAGAATGTTCACATTGCAATCCATATTCATTCAAAGCATATTATTTCCTTTGAAATCAATAACATCTTATTGCATATCTACATATTTCATTCATCTAGTAAACATATTAAAGTCATAATTGCATTTATCAACATTTTTACTCATGAAGGTAAAAGTAACCTAGTAATGATGAAACGGGGTGTAACATTACTACAATTACAAATTGAGCCACTTTCATGAATCGTGTAATAATATTTATTATTTGCATGAAACTAAATTATAGATTTTTCGTGTAAACTTAAGGTTAAATTTTTTGATGATGTCAATTTAATATACATGTTTGTTGCTATGAGAAGTATGGGTATGATATTAAATAAAATATTCCACCTGGCAATGATAAGATATGCTAAAAAAGTGTTAATGGCTCTAAAAATAATGGGTGGCCCATGTAATCTTCCTCTCTCTACTTGATTTTTATAATAGAACAACTTGAGACTATTGGAGGAAGGCTTGAGATAATTCTCCGTCCCTCTCATATAGTTCTTTTTATTTGTATGAATAATCACATATGAATGAACAATAATTTATAATAGCAGAATTAATTTTATTTTTTTATCTTGTTATAAATTACAAGGGCGAAGCTTGTGAATTCTAGGTTATAGGACGACTCTCAAGACGAGATAGTTGTATCTTTGGAGGTTTGATAATAATGCCATTTTTTATGAATTGATCTAATTAGTTGATTAGTTATTGAAATCTGATCACTTCAAAAAAATTTACAAACATAAATACACATAGATCAATTCTTATCAAATAATTTCATAAAAGTGAAAATTGAATTCAAATGAATTACAAGAATTCAATTCATTAAAATAAACTTAAATAAAATAAGAATAATAAATATATTCCATTCTTAAAAAATCAATTCTTATCAAATGATTTTATAAAAAATAACATTAAATTTAAAAGAAAGAAAAAATGAAAAGATGGACTTCATCCAATACCAACATCCCTCTTCTTCAATAACAATCAAACTAAAGAAAATGAAAGTTAAATAATACTCACCAAAAAGGATGTTCCCTATCAATTTGCATACTCCTAAACTCACTCTGAACCTTTTTGACAATTTCATTATAATTTTTTTAATATTTTAATAATAAATTATGACAAATACTCTTATGACTTTTAATACATGCTCAACCACTCGTCTTCTCCCCAATTCTAATGTCACTCTGCTGGCCAATAAAGACTTTCTTTTTACAATTATGTATATATGGAAGAGGCAAAGCTCTGTCTGGGACTAAACCATGGATGACAGCAAGTTTCCAAATGTGAAGCAGGTGTATGGCACAGTGGCCAAAGATTACGCACAGTTCAGACCCCGCTATCCCCCTCACCTTTTCTCCTTCCTTTCTTCCCTCACTCCACACCATCATCTCGCCTGGGATGTCGGCACTGGCACTGGCCAAGCAGCCATTGAGGTAACTTGTTCAACACGCCTCTTCTCTTTATATATCTTGTAACAGCCTGTTCTCTGACGAATGTTCTCTCTTGTAAAGCAGGTATCAAAGTACTACAAGAAAGTGGTGGCCACAGACACAAGTGAGCAGCAGATTCAACATGCAGAGTACCGCCCCAACATAACCTACGCCGTGACGGTGCCGTCAATGACCGATCAACAACTGCACTCGATTGTCGGCCCCGATTCCTCCGTCGATCTCGTCACCGTCGCCACGGCCGTCCACTGGTTCGACTTGGATAAATTTTACCCGCAGGTAAAGCGTGTGTTGAAGAAGGCCGGAGGCGTGATTGCCGTGTGGTCGTACTGGAAGCCAAGCATCGATCCAGCAGTGGACGCCGTTTGCGAGCGGTTTTATCGCAGAACTTATCCGCTTTCGCATCCGGCTGTGAAAGTGGTAGTAGAGGAGTATGAGAGTTTGCCGTTTCCGTTCACAGCAGTGCAGGCAATTAAAGTGGAGATCGAAGAGCAGAGAACGTTTGATCAGTTTATGGGGTTTTTCAGAACGGGGTCTACTTTGGTGGGCAAGGAAGAAATTTTAGGCGAGTTTAGCGCAGAAGTTGAGGCAGCGTGGGGAGCTCCGCTCCATGTGACCAAGGCTGTAAAGTTTCCGCTCTGCTTTAAGGTTGGTAAGGTTTGAAAATTTCGTTGGTAGCCGGTGGATGACCCACAGGTAACCTGTGAGCTTTACTTGTGCCGTTAAATTTAATATGTTTTGAGTGACTTATTACATGTTAATCCCTTTGGGTACTATCAGGGTTTAAATATGACAATGACAGTCAGACGGCTGTATGTAAAGATTTTTCCGATATCATAATAAGGGTGGTGCAAGTTTATTTTTATTTTTATTGTTATCCAAGTTTCTGTAAGTCAATAAAAAATAAAGATGAAGAACACAATTTTTATTTTTTTTATTTTTTTAATGTAGAAGGTGTTTTCTATTTGAAAAGATTCTAGACTCTTCTAATTTTACTTGCCAATATTAATGTTGAGATTTTTAATTTTACTTGTCAATATTATTTTCTTAATTGTGTTGATTTTTAACATCCACTGTCAATACTCTTTACTCTTTACCATGCATTTATACCACTCACTATCCTAATATTTATAGCATATTTACTAATATTTATTGTAGACAAAAAACAATTGTTACTTGTATATATCGTATTTTTTTTAACAATATCACCGAATTTATTATCAATAAATATATTATAATATATAATTAGTATATAATATATTTTATACAATACAAATTAAACTATATTATTATTATTATTATTATTATTATTATTATTATTATTATATATTATATTTTATAACTTATATTAAAATTAATATAGTTATAAATAATACAAATAAAATTAACATATAAATATAATATAATATATAATTTTATTTTTATTTTTTATTTATTAATTGATAAGTGCTATCAAAGGGATAGCTCCTATGTACATAATATATAATTCTAAACAGGCCATCTGCGATGCTAGGAAGCATGTCATAGCTACCCGTGAGCATTTATCCATCAAAGTAACCATAGACTGTTGCCAAGAAGGCACCATAATCTTCCAGCCTTTGAAAGCTTTCAGCCTCAAGCCAATTGTCTTATGTGTCCATGAAATGATGGAATGGAGCTAGGTCATTGTTCATCACCACAACTCGAAACACCTCCCAAGCTTCACTCATGGAATCCTCCTTTTGTTTACGACGCTGCTCAATCATTGCCTCCTCCAGCTCCTCCCCAACTTCAACCTCCTTTGTCTCAAGTTGGGAGTGGTCGAAATACACCCTCAACGGGCTTACCCATCCATCCACCCCAATTCCATAACCACATTTGCAACTGTGGTGCGGTAAGGCAAGGAGATGTAGTTGTTGCTCATTACCACAACTTTATCTCATGAGCTAGTAATGTCAACCAATGGCTTCAACACGACTTCGAAGATTTTCCAGTCGCAATGATGCCTCTAGATGCGGCCACCCCGGGTCACGATGCCATGGATTGCCCTCCACACATTGGCTTGATAGATCTGAAATAATCGACGACATTGGGGTTCTATCCTTTCATGGGAATCCTAGCAACTTATGCCAAAAATATGCACCATTTTTTTGTGGTTTTTAGCTGAGGTTCTTTCCTTTTTTAACCCAGCCCAATTTGGAAAGTATAGCACGAGATTGGGATTTTCGTTGCGAGATCCTAACACATGTCGTTTGGGCCAAGGCGTTGTCATTTTCATTGCGACCAAGGCGTGCCTGCTTCTGTACTTTGGATCGGATAAATTTTAGCTTGGTTTACACGCGGGTATGGGAGAGGCGGTCTCCACATCCCTCTTGGGATTTCAGTTGGTATTTGCCCGAATCTAATTCAACCAAGTATTTGAGTCCTGCCCAATACTCAGGATTCAAATCTATTATTAGTCCTTCTCCTTGCCAGACTCCTGCATTTTCCAAACAATCAGTTGCTTTGTTGGCTTCTCTATATGCGTGTTCCATCCTATAGTTGTCCAATTTAGCCAAAAGGACCTTAATCTGGGCAACCCAACCGTCAATCTGCCAACTTGGTGATCAACCATTGATTACTGCTTGGATGCATACCAGCGAGTCACCTTCAATTTCGACTGATTTCATATCGTTATAGATGTAGAGCTGCAAACCCAACATTAGCGCCTCCAGCTCAACTACATTGTTAGTACATACACCTAATGATTTGGAGGCCGCCCAGGCACATTGACCCTCCTGGTTTTTGATGAGGCAGCCAGCCCCTGCGGCGCTAGGATTGCCCTTTGCCACCCCATCGAAGTTCAGCTTCCAGGGAAGCACCAATGGCCCCTTCTAGTGTACCGTCTTTCTATCTACTTTGTCACCTCCCAATCACCCCACTCTCGGTCTTTTTAGCTTAGGCCACTCTTTTTGAATCCCTTCATCCCATTTTGTAAAACGTGAATTTTTTCTCAGCCTTGTCTTGTTATTTGCCACCTCGATTATTGCCTCTTTTATCCGTTCTAGTAGCTCCTTACAATCAAGGGCTTCTCCTTTGAAGATTGTACGATTACGTTCTTTCCATAAGTGCCAAATAATCATCAAGGGTGCTAGAATCCATAGACTCTACCAATATCCATATCTATTTCCAAATTGCCAGGCGTTGAGGAAGTCAATCAGTTTCTCTTGTCTAGGGCCATGCATTCAAAATGTTTTCTGGAGCCAATCCCAGCATACTGCTACCAAGGGACAAGAAAGAACAAATGGTCCACTTCTTCCACTTTGTGTTCACACAATACATAAAGGGTGGGGCCCGTGATTCCTAGTCTTTTTATTCTTTCCATCATTAGGTACCTTTTGTGGATGACTACCTAGAGGAATGCGCCAGCTTTGGGAAGCACTACTTGATCCCAACATAGTTTTGCCATCTAGTCTACTCTTCCACCAATTTCTATGTGTATTTGATATCTGAGTTTAGCTATGTATTCACCCGATTTTCCTCCACACCAAACAATGGTATCTTCAATCTTTGGAAACACAAACCACCTGCTTGTTTAGTTCATCTATGATTGCCTTCAATTTAACTTGTTCTATTTGTGCATTCGACAAATTTCGCCATTTCGCGCTCCCTCCATCACCCGTTTCTTCTCAGTTAACATACATGGCTAATTCTAAACCAAAATCGCCCTCTAGGCGGTCCACCTCCTGATCTAATTCGAATTGTTCTGCTAGACTCCTGAATCCATTCCAAGAGTCAGCCCAGAACCTTTCCTTTTGACCATTTCCAATTTTCCATATGATATGGCTTGTTATCAAAGGGCAACAACTTCTGATGAATTTCCAAATGGCTGAGCCACCTTGAATATTTCACTTGTGAGTATCTTGGTCAAGGATTTGTTATCCAGATATTTATTCTGAGCTATGCGGCACCAGAGTTTTTCTGGTTGTCAATACATTTTCTAAATCGACTTGGCGCCCAGTGCCAAGTTTTGCCTCCCAATTTTCCTTAGTCCCGCACCTCCCTCTATTCTTGGCTTGCAAGCAGTTTCCCAACTGATAAGGGGTATTTTCTTATCTTCTTTCAATCCTTCCCATAGGAATCTCTTCAGTACCTTCTCTATATCTCCTTCTATCTTCCTTGGGGCTTTGTAGCAGGCAAGTGTGTATATTGGGATTGCTGAGATGACTAATTTGGCCATAGTGATCCTCCCTACCAAAGTCAACCATTTGTTTTTCTGAGACTGTGTCTTGCTTTTGCATGTGTTCACCACCTCCTCCTAGTGCTTTGACCTGCATGCACCTTCAAAGACTTGGGCCCCTAAAAATTTAGCAGGTAACTTGTCAATCTGATATCCCAGTGTGGTTGATATGGCATTTTGAACCTTGGCCTTAGTGTCGAAGAAATATATTCTTGATTTATCCTTACTCATTTGTTGTCCTGACTGAGATTCATACTATGTCAATGTAGCTTTGATGGAGTTTGCCTCCCTAATATTTTCTTCCCCAAACAGGGTTGTATCGTCGACAAACTATGAATGAGTGATCGGTTCTACGTTCGGGGCTGCAATAATTCCACACCACTCCGCCAGCTATTGTCTTGTTTTGATTGTGATGCTCAATGCCTCAACCATGATGACAAATAATGAGGGTGAGATGGGGTCCCCTTGGCGTAGCCCATTGGTTGCATCAAAAAAACCATGGAGCGAACCATTGACAATAATTGAGAATCTTACTATGGAGATACATTGTTTGATTAATGAGCACTAGCAGTCACTGAAGCCCATGCGAGCCATGACCTTTAGTAAAAAGTCCCACAAAGCCTTATCATAGGCCTTATTAACATCTAATTTAATTACCAGTCTGACATTATGGCTTGTTTTGAGTGAATGTATCACTTCACTGATAAGCAGGATGCTTTCTGAGATCTCTCTACCTGGCACAAAGCTAGTCTGTTCCAGGGATATAATTTTGTTGAGTAGCTTCTTGAGCCTATTTGCTGAAACTTGTGTTGCAAAGAGAGATTGGCCTATAGTCACCAAATGACTTGCATTTTTCTTTCTTGGGGATTAGTGCAATTACCGAATTATTAAAGTCTTTTACGAATCTTATTGTATTTCTAAATTCTTCTACTACTAATCATAGATATTTCCCAGGAAATCCCCAGCAATTTTGGAAGAATCAGGCTGGAAATCCATCCAGTCCCGGGGCCTTGTCGGTGTGCATTTCAAAGAGGGTTGCCCTAACTTCCTCAAAGGAGACCGGTTCTTCAAGCATTGTGTTGTCCTCTTCGCTCACCCTTTTTTCTATTCTCTAATATACTCCCATCACTGTCAGCCTTTGATCGCCCGAATAGTAGTCTTTTGAAAAACTTGACCGCTTCTAGCCCAACTTCTAAACTGCCAGACTTCAGACTACCATCCTAGGACTAAATTGATTCTACCTTGTTTGCCACCCTTGAGGCCAAAACTGAGGCGTGAAAGAAGTTTGAATTCGAGTCCCCTTCCCTAAGCCACACTTCTCTTGATTTGTCCCTCCAATAGATTTCTTCCTTTTTGAGTAGTTCCGTGAGTTTTGATTTTAGTTCTTTTTCTCTCATGAATTTCTCATTCCTCATTCCTTATTCTATCACTTTCTCATTTAGTGCATGTAATTCAACCTCAACCCTTGCTTTTTCTAAAAATATGTTGAGAAATTTTTTCTTGTTTCACTCCTTAAGTTTCTCCTTTAGATGCTGCAATTTTTTCATGAATTTGAAGCTTATTGATCCCCCAATTCAACACTCTGTCCACCACTTTTCTAATAGGCTCGGGAGCCCTTCATCTCGCCACCACATGTTCCTAAACCTGAAAGTTGGTTTTCTCAGTTCTGGATTTTTACTTATGTATAGTTCTATAGTGAAGTGGTCTAATATGGATACTGCCAGAATGCGTGCTTCGATGATAGGACACATGTTGTGCCACTCAGGGGATATCAAGGACCTATCTAACCTTTTTGAGATGGCCAAGAAATCCTTGTGTCTGTTCGTCCATGTAAAAATTTTGTTCATGGTCGGACAATCTTCTAACCATGAACTTGCCACGAATAATCTGAAATCAATCATAGTTTGGAACTCCTTCCTTATCCCACCACTTTTCTATAATATTTCTAGGATGGCATTGAAATCACCACCAATGATGATGCTTGATTCCGAATGGAGCTTTGTGAATTTCGAGACCTCCTGCCAAAGTGTTGCTTTCTCATTTGTTCCAATGGGACCGTAAATATTAATGAGCAAGAATGTTAAGTTAAGATCCATACTGTAGACTTCTACCACTAACCAATTTGTTTTAGAACGGTGAAATTTCACTGATATTGTTGTCTCCTTCCAAATTAGTCTGATGCCCCCCGAGGCACCATCCGATTCTTGAAAAAATCCATTCCAGAACTTAATATAATTTAGGAAAACTTCTGCCTCATTTTGTGACATCTTGGTCTCTTGTAGGATAATGATCTCTCTTGTACATGATTAGAGGTGGCACCTAACCAGGCATCGCTTGGCAGGGGCCTTTAGGCCCCTGACATTCTAGGTGGTGAGTTTCATTGCTTCCCAAGAGAGGCCATACCTCTCTCGGTACTTAAAAATTCCCTGATGCTAGGATAGCTTCTTGCTGCTGCTTCTTCTTCCCTTAGCGTTTTCAATGATTTCCTTCCTCTTTTTTTTCTTTTTTTGCCAACTTTTCCCATCCCAAGGTGTGTGGCTACGGATTGTGATATGCTTCTTTTATCGATAATATCTAGCTCATCCTCTGGTTCTTGTTTAGAGTCTAAGTGTTGGATAAGTGTTGGCTCCTCTATCCTTGCTTCCACCCTGAGGCTAGGTTGAGCCAATTCGTCTAAGGGACCTTCTAACTCGGGGTCCTTTCCCTCACTTTGTTCTGCACTCGGTTCTGTAGCTTCTTCTATCTTTGCATCCTTTAAGTCGCATGTATCTGGACTTGGGGCAAAGGGAACGATTTGCAAACTATCTGACCCTTCTTTTCTTGCCTTTGCATCTTTCCTATGCTGGGCCTTTCTTGGTATTTTCTTACACATTAATTCATTATGCGTTCTTGAGCCACATTTAAGATAGTACCATTTTTCTTCTTCTACCTGTATTTCTTGGTTCCAGATTTCTCCGTCAACCCGCAATTTGATTGACCGGGGTAATGTGTTTATAGCCGCAATTTTTATCCTGGCAAATTTATATAGATCTCCATCAATAATATCCATATCAATGTCAATTAATGTCCCTAGCGTTCTCCCAATTTTTTCCAGGCAACCACCATTCTAGTACTCGAATGGGAGATTATATAGGCAAATCCATATCGGATTGTCATAGGGCTGCAATATGGTTGGGTCAAAGTTTTGAGACCAAGGTTGCATGTATAGTGGGAGACTGTCTTTGTACCACACCCCTCCATCAGTGATTTCCTTCTTAGTTTCCTCATTGGCAA
Source organism: Sequoiadendron giganteum (assembly GCA_007115665.2). Lineage (NCBI taxonomy): Eukaryota > Viridiplantae > Streptophyta > Pinopsida > Cupressales > Cupressaceae > Sequoiadendron > Sequoiadendron giganteum. Next base: position 608,753,092 of record CM021105.1, read on the forward strand.
ATACTACCACAAAACAATTTTTTCGGAGGAAACGAAGTAGGACTTATGTTTGCCAATTTTTTGTTATCCATTCTTTGATCGCGGACATGCTAGGGTTACCCCCAATGAAGCGACAAATGATTTCCAAGTCCCCTAAAATCTATGCATCGCAATTTATTTCCTGGGATACGTCTATCGTTGGAATATCTTTTTCTACCAGTTTTCTAGGGTTATGGGCTTGAACCCCTTTTTGATACGTCTTCTCTGGATCTTCCCTTTGACTGGGCTTGCTATGTTTCACCTTCTCCTTGTGTTTAGGATTATTCCTTGCGAGTCGAGGCATGGGCCACTTATCCTTCCATGCTTTGTTTTCGCGCTAGTCATTTTTGCTTGTAATGGATGGCATATCATGCCGAGTGCGGCCATTGTTGTTATCCTTCTGGTGGGGAGAAGGTTTTTTCCAGTAGTGTGGGTGGTAGCGATCGATCCATTCCCCATTGGTATACACCCATTGGGGCCTATGGCCCTCTTCCTGTTGCGAGGCTTCATGTTCCCTGATGGCCTCATCCGCCCAACTGCCCCAAGATGCTCCTTTCAGACCTTTCCCCTTCTCTCTTTCCTTCGCCACCTTGACATTTTTCACATTCTTTGCTCTGCCCACGCACACACCGCTCTACTCCATTTCCCACTTAATATATAATATATTTTTTATAATATAAATAAAATTATATATAATATATTATATTTATTATTATTATAATAATATAAAAATTATATTATCCTTATATATAGAATATTTTATATTAAAGATTATTAATTTATATAACTAGTACAAATTAAATTAACATATACAAAATTTAAATATGATTGTAACAAAACCTTTAAATCAACTTATATATTGAGTCTAATAGCGATATAAATTGTATTATAGTATAAACTATTGATTTTTTTATAATATAATTTTCTTATAAAAATTCCCCTGCTCTAAAAATGTCTACAACCTCTACGAGTGTCGAACTAGACTTTTGCGTGCTTTCATATGTATCTAAGGGTTTGATGGTGTCTTACACCATTAAACAGGTTATCTTTCTTGGCTCTGTGGTGTTATCCATGAGCAGTTGGTTTGATGATGCCTAGTGGATGCAAGTGGTTTCTTTGTGTATCTAAGCGTTTCTAGTCTTAGTTAAGACCAGGTTGTAAAGGGGTTTTGCTCCCTTGCTTTTTTTTGTAGCTTGTGTAGTCATGTCTATCTTTTAAAGGCTGTTGTTGGGTTGTTGATGGTTTGTGTCTTATCTTATTTCCAGCTTTCTTTTCTCTGATAGGTTGACGGATCCCTTCAAAACTATTATGTACTATGTTTCTAGTCCCATCAAAACCTATTTACCCCTAATCAAAAACTATATTATATTCAAATTATCAATCATAATGATTATTAGGTAAATTAAATTTAATACTATGTAATATAGTTTATAAATAAATGATATTCACATGGAAGATATGAAGAATATGTTGAATGCACAAGACAACTGAGAGGGAGGGGGGTGAATCGGTTGTACCTTAAAACTTCAAAACCCTCATAAACATTCAAATCCACATTCATTCAATTAACCCTTAATCTATTATAATGATTTAGCATTAAAAGTGAATAATAGAAATTGAAATAGAATCAACACCATACACAAGAGAACACCAGATTTAAATGGAAAACCGAAGATGGGAAAAAAATGGTGAGGATTAGCTCAAAATATAAAGTAATATCAACACCGATTATAAAAGGGCTCGTTTTCAGAGGGAACACTACCCAGAAGAAAGAAAGGCTCATTGCCAAAGGCTCACTACCAGAGTAGAAAAGAAGATAGAGAAGAATGTTACACAAAGAAATCAATCTCAATACAACAAGAAAATCCACCATAATGTCACCAACACCTTTGTAGTCTTTCTAAAGAATTGTGGACACCGTATGCTCACTGCATTCAGTTATCTAACGCATGAAAGCTTGCACTACACTTCACAAATTCACACCTCACAACCTTGTAATTCGCATCATACTCATCTATCTTGTCTATCTTATTATCCTTCAACAACTCAACTTATTTATACCATCTTCAACCTTGAAACCATTCTCCAAGGTCGTCTATGCACCTCAACCATGCAAATTCAAATTAGGTCGGCACCAAAACATTCCCGCGATGGAAAGGAATGAAGACAAACCACAAAATACTTTAGCTAGGACCTAAATCCATTCATACACACCAAACCATGCCACGCTTTCACAAACATCAAACCACCTCACAATTAGTGTAAGAACCTAGGTCAATCATTACCTATGTAAACACCATTAAAATTTTAAGTGCATTCTTCCTTTGATCCAACAATAGCTCGCAGGAAACAAATGTCACCTAAAAACAATCTAGAATATTCCATAAATACCTTGAAATCCAACAAACTCCTTCACATCAACTTTCACCTAAGGAATGTACACACCTAGTACACTCAAACAACTTTGTCATACAATGTAACTCAAGAAACCCCTGAGCCAGTGAAATAAGTTTCAAACCCTTCTGCAAAGAGGAAGGAAGTCCAACATAGAACTTCAATCCGACCAAGGTTGAAGGCTATGCCCCAACCTACCTCAGTTATGATAGCACAACTGACTGAGGCTCCTCCCATGTCAAGAGTTCATAGGAGATCTTGAATTCCTCTTTGACCTCTAGAAGAAGGAGAATATGTGCAAGAGACATGAAGACATTCATCTTTGACTATTCAAATTGATTCAATTCCACCAAAAAAATTGTAGAATTCCTTCTCTCTGGATGAGGAACCAGACTCTGATGATATGGAGGAGTTGGGTGATCCCACAATAGTGGTTTACACTTTCTAGGAGATCCTAAGTTTTGTTGAAATCATATACTTTTAGAAAATATAATCATTTAAGCCTTGAAAAGTTCCATTTAAATGATTCCAATTGAAGAGGGTTTGATCAAACTACCTTAAATCAAACCCCCTTGGATAGAACCCCACTAGTTTTAAACCATACCTATAACAAAGTCTCCTTTACACCTATCAAAATGCTAATAAAAAACAACTTTTGATTCACCTTTTGGGGGATCAAATGAATTCATTTAAAAAATATTTTTTGTACGTAGTCCTTATTATAAGCTTCCCAAAAATTATAATTTTAAATAAATTTAATTTGATTATTATATTTATTTTTTATTTTTTGTGAATGTAGGTTTTTCACCGAAATTCAACTCTTTGTTCTACACATGTGGACAAATAGTAGATTATCAAAACAAATTTAAAAATATAAATGCACTAGATATTGATGTCCTTGATCCAACAAAAAAAATAAAAAAAATCGATACATACAAAAAAAGTTATGTTTTAGCCAATAAATCATGTCTAAATTGCAACTGGTTTGACTTTGAAACTTAATTAAGAAAAAAATATTCAATGAAATACTATGAAACCAATTCCATGCACTAGATATCGTAGTTATGAATCTAAAATAAAAAATATAGAATTTTATCCTTCATAGAAAAAAAAATTGTGTAGCTAGTAACGCCACTCTTTAAAAATGGTGTTTATTGTTAAAAACTAGTTTTCGAAGGAGATGGAAAAAGAAGTGCAATCAAATTCCAAATATATATATATATATATATATATGTTTAGAATCTATAGACAAAATATCACAAATTTCTAGTTTTCATCATCTTCATATTCCTCACGGTTTAGCCATTATAGGTGCCTGAAAGTGAAGATTTAGTTAAAAAATTTAGTTCAATGTCCAGTTTGGCCAAAAATTGTAAACCAATATTGTGGGGTCACCTAGTTTCATTCATGAATTTCCTCTCATGGAATGTGCGAGTTCTGACAGATCTCTCTAAGTAAACTGTTAGGGATACTCTTTAGAAGTATGTTCGTATTGATGTTATGTGTCTTCAAGAAGTGAAAATTGTAAGTTTTTTGCTTGCTTCAGCTTGTTGCTCTATCTGGCCATCCAATAAAATATTTTGTACTGTGCATGAGGCTAGATGTGGCAGAGTGGTCACTCTTTTGTCCCCACAGTGGCACGCCTATGTGGTTCATCATGGGTCTGACCCCAAACATCGACTCGTCTGGATTCTTCTTAACATTGATAATCATTCCTTTCAAATTATTAATGTTTAGGCCTCAAATGATGTTGTGTGGGGACTTCAATATGGTTGAGATGGCATATGACAAGGATGGTACTCTTTCATTTTGATGGGCAGCTGGTAAAAGAGAGGCATGGTACTACATGCATAGCAAATTGGGTCTTTTCGACTCCAATATTGATCGCCGCCACTCTCATTCTCTCTACTCATGCTATGATCTCGACTCAATATTTTTTCTCTTTTTCTAGCTCTTCACCACTTCTAGTCAAGTCGTTAGTGGATGTGACGTTGTCAAACAACTTTCACATTTCATTCAACATTGAATGGGAATTAAATTTGCCTCGTGCCAATAAGAACCATTTTTTTTAAATACTTATTTGTTGATTCATTGGCCCACACTGACCCACATTCATACTATTCAAAATTTGGAATGTAGGCCACCTCACAATACAAGTTGGATTGCTTGGTGGAATGATGTTATTATTTCTCTCACCCCTCTGTTGTTTGTCCTTGATGACAAAGGCACAAATGGTTCTATGGTATTTACATGCATAGGTTCAGGTTTGTGCTTTGTTGGATTGGTTGACATATCCTCTCATATGCTTGCATTCAATTATTTTTGCCTATTATGCTTCAGAGGTTACAAGGATGGATTGGTATTCAATTTGGTTCATTTACAGGATCTTTTTTCTTCCTCATTCAGGTTAATCATGTTCATGATGTTTCAATTTCTAGTTATGCATTCAATATTCATTTGTAGATGGTTATGACTATATTGGACTGATAGTGTTGATAAGGCTTGGTACAGGTTATTCAGATGGTGTTCATTATGACAGGGCATGCATAAGCTTTAGATATGTGTCTTTACTATCATGACAGCCATAGGTATATTCAACATGTTTAAAACAAATTGTGACATACTCACTCTAGCAGATTCATTTTTAGTGAGATAACATTTGATTCATGGAATCATAAATCATACATAGTTGCAAGGTATTGGACAACATCATAGTTGCGATTATCAACTTCATAAAGGTAATGCTTATGGAAATATGGTTTCAGTTGATGTTTATCAGGTTGATCATTGGGATTTTATGAATCTTGATTTATATCAAAATAAATTTAGTAGTCACATTGCTTTGGAAAAGGAATTATGTTTCATTTTGGCTTGATGTCATATTAGTCTCTTGGCATATCATGAAAGAATGGCTCATTTAAAATTCACATGGAAATGACTATTCTATCGGCCTAAAATGGTGATTTCTCTTTAGAATATTAAGTTTGACACACTACCTTGAGCACATATTTTATTTTGGTCATTAATCTCATGGCAATCGATTATTAGGAAGTATTATTTTTCTATCAGCAACTTTATCAAAACACATGACTTTGACTAAGCTGGTAAAATGCAACTAACCTTGTGAAGAGGGTATTTCTAATTGACATGGAAGCCATCATTTATCATTATCCTTGTTAGGAAAGTCTTAGGTAATAATGTGAAATCGACATGTTTATGTGAAGCTAATGATTTTATCGGCATTCGGTGTAAATGGCTTTGACTGCAGATTTTAAATCATAATCATTTTTGGTAAAAGCACATGCTTATCCTTTCAAACTTCAAACATCATTGTGTTTTGGCTTTGACATCGATTTTCTTGGGGAAAACAATGGATTAGGGAAAACTCATTTTGATCATTCTTTTGTTAAGGGTTGAAACCCTTGCTCCAGCCGCCACCATGAAGAAATTGTAATTGTTATTGATTCCGCTATGCTGTGAATTTGTTCTCTACTTTTTTTTTCATCAAAAGCATTCCTCTGTGCATGGAAAGTTGTTGTCAGTTGAGTTTTGTGAAGGAAAGAATGAGGCAGTTACAAACCTGGGCAACTATGAGCATTGGCATCAAATCTCTTAGGTTTTTACATGACTTTCTTGTAGCATGGACATGTATTATTATTACTTGCTTGAAGAAAGTTTTTAAACTTAAAAATAAAGGTAGTTATTGTTGTTTATTAAAATCGGAAAATGTACAAATGGGTTGTTGGTTTTTGAGTTAGAATGGCATGATAAAATTTCAATTACTTTTCGTTACTCCTTGATGGGTATTCTGTAAGAGCTGGTTATTTTTGGTTATTGTGTTCATAATGATAAGGTTTCAATTACAAACCTATTATAGGCTCTAGAAGTGATATATTGTTGTTTCTATCTGCATGGAAAATGTCTTTTTTGTGAAGGAAATAATGCTTTTGTGATCATTCTCCACATGTCATCAGATTTTGAGAGTAATTGAAATCTCTTCCAGAAGGGTATTTTTGTTCAAGTCTCTTTGAAAAGGATATATGTATTATCTGTGCATACATTATTGGAATCTTGTAACAAATTTTATTACTGGTGCATATTTGTTATTCTTTCAAGGTTTTGAGAACAAAAACAAAAATGACACTTTGTCTTTTCTAAAGAAAACCCTTGGGTGAAGTTTAAAAAAAATCAAAATATTGGTCTCCATCCTTCACGGCCTTTGAAGGGTTCAAAGTCATTTTCTATCAAACCTCTTCTAGAGTGTCAGATGAAATCATTCTTATGATGTATAGTTCATTGTATTTTTGGTAATTTTACAAAATATTTAACAAAGATTTTGTCTTATCTAAACCTTCTACGAAGGTTCCAAAAAGGAGAATGTGTGCATCTTGTAAGGATATATATACAGTGATTATGGATTGGTTTTGTAGTTGATGACTCCTGAAATCATAAGTGAAATCTTCTGTAATTGAAAATCTGCAAAGATGATGCAGAGAGATAGCTTTCTTGTTTAATAAGTTTGGTATTTTGAAGGTTCAATTGGAGAACCTTTAGGATATTGGGGGTATTAGAAAGATAAGCATACTGTGAATTGAAATGTAAATAGAGTAATCCTCTAATATATGTTTGTACTAAAACCAAAGAGGGGTTAGTGCTCCTTGAGATTAGTGTCTCTAAATGAGGGGTTGGTGATCCCTGAGTGGGTGCTCAGAAATTAGCATGTAAGGCATTGTAAGCAGTGTTTTTTGAAGTTAAGCCAGTGAGGCAGTTTAGGAGTGGTTTTTCTACCCCAGGAGGGTTTTCCACTCGGAAAATTGTTTGTCTTATGGTCTCTTTGTTTTGATGTCATAATGCTTCTAGATTGTGATATTTTGTGAGTGATTGTTCTTATCAGTCTGAACATTGTTGAATGTTGTTTCTTCATCTCTGAAAATGGTTATATCAAAATGTCTTGCACAAGTGTTCTATCATTGTTGAAAATTTTGATTCAATAGAAAGCCTAAAAGCATTCATTTAATTCATAGCTCAAGAATTTTTATAATGTGCTAAAGGTTCTTGTTGTCTCATTACCTATCTTGTGTCATTTTGTTGCACTATTGTTGTCGTGTCATATAAATTTGCATTGAAATCGGTTGGTTAAGAAGTGATTCAATAAAGTTGGTCTTCATTTGCACAATCTTATGAGTTGCACCTGTACTGTCATAATGATTTGATTGTTAAACAATTCCAGTCACAATTGTTTTGGAAAATGCAAGATATCTCACTCAAATCATATTGGCATAAGTTGTCTAATGGACTGAGCTAATGTTGCCATATCTTTATTTACCCCTTTTCATGAATTCTCTCAAAGTGATTACTTTTCTCTTTTGTCATTAAAAAGGATATCAAAATTAAAAGTCTTGGTTGAAGTTTAAAAAGGTTTAGACACTGATTCACCCCCCCTCTCAGTTTTTGTCCATATACCAACAATTGGTATCAGAGCCATACCCATACATAAGTCTAACCAGCTTAGGGTTTCATGGTCATGGAGTATTTTTCATGGGTAAGTGCAAGAGAAATAAAGGTCAAAAGAAAGCCCCTAGTGTCAAGCAAAAAGTTGATAAACCAACCTTTGTCAAATCCCTGCCAGTTGATACTAATGGTGATCCTATAGTTGGTGAAGAAGAAGATAACTTAGTAAGTGACTCTGAACATGAATTTGGTGAAAATATTATGAAGATGAAGAGTATGAGGTTGATCTAGAAGGAGAAATTCTTGTTGCCTTAGATGAACTTAAAAGGCTTAAACAAGAAAATCAAGATCTCAAGGTACACTTACAAGAAAGTGTTGATGTCAATAAAGTTGTAATACGAAATCATAATGAGGATACAAATATTATTGAGTTTTTGAAAGCTCAAATGGTTGATAGAAAAAGGACTGAAGAGGGATTGGAAGTCAAGTTAAAAAAAAGGATGAATTATGTAATAAACTAGAAAATGAGATTGCTTCTTTAAAGAAATGTTCAAATAATGATTCCTTGTTAAAAGAACTAACTCTTAAAAATGATATGATTATAAGTCAAAAAATTGAAATTGAAAAGTGTAAGAGGATAGCAGATGTGGTAAGGTCTGATTTGGAGGTTAAAAAGATTGAATGTCTAAAACTTGAAGGAGATGTAGTTGCTTTAAGAAAAGAGCTTGAAAGTGTCAAGGTTAAATCAGATAAAATTTAGAAATTTAATCATAGTACTAATATATTGAATGAGATTTTGGGCAGACAAAAGCATTCTAAGGATCCTACAGGAGTGGGATATGAGGTTGGACAAAGCTCTATTGAAGAATCTAAAAGAGTGTTTGCTACTGCATATGGAAAAATGTTTACACCAAGAATGAAGTTTGATCTTGGTCACCATGTTGCTGTACCAAAGAGTGTAGATAAAAAAAAATCAGAGGATAACACTACTGCTAGAAGACAATTCAAAGGTATTCACAGAGAAAGGAGAAATGTTTCATTTTGGCTTGATGTCATATTGGTCTCTTGGCATATCATGAAAGAATGGCTCATTTAAAAGTCACATGGAAGTGACTATTCTATCAGCCTAAAATGGTGATTTCTCTTTAAAATATTAAGGCCGACACACTGCCTTGAGCATATATTTTATTTTGGTCATTAATCACATGGCAATCAATTATTAGGAAGTATTGTTTTTCTATCAGCCACTTTATCAAAACACATGACTTTGACTAAGTTGGTAAAAGGCATTCGACCTTGTGAAGAGGGCGCTTCTAATCGACATGGCAGCCATCATTTATCATTATCCTTATTGGGAAAGCGTTAGGTAATAATGTGAAATCAACATGTTGATGTGAAGCTAATGATTTTATCAACATTCGGTGTAAATGGCTTTGACTACAGATTTGAAATCATAATATTTTTTGGTAAAAACACATGCTTATCCTTTTAGACTTCAAACATCATTGTGTTTTGGATTTCACATCGATTGTCTTGGGGAAACAAATGGATTAGGGAAAACTCATTTTGATCATTCTTTTGTTAAGGGTTGAAACCCTTGCTCCAATCGCCGCCATGAAGAAATTGTAACTATTGTTGATTCCTCTCTGCTGCGAATTTGTTCTCTACTTTTTTTGTCATCATAAGCATTCCTCCATGCATGGAAAGTTTCTATTGGTTGAGTTTTGTGAAGGGAAGAGTAAGGAAGTTAAAAACCTAGGCAACTATGAGCATTAGCATTGAATCTCTCAAGTTTTTATGACTTTCTTGTAGCATGAACAAGTATTATTATTCCTTTCTTGAAGAAAGTTTTTAAACATAAAAAGAAAGGCAGTTACTGTTGTTTATTCGAATCTGAAAATGCACAAATGGGTTGTTGGTTTTTGATTCAGAATGGCATGATAAGATTCTGATTACTTTTCGTTACTCCTTGATGGGTATTCTATAAGAGTTGGTTATTCTATAAAAGAATTCATTTAATTCATAGCTCAAGAATTGTTATAATGTGCTAAAGTTTCTTGTTGTCTCATTACCTATCTTGTGTCATTTTGTTGTACTGTTGTTGTAGTGTCATATAAAGTTGCATTAAAAGAAGTTGGTTAAGAAGTGATTCAATAATGTTGGTCTTTATTTGCACAGTCTTATGAGTTGCACCTGTACTATCATCATGCTTTGATTGCTAAAAAATGTCAGTCACAATTGTTTTGGCAAATGCAAGATATCTCACTCAAATCATATTAGCATAAGTTGCCTAATGGACTAAGTTAATGTTGTCATACCTTTATTTACCCCTTTTCATGAATGCTCTCAAAGTGATTACTTTGCTCTGTTGTCATTAAAAAGGATATCAGAATTAAAAGTCTTGGTCGAAGTTTAAAAAGGTTTAGACATTGATTCACCCCCCGCCCTCTCAGTGTCTGTCCATACTCCAACAAATATCACTCACATCACTAGGTTTCTTCAAATTTATGGGCATCAGTTGGCCATATTTCACATACGGTCTTATGAAGCGACCATATCTAACCTTCATGCTGCCATCGAGGCCTTGGCAGCTAACCCTTTCTCCCCTTCCTTGCAAGTCAGGGTGGCAGAGCTAAGGCACAAAAAATAATTTGCTGATAATTATGATGCCAGAGGGGCACAAATCAAGGCAAGGTTGCACTGGCTTAAAATTTGAGATCATGCCTTAAAAGAATTATTTTTGGCCCCTTGTTCGAGACAATCTTCTCCTAGTATCAAGCATATCAAAGAAGGCAATGTTGTGCTTTTCAAATTTCCTAACATTCTTCAGGATTTTGGTGGGCACTATGAGCAAGTGTTCACAGCTCAAGACTACACTCTAGAGAAGCATCAAGTACTTCACAGTTTCCTTTTTGTTGTGCTAAATAGGCTCTCCCTAGCCCATAAATCCTTTTGTGAGAAATTTCTTACAATTGAAGGTCTTAAAGAAGCTATCAACACTATGACCAATGATAAAGCCCTGGGAATTGATGGCTTCCCATGTGAATTTTACAAAGCCCTTTGGGATTGTGTTGGGAAAGATTTGCATAAGGTTTATCTTGAAGCTTTTCTCTCTAAAAATTTAGGAAGTCTTATTAATAAGGGCAATATTAAATTCATACCTAAATCTAGTGATCCTGAGGATATTTATAATTGGTGGCCCATCACACTCCTCAATGTCTCTTGTAAAATTATTGCTAAATCCCTTGCCTTGAAAATCTTCCATCTTTTGCCTCAGATTGTATGTCGAGATAAAATAGGTTTCATTAAGTCTAGGTTCATTCTCGACAACATTATTACTGTCTGGGAAGGGATGGAATGAGCGAGATGCTCCAATAAAAAAAATATTTTTCTTAAAATAGATTTCGCCAAAGCCTATGACTATATTGAATGGCCTTTTATTCTTGTCATACTGGCTTCTTTAGGGTTTGGGGCCCTCATTTCATATAGGTTGTGCAAATGCTATTTTATGATGCCTTCGCTTGCATCACCATTAATGGCCATCGGTGCCCTTATTTTGGTCTATTCCATTCCATCCACCAGGGTTTCCAACTTGCCCCCTCGCTTTATATGCTTACTGTTGAAGAGTTTGGATATTTGTTGGCTCATGATGTTTCCCAAAGGCGGGTTCATGACATTTCCTTGCCCAATTCGCTAGCCTATATGCTCAATGGTCACTTTAGCGATGATTCTTTTCTCACTCTTCTAGAAGAGGAAAATAATATCAAAGCTACTCTGGATTGCCTTGAGATTTTTTGCCTAGCTTTCGGCTCACCCATTCAATGGCACAAAAAATTATGCTACAAACAGTTTATCCTGCCCAGTCCTCATTGGATTCAACACTATGGCTAGAAGAAGATTGGGCTAGGTGAAATCTTTCAATTTTTGGGCATCCTTTCGCATTTCAGGCTTCTCCTGTTGATCTTTGGCAAGTAGTTCTTTCTCGGATCGAGCAGAAGTTGGCTTTCTGGATTACCAAACCTCTCTTTGGCTGGTAAATTTCAGGCTTGTTCTAAGGTGCTAGCAGTGACACATGTTTACTACTCTTCATGTTGGGACCCTTTGAAGGCCTCATATGCTAAACTTGAAAAGTTGTTGTGTGACTTTCTTTGGGCCTCTTTTGAGACTCATCGGGAATTTCACTACATTGCTTGGGAGTTTTTTTTCCAACCCAGAGACTCTGGTGGGCTTGTATTTCTCTCCACTCAGTGAAAAGGGATTGCTCTTTATTTCAAATGGATTATTACATCGCTTACTAGGGATGAGGCCTAGAAAATACTTAGACATTGTATTCAGTCTGAATTTCCAACACACAAACCCTCTTGGAAGGGAAATGGTTTTTAAACCCTTTTGGTTATGAGGGAACTAGTCCCTGGATTTAGGGAACTTCCATGGCCAAGAGCATTTAGAGAGCTTGTGAAGTTGTTAATCCATAGCTCCATTGGTCTGGATTTGGTTTTCGTGATGGGCTCTCATTTAATTAGGAAAATGTGTGGTGGTTACCTCTTTTTTCTACTAATGGTTAGACTTTGGCCAAGGTTCCATGGCTTAAGGCCCTCTGATTTCACAAGAAAGATATCCATACCTTGCAACAATTGTTTCATAGACCCACGATGCATATCATGTTGTGGGAGGCTTTCCACACTCATTACAATCTTCCAAACCAGGACCGTGACACCCATGACGAACTAGTGAATGCCATTTTGGATGATATGGTTCATAAGGTGGGTATTCGTGCCACCAAGCCCTAGTGTAAGGGCTAGAAGTGGTACCTAGAAACGCCTTTTGAAGAAACTACAAGTCCTAACTTGGTTATTACTGTCTTTTGCCCCATTTTCCTATGGTTGATAGTTTGAACCAGAGATACTACAAAATGGCTCCCACATTTATACTTAGCAATCTCACCTAGCCACAAGGATAAAGAAAAATAAAAAGAGAAATATGACAATGTGTGGGCTCCCCCTAACATCACTCCAGATCTCATTGATGTATGGGGAAAGAAACTAAATGACAAGGACTATCTACCCTTTTCTAGCACTACTATGGCCACTTGATGGCCTTTTTATATTTTTTGTAATATTTCTAGTTATCTAGACTTCGCCCATGTGACTTTAGACTTCTGGGCTTTTCCCATGTGACTCTCGGTGTGTGCCCTTTTGTCACCCACCTTTTTTTGTAAATATGTATTTCTAATTTATGTCTTAATATTTAATATAGATATATGCCTATTCATAGAAAAAATATTTTCAAGCACCAAATTTTGAACAACTTTAACTAAAGAAAGATACCAACACTATCAACACACCTTTGGATCCACAAGACATGAAACCAAACTACGGAGAAATGGGGAGCAAAAAAATTTCTCCCAGACACCTCTGCAATACACAGCTCACACACTAGTGAAAACAACTTTTTCTGCACAACGATCCAGCATACCAAATTCTATATATAACACCTTTGAACACCTCTAATCAATATATCTAAAACACATAAGTAGAAATTCAACCTAGAAGAAATGTGGAGCAACACCAAAACACTACTTTCCAACGCAAAACAACATTGTGACTCTCTGTTTGTTATTTTTATCATTTTTTCTCAAAAGCACTTCAAAACCAAGCAACATAAACATATTCTCATCATCTATAGTAATTTTTCAACATAACAAAACCAACTATAACCTAGAAACTCAACCATAAATCCATAGCTAGAAATGTGAAGTACTACTCTGCATAGTATTCACTTAACAAATATGATTTGATCATTGTTTCCTTGCTCGCAACTGATAAATCATTTAAGCTCATATATTCTTAATATCCTTCATCGCATACACCTTTTTCATTTTTTCATACACACCTTCTCTCTCACTCCTTCAACTCCAAAAAGTCTCTTATATATACTATTATATTGCATACATCAATTAGGTTGGCCTAATTGGATGTAAACAAATTAAAAAAATAGGTCATGTCAGCACCATATAAGATTTAAAACATTTTTATCCATTTGATGTATCATATCAAGTTGTCATAGATCTAAAAGAGATCCGGATAACATTTGTGAAGTATAATTATTCTTGTCATATATTATGTGGGCCAAGAATAAGACCTAATAAAAAACACTCCAAATCAACACACACTTCTCAACACCTTTTGGATCTGATATTAATTCAATTTCTCATCATATTAACATCAAAGAGATCACCATTAGAACCACAATGCTATAATGTTCTTTCTAAGAAAATGTGGAGTCTCCCACAGTGGTATACTAAACAGAGAGACAACTGTAGTGTATAAATTTATACTTTGTCATTGATAACTTTCCATATGCAACAAAAAAATTCTTAAGATCCTAGATATAGCTATCTGAATGAGTCATAATAATGAGATTAAGAGAGCATATTCATATCTCATCTTGTGAATTTCGGACTCAAAAACCAATATATTGGATCAACAGTAGAGAACACTTTCAGTAGAGATCAACTTCTGGTAAACCAAATATTTTTCCCACCATGTTGCCATAATGTTGACATCAATGACAACACTAGAAAAATCAAAACATCCTATATACACTTCATGTTATGTTGTAAGGTTCCCATATTTCCAAAAATCTCCCCCTTTGGCATTGATGGCAACATGCATATAAAAAACATTTGTATCCCAATAAAATACAACTGAATACTCCCCCTTTCAAGGTTAATTATTTTCCTTACTCAAAGGTGGAAAATTGGATCCCTTTTCACCTTTAGGGTTTTGGACCAAAAAGGGGCAACTTTCACTAACTTTCACTCAAGAACGAACCCTTAAGATCTCAAAAGAGAAAGAGATCTTGCAAGAGGGTTGTCATAGGGGCTGAACATGATCTAATGAGGGGTTCACCACCAAGTTTAAACTTGGAAAAGACAATGAAATGTAAGAAGAAATTAAAAACCCTAATTGAATGCAAACTAATAATAAATGACCTATAAATGCAAATGAAACAACAGAGAAAACTGTAAAACAAAAAGTGTGCACTTGGGAATTTGAAGAAGGTTGAATGGAGATCCGAATCACTAGAAAATATACTATCAAGGATAACTAGGAATCCTTTGCCAAGCTAGGTGAATCAGTCCTATTTCTGGGAACTGTGTAGGAACAGGTTTCTACCAAAAGGGTATCCAGATCCGAAAAATCCTAAAAATATATTGGTACTGGGACTCATTCGCTAGAAGTGGTGAATTAGTCTAGTTGGTCTTTTCTGCAACTTCAAAAGCTCATTTTGTTCTTCTTTGTCTTCTTTGTCCTTCCTAACTGATTTTTGGTTCAGTATTTTGGTCTGCATTGCCCCTCTGGTGATCATTGTCATTGTTCAAGATTTTGGGAAAAGGTTTATGAATATTGGAAGTTTGTATGTATGTATTTACGTATGCTCATATGTTTGTATGAAAAGTTAGCATCAGTTTGGTGTTGCATTTTGTTATTAGGTCTATCCATGGCCGACCTAATAATAAATTAATGGTTTAACATGTATTGTGGATATATAAGTGGCCTATCTTTGGTCCCAACCAATATGATATAGCATGCCACATGGTTGAAATACTTTTTGGAAAAGTTTTGTATGAAACTGACAATTATCTTTTTGGTAAATAAATGATTAATCCAATTAGGTCGACCTAATTGATGTGTGTGATTATATCATATATATATAAGATGGTTTGGAGATTGAGACAAATGTAGTTGAAGAGATATGTGAAATTTGCGAGTAGAATGTGAATGCAAAGAAGAGCGAAGATTAGTATGCTAGCATGTGAATACTCTAAGTATCAAAGGAATTGAATATGCACTTGTGGTGTAACCCTATCAGTTCATATTCTGGTTGTAAGCCATTTTGTTTTTGTAATCTTTTGTAGGAAGTGAGCCTCCCTGTTTAGATATCGAGTCCTTGGAAGAAGTGAGATTTTTGTACTTGGAAGTGAACCTCTTTTGTATTCGGTATTGGAACAACTATATATTGTAAGCTAATCCTCACCGTCGTTTTCCCTCATTGGGTTTTCCACATAAAATTCTTTTGTTTATGTGTTGTGTGATTTCATGCTTTGTTATTGCTCTTCTCTATTATATGCATTAAAAAAATTAATGGTGTTTCTTCAGTGAATTCGAGAAGATACTTAATCACCCCCCATCGTAGTATCTTGAATATTCAGCAATCGGTATCAAAGCTCTGGTTCCTCTAAGGAAGTCTAACAGCTTGAGGAAGATCCTGCAAATTGAACAAATGGATAAAGAAGAGCTCTAGACTGCTCTTGAAGATCTTGACAAGGCTGAAATTGAAAACAAAGATCTAGAATAAAATCTTGATGAATCAAATGAATGCATTCGAAAATTGAAAGAAAAATTAAATAAATTCAAAGAAAGACATAGAGAAGTGAGTGAGCAACTAAAGCAAGAAAATGAAGACACTACCGGGTTAAAGGTGAAAGTGGATGAAAAGAAGAGAGTTGAGGAGTGTCTAAATATAATAATAAAAGTAAGTCTGATGTATGCTCAAGGCTTGAACAAGAGGTAATGAATCTAAAAATATATATAGAGAAAGCAAAGCTTTGTGAAGATAATTTCAAGACAAGCTCCACCAACCTTGATAAATTGATAGTAGGACAAAGACCTTCTAAAGACAAAGGTGGTTTAGGTATTAAAGCTAGTGAAAATGTGTAGAACTCAAAACCTGTAAACAATTAGAAGAATTCAGATAAAGGGCAACAAAAAATAAATCCAGGAAGAATACCACCTATTAAACAATCAAATGCTCAAAGGTACTCATCGTTCAATGGTATTTATTTTTCATGTAATAAATTTTGTCATAGGGAAACTGAGTACAGGAGTTGGATGAATCAATTTTTTGATTCCTTCTCCAGACAATGTTATGCATGTAAGAAGATTGGAAATAGAGCTATTGAATGTAGATCCCAGGTAAGGATGATTAGTCGGTTGATGATAAATAGGTTTAATGGAGGTCAGATGAATCAATATTTTGATGGCTATTGTTATACTCGTAACAAGTTTGGACATAAAGAAAATCAGTGTAGATCTAGGGTTAATGAAAGTCAAACAAACTGGAGAAATGTTGTATACTACAATTGCAAAAAACTAGGACATATTTCAAAAGTGTGCAAAAGTAAAAATTAAAAGCGATCTACTTCGGTAAAGGAAGATGAACCTGTGAAAAAGATCAACAAAGATCAGATTAAGCTAGAAATGAGCAAGATATGGAAGAAGAAAGAAGAACCAGAGACGATAGATGCATCTGTGCCATCATCCAATACAGATGATTCCTCTTGAATTAGACCTAGCATGGTCTTAGGAGGAGCCTTAATAGAAAATTGTTTGAACCCCCTGAAAATATGGCGTGTCAGATGTTGGCACGAGGATATGTTGTAAATATTAGATGGGCAGAGGTTATGCAAAATAAATCGGAAGAAAAAGTGCAAGCATATTCTTTTGCAGAGTGAATTAGGGTTTCTCAATGTAGTAGAAGAAGGTTTTATTAACTTTTTGAAGCTTATTGCAATTAATACAAATTAGGACAAAGTGATGGTGTACAAAGAAAAATTTACAAGCTATTTTTTTCATCACCTAAGAACTTGAAGAATTCAAAGAGTGTCTTGGAACTAATCTTGAAGCGATTCTGAAGCAACTTGGAGCATCTCTAAGAGATCCTTGTGAACTATCAAGAATGATTGACGGAAGCTTTTCTCTCATGACTAGAGAAGAAGGTAAAAGAAGGATTTTTTGTTGAATTTGAAGAAGTTAAGTGCTTCGATGGAATTGATCAATAGAGGATCAAGTGAAGATATCCCATTGAGGCTAAAAGGATTTGAACTAGACTAATTGGATCATCAAAAGATAAAGAAAATGGAATTAGGGTTAGAGTTGGACGATTTGTAGAACATAAAAACCCTAAGCTTGGATTTGTGGGGAGAATTCCCTTGGTTTACTGAAAGAGAATTCATCTTGTTTGTTCTAAGTAAATTCAAGGATGACAACATCGTGTTCAGGGATAACTTTAGTGGCTAATTATCGCCAATTGGCGAATTCTAGGAATCTGGCAATTCGAATTTGGCGAATCTACCGTAACTGTTGGGTGTTCAAATTGCCAGGAAATCACAGACTATCAATCCAATGCATGTCCATTCGCCAGCAATTTTTTTTTACGAGGCATGTTTAGGCAATAAATTCGCCATAACAGACTATGCGATTCCACTGCACTGATCAATATTTTCACCTAGAATCCTGGGGAGCATGTCAAAGTCACCAACATATTCGCCAATACTATTAAAACAACATTAAATGAAGACCCATTTCGCCAATTAAAAATTACAAATAGTTGCTTGTGAAGACCCATTTCGCCAATTAAAATTTATAAATAGTTGCTTATGAGGACCTATTTCACCTTGAAAATTTCAAGGTATCATTGTATAAGCACACGGGATTCACCAAATTTTTAACATACCATTTCAAAATCTCGTGGAATTCACCAAATATGGATTGATATAAATACAATTGAAACTGTTATTTGTTCTTACACATTTTGTTCGGTTTTACACATTTTGTTCGGATCTGAGGTTCTACTTCTTGATTCAGAAGTCAGTGAAACCCGAAAACGTAGCATCGTAGAGTCAAAGGTGAGTGATCATTTCTTGAATCTTCATACTGTTATTAGTTATTAGACTATTAGTTATAATAATAAGATTTCTTTATCTGTTTTCCATTCTTGCTTCAGTCTTAAACATAATTTTAAGTAGGGAATGTGATCTATATTCTCTGTCGGTCTGTCCTTAAACAAGAAGACTAATTTTTCCAGCTTTTATTCGAAGTGAGATCAATATGTCGAGCAGAAAGGATAAGACTTCTGAGTAGACAGGTAATAAAGAGTCTGGGAGGACATCAAAACACCCAAAACGGGGAGGTACCATATAGTCTTACTTTGGAATTGGCAAAGCTTCTAATCCATCAGATCAAGGTGGAGCTACACCATCAACTCTTCCACCAAATATTATTGAAGATGGAGATACATCATCAACTCTTCCGCCATAGGAAGGTCAAGGTGAGATTGTCATTGTGTTAAATCAAAATGTATCAAATGAGGATGGCAATACCTCGAAAGATGTTCCAAGGGATACCCTGGATAGTTAGAATGAGATAATCGACTTGGATGAGGATGATGTTGGTAGCAAGAAAAGAAAAGGCAAAGCAAAATTGGGGCGCGAGTGGGAAATGACAAGGAATTTTCAAATTGGTTGGTTGTCGAAGTACCCATTCCTTGAACCAGTGGGGGTATCAAACGAAAATGATATTGAAAGGGCAACAGAGGCCAAATGTAAGATTTGTAGTTGGAAATGTGGAAGAGACAAAATGATGCAGCTAAAGCTTGACACTATAGAAAAGCATATCAGCAAAGTTTACGAAAAACAAATCGTAGACAGAAAGGAACAATCAGTCGTACGATGGAAATCAAAGGAAGAATGTCTTCATGTTAAGTATGTCACAGATTATGGAGAGCATAACCATAGAATGTCGAAGATTAAAAAATGTGAAGGTACACTTGAGGCTCATTTTGGAAAAGCCATGGCAGCAGCAAATCTGTCAAAAACTGTTCAGATGAGTGTTGTTTTTCATATATTGTCTAGGGGGTGTCCTATGACAGACTACCCAGAACATTTTGATTTATTATCTTATTTGAGTGTTCCCCACTTTCCCTTCTCACATTGGTTAGTAAACGCTAGATGGGAATTGGCGAACTGTCTTGCTGCAGTGGAAAAGCAAGATTTAAAGGAGAAATTAAAAGAGTCAAATTTCATTGCATTATCTTTAGATGAAGTTACTGCGGTAGACAATACTTCTTGGGTGTGTATGCATTTGTATACTGTAGAACAACATGTTCGCCAAGCTCATCTTCTTTGTGTTCGTAAAATGAAGGATAGTTCAACATCGCAAAATCTATTTGAACTAGTCAAGAAATCTTTGAATGAAATTGCAAGTTTGGATGAGTTGACAATTGCCAAAAAGTTGGTGTGTGTAGGAGTTGATGGAGCTACAGTGATGCAAGGTCAAAGGATATAGAGACACTCTTGACTTTAGCTAGTCTTCTCCCCATGCTGGATGAGATGAACAGTCTTGTGAAGAAAGCCCAAGATAGAACTATGTATATTTATGAATATACCAATCTATATAAACTTACATGCTTGGCCCTCGATCATCTATATCTAGATCTAACACAAGAAGGCACAAATTATTTGATGTGGCGAAAAATTACTGATTTGAATAATCCTGATAATTATTTATAGTTTAATGCAAGCGAGCACTTATGTATTTGTGTATGTGGATATGAGATACCAATGTACCATTGTAAGATAGCCAGGTGCTCTAGAAAAGAAGTACATGTTAACGAGGAAGATTTTAACGACATTGTTAAATCTATTAGTGATAATTTGAAGGAAATTGCAAAATCTCTTTCCTCAAAGATTCGTGAAAGATTCCCTCAACATGAAATACTTGAAGCCATGGGTATTGTGTATCCTCAATTTTGGGTAAACCGAGATAACCCAAAATATTTTCATGATCAAGTAAAAATCGTGATCGAACAATTTTCAAAAAAGGTAACATACAATGAACAAATAATAGAAGGAATTTTAGATGAAAATAAGCTTAGAAAGCAATTTCAGATTTTTGCAATAGCTATGAGGGACCAGTCTAATTCCATGGGCAAGGAGAAGGCCTTTGAATCGGGATCAATAAAAAAGGTTTGGACAAGCTTAGGTCAGAGTGAAATATTGCATGGTTCGACGTCAGAATATTTCAAACTTTCTGATTTATGTCAAACAATGATATTGGGGTTGGTGGAGGATGAGAGAGTTTTCAGTACATTGGGGTTTTTGAAATCAAAGTTAAGAAACAAACTGGACAAGAATTTGGAAAATTGCTTGAGGATGAAAGGAACTGCGTATAATGTCAAAAAATTTCCTTTTGACAGGGCACTCGCAATCTGGATGTCCACATGTGAAAGAAGAGGGGCCGGGTTGTGCAACATAGGCTCTCCAATTGTAAAATTCGTCAGTACTGTTGGTGGACCTGGTGGTACTAGTGGCAGTGGCATTGGGCCTGGGATAGATGAAGATGACAATGATATTGAAATTGACACAAATCAAACAGTGAATGTTGATTTTGAGACACAGGCCGAACAAAGTGCAGAGTAGTCTTCGAATCAAGATGACTCTTTTACTTTATCTGAAGAGGAGCATCGGTTTGAGGACCCTGACTCCATTTGGGAAATGAAAGAGAATTAGCAGGTTTTAGGTATTTTTACAACACTTCTTGAATCAGTTTTCGTTGTTCCAAAGTCCAAACTGTAGTTGATGATATTTAATATTCTATTAAATAAAATTTGTGAATCATTGCACTTCAAGTTCACGATATCTTATAATCTTATTTTAGATTGCACTCAAGCACTGCATGAATCATATTCCAAATAGTAGTTGATGATTTTTTATATTGTATTCAAATAAATTGTGAATCATTGCACTTCAAGTTCAGGAATCAGGATATTTGATTTAATATTTTATAGTGCACTCCAAGTCTCCATGATATTTTATATTATATAGCACTTCATGAATCATATCAGGATTTTTAGTCAAAACATAACAGAAGCTAACAGACTAACAGTTCAACATCCATAACTTAGAAATGAACAAAATAAACCTTGATCATTTTATTAAAAATATTGATATGTTTATACAATGGAGAGACATGAGTTCGAAATGAGTAATTTCCATTCAGATGCTAGTACTATAAAAAAAAATCAAACTCTAATGAGTTTAAAACCTACTATAGAATGACTGATGGCAGATGCACTGGCCAGCCGCCAAACCTCAAGAAACTTGCCCCAAAAGTGGCCCAAAACTGTCATCAAGACACAACCATCGAACGAAATAGAACAAAGGAAAATTACTTAACGTCGATCAATTTCAAATCCCAACTGTCAATCCTTCACTTTCATCAGAGCATCGAACGGCTGCCTTCAAAAAGGCTGATGTAATCTCCATCTCAGCATGACAGGCCCACCACACTATACATCGCCAAAGGAATACACGTGGCGCTCACACGTGATATTGCAATCAATAAACACCTCCCATCTTCTGATCATGCGATGGCAGGCTACCGTTGATCTCCATCTTCAGCAATCGTGTTCATTCATAACAATCACCGTTGTTGAAAATAACCATCGAGCAAATTTTTCATCAAGATTATAACACCTCCGTTGATTTTGAGCACGTGCATCTCGCAGCTGCTTTAGTAACCTGCCATATAATGTATATCTTTGGGTTGGGTCTTTTCTAAGTCCTGACGCTACCTTTTTGAGGGTGGTTTCAAAACAACTTATGTCCCATTGAATCATCTAGGTCGGGCACCTTTTAGTAAAAATACTAAATATTTCACCTGACCTTTTATTTCTCAAGTTTGGGTCGGACCGTGCCCTGTGTTTTAGAACAACTTTGAGCCATCGTTTATCATTGTCCTAACTCCTAGGCGGTGTCCCCTTCCCCTCTTTTATTTTAAGTAATTGTATTATTTTGCAGGGGTTATTTTTAGTGACCGTCGATCTCCCTACGGCTGATCTTGACCGTTCCCCGTGATATCGTGATGACATCACCGCTAGTTGCTTGGTGATTGCAATATCACGGGTGGGCACCATGTGTCCCAGGTTGCCGATGTTGAAAAGGAGTAAATAAAGTACTTAATATTTGTATCAGACTTTAGTACGTTATAGAGTGGGTTACTAAACCAGATGTGAGATGCACGTGCTCGAGATCGACGACGATGTTTTAACCTTGATGAAAAGTTGCTCGACGGATACGTTTTATTGCTACTCACTGTTGTGAATGATCATGATCGTCGATGGAGGGAATCAACGATTGCCCGCCATTGCGTGATCTTAAAGTGAAGGGTGTTTAGTGATTGCGATATCACGGGCAGATGCCACGTGTATTCCTTTGGCACTATGTATTATAGTGGGCCCTCGATAATGACATGGAGATGTTGTCAGGCTGTCATCCTTTTGAAGATGGACGTCTGATCATTGATGATCTGATAGGAACAAGAGATTGACGGCGAGGATTTAAATTTGCATCAAATACGATTGAAGCCATTGGCACGGCATGCAAGTGAGCTTTAATGGTGGATGAGACGTCTGCTGGCCATTTTTCATCGGCTTTAAGTAGTTAATTCCATTCTATCTTAACAACAAAGGCATTCAAATGTTTTCGAAGTGCTCCAGAGCCCGAGATTGAGTTTTTCAAGCAATTACAACAAGATTTGGTTTTCTACAAGGTGCGAAATCCCATGAGTTACCTTCTATGCCACAGTTTCTATTTGAATGTGTTTTTTTGTGGAGGGTTGTATTGTGTTCGTCAGGGGTCTTGTTGATTAAGACTGCAAGGTTACTGGTTCTTTTGAATTGTGGGAAATTGCAAAGTTCTGTTGTAATTTTGTTTTGGGTTGCCCTAGTTTGTTCAAGAATTTGATTTTAGGAGAAGCCCTGGTTGTTCAAAATGGCGCCATCAAAGTAGCATTTTGTCCATATTCATTACTTGCGAAGGAATTTATATGACGATTTCCTAGATCAATTCCCGCTATCAACGAACGACAAGAAGAGAGGTTTGGTTTTAATGAATGGGAAAGCCTTAGGCGAGGGACTAAGGTGTAAAACCTATAATATTGCAGATGCTAGGATCCAAAGGACGGGCCTAGAAATGTTTAGGAGATGGTATGGGCATTGAAATGTGCCTCATCCTTTCTGTAATGGCTGGAAGTACGATATGGGGAAACTAGTCGTACCAAATGTATTTCCTGATATTGACCTACTCAGAGCAGTGGTAGCATGATATGATCCTGTTACAAGGATTATTAGGGATAATGATGGTGGGGTTCTACTGAATATAAATGCAGATGAGATTCAACAGGTTTTCAATTTGAGTGAATATAGCCCATTCTTAGTCCAGGTAGATTTTGAGGAAATGAAGCGGGAATATGCCAGGTCAAAGCCTCTTTTCAGATCAAAATTGTTTCCTCCTCATTTAGCCAAGGTAGGCAGTTTAACGATTCACATCAGCCCAACTGATCAGGAGCCTTTCAGGCTGAGTTGTTTTGCTTATCACTTATTGGCAACATTTTATTCACTTTGCCAGATTTTAGGTTTCAGCCCTAATACCGTGATGCCCATTGCTTATATGTTTATGGGGGCTCAGATTTAGCATCCCAATTTTTCTGTAGTGTACGACTATGCATCTTTTCTTGCTGAAAAGATACATGAGGGTTTGTTGAAGTTGCATATGGGGGACACTGGTACTCCTTTCTTTTGGTACTCCCTATTAATGCATATGTTCCTATACAAGAATGCCGACTTCTTCTCAGATAAAATGGTGTTGAGGCAAGAAGTGAATGGAGAAAGATTAACAGTATAGGTTTGGAGTGCAGATTTGTCTTGCAATAGGGGAGGTGCTAGCTTTTTGTAGTTTGATAACTATTTTGCTTCCAGGCTTAGAGCTAGATTGGTGGTAAATGTGCCAAGGGTCCCTGAGGATTTGCATGATTTCCTCCGACCCAAAGTGAGGAAGCCTGATTTGAAGGTGTGCCACAATTGGGGTGACATCATCTTATACCCCGTAAGCACTATCCTAAGGGTTTATGGTTTCCTAGGAGCTCCTCACATTATCCCATATAATTTACCATCAAGGATGGGATTTTCCGAGGTCATGTGGCAACTAGGTTGCATTCATGAGGATAATTTGACAGGGAAAGGAAAAGGGACTTTGTTCCCTGATTATACTGTTGTTTCTGATTTTGTCTTTTCCAAGGGAGGATGGGTTCACTTTGGAAGATTTTTTTATGATTATCATTTGAAGAGTGGATCTAAGAGATAGCATGACCCCGAGGGATTCTTTGCCCTATTCAGGCAATGAATTAAAGGTGGAAAGTTTGCACATGGTTTCAATTTTCCTGAGGATCTAATCAGAAATGAGTTTGATTTGAGCAGGCAGGAATTGAATAAAGAGAAATGGATTGCCTATGAGAAACTACTGGCTATGGTGCATAAAATGGATCCAAAATATGATCCACTGATGGAGTTCACTCCATTTCACAAAAAAATAGATTTCTTAATGAATAACTTCAAAGATATCATGAGCACCTTGAAAACCAAGAAAGTCAATTTGGAACTGGACTTGATAATTTAGAGACCGGAGGCGAGGCCTGAAGAAATAAGGCCAACTTATCAGCCACTAGAGGATAGGCCTCTATACAAGAGGAAGAGAGATGATAGCAGTGATGAGGAGGCAAGAGATAAAAGGGGAAAACAAATAATGCAAGCATCATCACAACCGGGTCAAGGGATCAGGAAACCTGGAGGGATAAGGATTGTGGACCTAGATTCACCACCGAGAAATGATCGTGTAGAGTTACTATCAGAGCCAAGCCTAAAGAGGCAAAGGGTTGAGGAAACACAAGAGGCTTTGATGGATGAAATAATTATAACTGATCAACACATGCATGTTGGTATCCCTTCTCCTCCTAGATCAACACAATTGGTGTTAACTGATATGGATATAAAGGGGTAGTGTGTACAGGATGTCAGGATGGAGGCTTGCAAGGCATTCCTGGATGATGACGCCTTCGTGAAAACTCCTGTATTCTTATAATTATTTGGAGAATGAAATTAGAGGAATATCAGGATAAATGCAAGAGAAGGAGAGAGTCAAGACCTAATAGGTCTGAACAAGAGAATGATGATGAAGTTAAGGCCGAACTAATGGAGGAATTCAAGAGCATTACTCCTGAGGAAGGAAGGAGACTTGTGACTCAAGCTGGTGTCTTACTTCTACCTGAATGGGACATAGCTGATGCTATAGCATTCAATGCTATCCTGCAATCCAAGCATCCTGTGCAAAACAGTGAAGAAGAGGTTAAGGCAGCTCTGTAAGACTCTGCTTTTAGTGAGGAATATGAAACTCTGGCCATATGGGCATTGGTACCCCAGGGTAGAAAACCAAATGTGGTTGATATTGGCCCAAGTCTAAGGGGAGGGCTCATCATCAAGAGAGCTTCTGAAACCTCAACAACAGAAGCCACAAGCTTGACATTGAATGTGGCCAAATTGGCCCAAAAGACAGCTGAAAGGGAGGAAGCTGAAAAGAAGAGTCTGATGGATAAATACAATACTATAATTGGGGAATATAGTAGAATACAACAAATGAATGTTGAGCTGCAGTCTGAAGTAGATAGACTGAAATATGGGGAGGTATTAGAATCCTCCAGTGCCCCTGGTATCAGAGCACTACCCACTACTTCAGGGTCAGTTCCCCTTAATATCCCAATGATTTCTACTCCTGGGTCCCCCATTCGGACACCTGCTCTCAGCCCTGCACCAGAGCTAGTTGAAGAGGAAGTTGAGTATTCTGTAGATCCTACCAAGAAGCAAATGTTGAATAAAATCACAGAATTGCAAGCTGCCCTAAAGGCAAGTGAGGATGATGCAATTGCTAAACATAATGAGGTGGTTGACACCATTTTGAGGCATCTAAATGAGAAGGTTGATTGTAGGTTGCCATCTGTACATTCTTTGTATTCTTTGTTCTTGGGTGGAATTAAAAACATTAACAGAGATCGGGAAGTAGTTCTGCCTTTGGTTGAGAAGTGGATCCCTCGGGCCATTGATTTAGATGTTATGTTTAAGGTTTCCAGGTTTGATGCAGACAACAGGCCTTAGTCATTGAAGCCTACTCTAATTTTTGTGAAATCATTGAAGGGATTCCAGGCCCTACCTAATGATTTGAGTAGAAAAATTAGAGAACTGGTAAAGATTTTTGATGACTGAAATGATACTTTTCTGCTAGATATAATAGATGCACAGGGAAATATTAAGACATTGCAGCAGTGGCAAGATAGGGTAGAAGAGGTTATTGATGCACAAATCAAATTGATTTATGATGCCCCAGACTATGACCTGCTGGTGAGTAGTATGGATAAAATAATTAATACCAGCATATTCTTAGAGTCTTTTGAGAGAGAGGCTAACCAGGTTGCAGTGAAGTACACACCTTACGATACTAGGGTGATCGAGGTGGTGAATTTTAACTGGCCAACGGATGAGGAATACCAGAGATGGGTGGACAAGTACTTAACTGAAGAGGAGTAAAATAGTGTCTATTACCGGCAACTAACAGCTCAGTGGTCATAGTATAACTGATTATGGTCTATTAATAATTGACCAATGACATGTGTAATTTTTGGCCCGATGCTTGTTTGCTCCTTTGTTTTCTATAAGAAGGATTTCAAGGCCGGAAATAGGGGTTGGCAAGTTAGATATTTTGAGGTCGATTCTAGGTATAGTTGCAGAACAAATTGTAAGAACCAGTTATTTCAATATTAATACAATTTAGGTTTGGGGTTATTCGGTAATGGGGTTTTAGCTTTATGAAGATTTGATGTTTCGCAACAGTACTAGCATTTGAGTTATGCTGTTATATTTGGAGCTCATGTCTCTCCTTTGTATAAACATATCATAATTTTGAATAGTATAATCAAGGATTATGGTGTTCATCTCACTGCTCAGTGCTCTGGTGTGTATGTTTTCCATTTTGGCTTTAATTCAAGGAATTAATTAAAATGCTTGGATAGAATCATGGATGGATATGTTTGTAAAGGGATTTAGTAAGAAGTATTGGGTTAGGATATAGATTGACCCTATTGTAATGCATTAATGAGGGAGTACTAAAAGAAGGTACAGTGTCCTCCATATGCATTTTCAACAAACCCTCGGCAAGAAAGATGCATAGTCGTACCTACCAAAAAATTGGGATCTTGGGTGAGCCCCCATAAGAAACATATAAGCAATGGGCATCATGGTATTAGGGATGAAACCTAAAATTTGGCAAAGTGAATAAAATGTTGCCAAGAAGTGATCCAGTAGCTTATTTCGGCTGAAAATCTCACGATCCCAGTTAAGGTTGATAATGAATCATTGAACTTCTTGCCTTGGCTAAATGAGGAGGAAGCTTAATTTTGATTTGAAAAGAGAGGTTGTGACACGGCATATTCATATTCATTTTCCTCAAAATCTGCGGGACTAGATGGATATATTAGCTCAAATTGAAACTGTCTATTCTCATCACATCTATATTCAATAGAATGCTTGTAGCTAAATGAGGAGGAAGCAATTTTGATCTGAAGAGGCGTGACTGGCATATTCTGCTTCATTTCCTCAAAATCTACCCAGACTAAGAATGGGCTATATTCACTCAAATCGAAAACCTGTCGAATCTCATCTGCATTTATATTCAGTAGAACCCCACCATCATTATCCTTGATAATCCTTGTAACAAGATCATATCGTGTTGCCACTGTTTTGAGTAGGTCAATATCAGGAAATGCATTTGGTACAACTAGTTTCCCCATATTGTACCTCCAGCCATTAGAGAAAGGATGAGGCACATTTCGTTGCCCATACCATCTCCTAAACATTTCGAGGCCCATCATTTCGACCCTAAAATTTGCAATATTATAGATTTTATGCCTTAGTCCCTCACCTAAGGCTTTCCCATTCATTAAAACCAAACCCCTCTTCTTGTCATTCGTTGATAGCAAGAATTGATCTAGGAAATTGTCGTATAAATTCATTTGCAAATAATCAATATGGTCAGAATGTTGCTTTGATGGTGCCATTTCGAACAACCAGGGCTTCTCCTAAAATCAAATTCTTGAACAAACTAGGGCTACCCAAAATGAAATTACACCAGAACTTTGCAATTTCCCACAATTCAAAAGAACCAGTAACCTTATAGTCTTAATCAACAAGAACCTTGACCAACACAATACAACCCTCCACAAAAAACACATTCAAACAGAAACCGTGGCATAGAAAGTAACTCACGGGATTTCACGCCTTGCAGAAAACCAAACTTCACTATAATTGCTTGAAAAACTCAATCTCTGGCTCTGGACCGCTTCAAAAACATTTGAATGCCTTTGTGGTGAAGATAGAATGAAATTAACTACTTGAAACCGATGAAAAATGGCCAGTAGATGTCTCATCCGCCATTAAAGCTCATTTGCATGTCGCGCTGACGACTTCAATTGTATTTGATGCAAATTTAAATCCTTGCCGTCGATCTCTTGTTCCTGTTCCAAAGTAAGACTGTATGGTACCTCCCTGTTTTGGGCATTTTGATGGCCTCCCAGTCTCTTCATTACTCGCCTGCTCAAGAGTCTTACCCTTGTTGCTTGACATATTGATCTCACTTCGAATAAAAGCTGGAAAAAAATGTTTTCTTGTTTAAGAAGGACAAACCGGCAAAGAATATAGATCCCATTACCTACTTAAAATTATTTTTAAGACTGAAGCAAGAATGGAAAACAGATAAAGAAATCTTATTATTATAACTAATAGTCTAATAACTAATAACAGTATGAAGAAATGATCACTCACCTTTGAGTCTATGTTTTCGGGTTTCGTTGATTTCTGAATCAAGAAGTAGAACCTCAAAACCGAACAAAAAGTGTAAAACCGAACAAAATGTGTAAGAACAAATAACAGTTTCAATTGTATTTATATCATTCTTTATTTGGCAAATTCCGCGGGATTTTGAAATGGTATGTTAAAAATTTGGTGAATCCCGCATGCTTATACAACGATACCTTCAAATTTTCAAGGCGAAATTGGTCTTCACAAGCAACTATTTGTAAATTTTAATTGGTGAAATGGGTCCTCATATAATGTCGTATTAATAGTATTGGCGAATACATTGGTGTTTTATGACATTCTCTCCGGGATTCCAAGGGAAAATATTAATCGGTCCATTGGAAATGCGTAGTCTGTTATGGCAAATTTATTGCCTAAACATGCCTCGTAAAAAAAAACTGCTGGTGAATGGATATGCATTGGACCAAACAGATAAAGAAATCTTATTATTATAACTAATAGTCTAATAACTAATAACAGTATGAAGAAATGATCACTCATCTTTGAGTCTACGTTTTCAGGTTTCATTGATTTATGAATCGAGAAGTAGAACCTCAGAACCGAACAAAATGTGTAAAACCGAACAAAATGTGTAAGAACGAATAATAGTTTCAATTGTATTTATATAAATCCATATTTGGCGAATTTCGCGGGATTTTGAAATGGTATGTTAAAAATTTGGTGAATCTCACGTGCTTATACAACGATACCTTGAAATTTTCAAGGCGAAATGGGTCTTCACAAGCAACTATTTGTAAATTTTAATTGGCGAAATGGGTCCTCATATAATGTCGTATTAATAGTATTGGTGAATACATTGGTGTTTTATGACATTCTCCCAGGGATTCCAGGCGAAAATATTAATCGGTCCATTGGAAACACGTAGTCTGTTATGGCGAATTTATTGCCTAAACATGCCTCGTAAAAGAAAACTACTGGCGAATGGACATCATTGGACCGATAGTTTGTGAATTCCTGGCGATTTGAACACCTTGCGGATACGGTAAATTTGCCAAATTCGAATTTCCAGATTCCTAGAATTCACCACTAAAGTTTTCCCTTCTCTCATTGTTGCAAGAAAACATCAAGCTAAGAACATGGATGTTTATTTTGTGCCTTTTATTGATGAGATGCAATTGCTATGGAATGGCATAAGAATGTATGACATATCACTTCTTCCATCAAATAGGTCCTTTATGTTGTATGGTGTGCTATGTTGGACTATTCATGATTTTTAAGGACTTGGTGTTTGTTCTGGTATGACATATCATGTCTTGCAAGATTAAGGCATGCATTTGATGATGCACTAGTGGATACTCAGCAAGACAATGATGGCCAACAAAATGAGAGAGGGATTAGAGAACATTGAAGAAATTGACATCCATGATGATGTTGAAGATGGTTATGTTAAGGCACAAGAAGACAACAACCCAGAGTTAGATGATGTTATGGAAGACAACATATGGATTGTATAGAAAATGATGATCTAAATATAGATGGTCTACAATCAAATTTCAATGATGATGAAGATGATGTAGGTCAAGATGAGGATGATCATAATATTAAATACTTGAAAGAACATATGATTATGAACATTCACAATGATACACTGGATGACATTGTAACAAATAATAATGTTAATGAGGTCAAGAATTTTAAATTTTTAGAATTATTTGTAATCCATGTTTAAAAAAGGATGATTCTTATGGCTTAAAATTTGAAATCTTTTAGTAATATTATTTGCGTCGATACAAATTACCTATTGCAATATCCTTAAATTCTTCAATCTTTGGTATGAATTGTTGGCAAAAAAAATTAGGATTACTTGGATCTTTCTTCCATTCATTTTGTATCAACATATGTTCGTGAAGACACAGAAGTTAATAAAATATTAATGCATGTAATTGACAATTATTTAAATAAGCAACTCTTTGTTTTATTGGTTAAGCAGGGAAGAGGGCCCTAACCCAAAAATTAGTACAACATGATAAGTACAACAGGTGGAAGGAAACAACAAAAATAGGAAATCCACCCAATTTCCCATCCCCCACAAACAAAATGCTTAAGGAATACCCATACGAATAAACAAAACAGTTCTATCATTGTAACAAAAAAACCTTAACCTAGTATCAGTAGCTTTCATACCTATCCATCTAAAACACCTATTAGCATCTATCTAATAGTCCCAACTTAAAATATATATAGCATTACAAAGATTTAAGTTTCAGCTCCAAAGGCCATAACCAGTAATAACAGTTCTAAAACATAAAATGGGACTAATCATCATAACAAAAGGAAAAAAAACAAAACGAAGTGACCACATTATGCTCCCTCTATCAGCTTCCATGCATTCATCAGGTCTTCAACTATGTCGTTCACTATTTCCTTCGACTCCACTTTGCTAGCGGGATTCGTGCCATCACTTGCACCACTTTTCCTTTGTTGTTTTTTGATTTTTCCCATGCCCGAAACAGTGGCCATTACTGCCTTTTTCATGAGTGTCAATCACCATGCACACACTCTTAACGCTCCTTCCAAGCTTTGAAATCTGTTATTATTTTCTTTCTCAAGAACTTTCATTTTTTCCTCCAGAATATTCTTCATCTTATTCATGAGGGCCTGAAGCTTGTTATCCTTCTCTTTCTCTTGTAACCTTTTTTCTAAGATTTGCAATCTCTCCTCCAATTTTTTAATCTTCTCATTCTCATTATTCTCTGCCTTTCAATCCTCTCTTCATGTTTTCTCTTCCTTCTCTTTGTTTTCTCATGTTGCGGTTCTTTAGCAATATCATCAACGCATTGCCACCCTTAGTAGCCGCATCTGAGTCATCCTTCTCCTTCGAGTCTCCACCCAAACTATCACGAATCTCTTCAATAGAGGAGTCATTGTCTTCCTCCTCTTTCCTTTCTTCACTATCTTGCGGGTTGTGGGTACTTTTCTCTTATGGGCTCTACGAACTCTTGTTGTATTCCCGACCCTTTGAAGCCACCATAACTAAGCTCTTAGACCTCCTTCCACCTGTGTTAGAGCCTTCCACCTCGTTATCGTCCAGTATACTTATTCTATCCACCTCTTCCCCTAGTTACCGCAAAAGAAGCTTCCTCTTCCTTTTATCCCCCATCTCCATTGAGACATCCTTTCTTTTCTTCGACATCACCATTAGCAGATCTTTCCATAAAATAGTACATCCGAGCTTTGGAGTTTGTTGCTAGATTTTTTAGTAAGGTGGGGATGGTCTTCAAGAAGCTCAATTTCATCAAGCTTTGGTGTTTAGGGTCTTCTATCATCTTGAGAGCGGGATTTTTTTGTGTTCGAAAGCATGTCATGGTCGCAACCTACCAATTTCGTTGCTTATTTGTTCCTCTTTGCTCGCTAGTAGATTCTTGAATACATTTATCCGATTATATTTGATCATAAACTGTAGAACACATTTATGGTTTGAACTACGAATTTCGACCCAATGGTCTTTGATGGCTGCTATTTGAATTATGCACCTTCCAGACGTATACTCCTCTATCATCAACCTTTTATGCCAATCATGATGATCAACACAATGATTTAATATTATCGATACAATCTCAAGAGATCCTCCATGAATGACTACAACTAGATGGTTTGTTGCACTTATACGGAATTCAACCCAACTTATTCCATGCAATGTGAAAACTCACTAGATGTTTCAAGTTAAAAATATTGTGTAAATTTTCTTACCTATATCGTAATTTGCTTCCAACAATTGATTGAATATCAGGCAACATCTGCTCTATCGTCGAGTAGAGCCCACTAAGAATCTCTCTATCTACACAGAAATCACGTATGAATTGGAAGGCTGGATTTAGGAAACATGCGGCTGCATGGATGGGCCTATGAAGTCGGTGTTGCCATCTCGTATCAATGATCTCTCAAATTGGACGATACTTCTCCTCAACTCCACCATAGACGGATCTAATGGCCTCTTAAGCCCTATCCATGCCCTCATATATGTAGCTCATTGGAGGCTTATGCCCATCAACAACTCGTAGGAGAACTATCAAGGGCTCGGTAAACTATAAAGTGCAAACATTGTGAAACATAACTTAAGTGTGAATGAAACTAAACAAATAAAAGTAAAATATGAATAAAAATTAAAACATAATGAGGAATTAAATTTTACCTTCAGAATCTTCTTCGTTGGTGTCTAAAACCCTAGCTCATAAAAAATGCAATCTGCCACAACAATCCTTGCAGTGCTTGTAGCATAGGATGAAGAAAACCATTCCTCATCAACAAACATGCGCCTTAAAGCTGCCTTTGACCAAATCAAGAATTGCAATGTGATAAAATTTGTTGCAAGCCTAGTGATGCCAGGATGAGCCAACTTCCTCAACTCCATTTATTGCCTCATAAGGTTAAGCACCCATGTGTGATTGTATACAAATTTGTAAATATTTTTTGTGGCATCCACACATGTTTTGATCCATGGGAGCTTACCAAGATCCTCCAACATGAGGTCAATGCAATGGGCGACACATGGTGTCCAGAATATAGTAGGGTGTCTCTCCATAAATAATTTACTAGCAACAACATAATTTGCTGCATTATTTGTCACCACTTGAACTACTTTCTTTTTGCCCACCTCAGCTATTACCTCCTCTATAGTGTCACAAAGGTATGTGACATTTTTGAATTGGGCGGAAACATCAATAGACTTGATGAAGACGGTGTCACCTGAAAAAATAAGAAAAACCAATTATTCAATAAATTAATAAACATAAATCAACCATATTAAATTAGTAACCACTAAATCAAAATCAAATTTCAAATTAATCAATGCATTGAGGGAAGTACCATTACCTCTGGAGGAAACTAGAAAATTAAGCAGCGTCCTATTTCTCCTATCGATCCAACCAATAGTCATGATGGTGCAACCCAACCTCCTCCACTGCAAGCACAACTCCTCTAATTGTGCTTTTACATTAGCCACCTTTTGAGTCAAAAGTGGGCCCTTTAATTCATCTTTAGTAGGGGCTTTGAACCCCACCCCACATATGTTTATGGCATCAACCATGTTTTGCTAAAAAGGAGACCTAAAGCATGTCATAAATAAATTAATAAGTTACTTAGATAAGTATTGTAAAATGAAAAGTTTGAAGCTTATAACTTTAAATTTGAATTCAATAATGAGATACATCCAGAATCTAGATTCTAAAATTTAAATATAATTTTTAGAACAATTAAACGAAAAAGAATTACCTGGCTACATGGAGGGGAATGGTGCAATAGTACTAGAAGTTTGCAATTGTTTTCTTGGTTGCATCATGTGCGTCCTTGTTCCAACCCATGCTCTCAAGCGACGGTTGGGAACTAGGAGTAGTGCGTAGTATAAAATATGAGTCCACCCTAGATTTACGAACTCCAGGCCCAATGCTAGCACTCCCACTACCGCTTGCAACAGCAATGCCAACAACAGGAGAAGAAGTGCTAGTAATAGTACACATAGATGGTGCAGTAGCAGAAGCATTAACACAACCATTAGCACTAGCACTAGGAGGGTATGGAGGCATGGAATAAGTATCTCCAACTGCACCAAGTCCTTGGCCAACACTCGCCAAATCATGCCTCTGCCTCTGCCTCTGCCTCTTTATCATTTCTTTTTGCATTTCAAATGTTTCTAATTGCACTTACACTTCACGAACAACCTTAGGAGGTGCTACAGTGCAATCCACTGCATGATGGACAGGTATGTGTGCAATATGATATTACAATCTGTTTATGCCTCCATGATAGATTATTTTGCAATATTTACATTTTGCCTCTCCTTTTTTCATTTTGAGAAATATTTTAGCATGTTTCCAAGTAGGGTTTTTTTTGCTTGCCCAAGGTTTCAGACATTGTGAAAATATGGTTTGATTTGCAAATGAAAGTGGTTGCAATAACAAGTAGGGTTCATAAAATTATTTAAGTTGTAAGTAGGGTTTGTAACTTTGTAAAAAAAAGAATGCAAACTCAAAAAACAATTATTTTACAAATTACAATCAATTATTTGTTAAAAAAACACAAAAAAACCAAATAAAATCAAACTTACCTTTTAAATCTAGTCTGAATGCAATGCAAACTCCTCCCAATTGTTGGTAATGAGCTCTCAATGCACCTCCTTGCTGTCATGAAGCTTCCCAAATGATTTAACACCATGGATTTCTCTTCAATAACTTGGTGGTTGCCCTACAATGATCTCTTTGTTTTCTTCACAACTATCTCTTCTCTTCCTATTTTTCCAAATGAAAGAAATGAGGTTGCTTTTAGGGTTGGGGAGATAATATAAGTTAAAAAGCAAAATCTAAAAAGTAATATTTTTAATGTTTTTTGGCCTTTTTGGCCTTTGCTGCCGCCGGTCGTGTCTAGGGCTCGAGACTTGCCTAGAAGCGGTGTGTTCGACGAGTCTGACTAGGATGCGACCGGACTTGGCAGCGTCCGTGTTTGGGCTCTTAGGACTTGGGCAAGGGTGCTCGGCTCGGGACTTGCTGAGTCCTGTCGAGTTTTGGTGAGTCTCGTTACCATGGTCTATAATGATGCCACAACGAACCATACCATTCCACCGCTGCCACTTATTACATTTGCTATGGTATGGTAGTGTCGAGTCTTATACTCTTTTATATACTGTCTTCTTATTTTGTGTTTTTGTGAGACAATGATGTATATACTGCCATACCGCAGTCAAATTGTCCTCCTCACACAATATTACGGTGTCCACTTTTCTTCCAATGCTTATCATTATACAACACTGTTTAAGACTTCTTGTTGCGGGGTTGCGGTGTATACCTCCCTACCGCATATGTTGCTTACCCTCTTGGTGGTATAGTGGTATACACTTTATTTCTTTGTAATTTACTACCTTACTACACTCCTTTGAATCTCCTTATGCGGTATATTGGTATGTGCCACATTACCACATTGCCTTACACTTTCCCCTGTGGGGTGGCAGTGAGTACTCCTTCACCGTGTATGCTATATAATCTCATGGCGGTATGGCAGTAAGGGCTTATTTCATAGCTTGGAAACTGCCAACCCGCATTGCCTTGATTTTGATGTTGCGGTATTGCGGTTAAGGCAAAATTTGTTTTGTTTATGATTTTTTAGAGGAATAAATGGGAGGAATGTTGGTAATAGTA
Source organism: Sequoiadendron giganteum (assembly GCA_007115665.2). Taxonomy (NCBI): domain Eukaryota; kingdom Viridiplantae; phylum Streptophyta; class Pinopsida; order Cupressales; family Cupressaceae; genus Sequoiadendron; species Sequoiadendron giganteum. The sequence goes on from CM021105.1 coordinate 608,789,679, forward strand.
TGGATCTTGTCACACAAATTGTTGCATTTCATGTTTAGACACAATGTAAAATCAATGGTAATGGAATTTTGTGTGGGTAAAATGTGAATGGAAAAGTGAAAGCCAGTGGATGTTTAAGGAGGAATTTTTGCTCCAACATAACTGAAAACATCCACAGTAAATGCTTTACTGTATCATCATATTCATTCACACAAGCACATTATTGAGGCTTAATAACTTATATTCATTCAAATATAAGAAAAAATAAGTATGAAAAACATAAGAAAAATACAAAATGATAACACAGTCATGGAGAATCTTTGATAATAAGAAGTTCCATTTCATTCATAAGCTCAAAAGTTACACCAACAGAGTTTTGGTACACCCTTCCACTCCCTTCCACTCGTGCCTTTATTATTTTTTATCAAAGTTTATATAGAAATTACATAATATCAACCATAATCCGTAAGCCATTAACCATTTAACTACCTAACCCCTAAGCCCCAAATCCCTTATGTTTTGACCCTTAATCCCTTAAACCCTAACCCCTAATCCCTTAACCCTTAATCCCTACTAGATCAGAACAATTAGGCCCTAAAGCTGGCTCTAAAGTATGTGCTAAATTAGGTGTTGAATTAGGTGCTAATGTAGGTTTAATTTGGGCACTAATTTAGATGCTAATTTAGGTGCTAATTTATGCCTAATTTAGCGCATACATGTTTTGATTGGTGCAAAAAACACCAAAAATAACAGATTTTTTTTAAAAATTGGAGAAAAATACATTAAAGCAATGGGTGGAAGCAAAAAAGGGAGCTAATCATAGGGATTTGTTGTAGTGTTAGAGCTGTAGCCAATGAGGGTTTGTCTTGAAAAATCCATGTAATGAGATTCAGATAGCCTTTCCTTGGTGCAATATGCAGAGCAGTATGTCCTTAGAGTGTAGCATCACCTAGAACATTGGAGTCCTGTCGAATTAATATTTGGATTATAGCAAAAGCAAAGGTTGTGAATCTATTTTAATTTCTTGCTTGTAATGTGCTATTTTTGTTTGGCTTTCTATTTTGCGCAGGCATGGCATCTTTATCAAACTTGCCTTGCACTCGTTGCAATTTTCTGAGAAGGAAGTGCGCAACATATTTTCCTCTTGACCAGCGTAAAAAAATTGCTAATGTTCACATGGATTTTGGAGCAAGCAACGTGACTAAACTACTGAACTAATTACATCCTCACCAACGAGAAGACATAGTAAAGGCTTCTGCTATGTAAAAAACTTCATCTATTTCTTGTAATATTCTGACTCCTTAAACCATCCAATTGCTCGATATATATATATATATATATATATATATATATATATATAACTTTCTTCAACAAACTGCTACTTTAGAATGGAAAGGATAGAGGCACTTTGTCAGATATTATAGTCGCAACTGACCTAATAGACATACATGCAAAAGGTGGAAGCATTAACAAGGCAAGTGAACTGTTTGACAAAATACCTAAAAAAAATGTCATCTCAGACTACACTGTTTGACAAAATACCTAAAAAAAATGTTATCTCAGACTACATTGTTTGACAAAATACCTAAAAAAAATGTTATCTCAGACTACACTGTTTGGTAAAATACCTAAAAAAAATGTCATCTCAGACTACAACAATGAGATGGGAAGCAATTAGTGCCTATGCTCTTTCTATGTAAATAACTTCATAAATCGGATTCTTGTAAAACTCTGACTCCTTAAACCATCCAATTGCTCAATATATATAAATTCCTTCAATAGATTGCTACTTTAGAATGGAAAGAATAGAGGAACTTTGTTAGATATTATGGTTGCAACTGCCCTAATAGACATACATGCAGAAAGTGGAAGCATTAACAAGGCTAGTGAACTGTTTGACATAATATCTAAACGAAAGTCATCTCATGGATTGCAACAATTATAGGATATGCACAAAATGGATTTGTTGAAAAGGCTTCAGAAACTGTCAAGAAAATGTAATTGGCATGTGTAAATCCAAATTCCACAACCTTCACCAATATCCTTCCCTACTTGGGCTAAAATGGGATCTTTGGAACAGGGTATAGACATCCATCAAAGCATCATGGAAGGAGGATTTTTTTCAGATATTATAGTTGCAAATGCTTTGGTAGACATGTATGAAAAATGTGGAAGCATAGAAATGCACATGATTTGTTTGATAGAATGCCTCAAAGAGAGGTTATCTCATGGAATGCAATTATTGTAGGATGTGCACAAAATGTATTTTTTTTTAAAGCTTTAGAAACTTTCAAGCAAATGCAATAGGTAGGTGAAAGGAGGATTTTTTTCAGATAATATAGTTGCAAATGCTTTGGTAGACATGTATGAAAAATGTGGAAGCATAGAAAGGCACATGATTTGTTTGATAGAATGCCTCAAAGAGAGGTCATATCATGGAATGCAATTATTGTAGGATGTGCACAAAATGGATCTTTTTTTAAAGCTTTAGAAACTTTCAAGCAAATGCAATTGGTAGGTGTAAAGTTAGACTCCACAAATTTTACAAGCATTCTCCCTGCCTGTGCCAAAACAGGAGAATTGGAACAAGGAATGGACATCCATCAAAGCATAAAGAATAGAGGAATTTAAATAGATGTTGTAGTTGCAACTGCACTGGTCGACATTGTATGCAAAATGTGGAAGCATAAAGAAAGCACATGAATTTTTGGACAAAATTCACCAAAGAGATGTCATCTCATGGATGCAATGATTCTAGGATATCTACATTATGGATTTTGCAAGGATGCTTTCAAAATATTTGAATTAATTAAGCACTCTTGAACATATCTTGAAATTGTAAGCTTTTCTTGTGTTCTATGAACAAACTTCAATCATGTGAGTAACTCTTATTGCATTACACCTATAGTTGATCATTATGCTTGCATGGTTGACCTTCTTGCTAAGGTTGACTATCTTGAAGACACTCTACACTTTATTATTAAGATTCCAGTTAAATATGTGGTGATTGTGTGGATGTGTTTTTGGGTGCTTGTAGATCACATATAAATATGGGTTGAGGAGTATTTTTAGCAACAATGTTTTTTGAATTGGATCCTAAAAATGTTGTGACATATGCTCTTTCAAACATTTATGCAAATGTGGGCAGGCTAGGTGAGGTTCAAATGGCAAGGAAATTGATGAAAGATCAAGGAATTAAAAAGATCCCTTGATGTAGTTGGATTGAAGGCCATAAAACGGTACATGTTTTCGTGTACCATGAGACAATTAGGCATTTTTATTTAATGGCAATGATATGATGGGAGAGTGAGAGTGCATGAGATGGAGAGCAAATTGAAACATGAAAATAATATTGAATGCGTACTAAACATAGTTGGAAAACTTGGCTCGGCAAAAAACTCGCCAACCCCAAAATTGACGAGCCAAAATCTCAGAGAAAACTTGGCAAAAGATCAGCAAAAAGCTCGACAACTTTTTTGATTTTTTTTTGTTTTTTGCATTTTTTATGTATTTGGGAGACTGCTAAAAACTCGTGAGTTTTTGGAAAAAGACTCAACGAGTTAAAGTCATATAGACTCACCGGGCAAAAAAACTCGCGATTTTTTCAAGACTCACTAAAAACTCGGTGAATCTTCGAACTATGACCTACTAAACTCATGTCGTTCTGCAAGTATTGCTACCATCACCTTTGGTATATCTCCACATTGATATATTGGCCTGTGTGCCTAATATCTTTAGTTATTGAATGTTGTTGTACTTCTCAAGAGTTCTTTTCTTGGATTTCCCTTTGGTCATTATCTCAACTCTATAATGGCTTAAAGTGACTTCAAAACCTCTAAATGTTTTGTCATATATGATTTTCAATGAAGAGATGTTGTTTGTTAGGATGTATGATGTATCCATGCTCATGTTTAGTCCTTATGATATTCACATTTATTTAAGATTTTGCAAAGAAGGACGAAAGTTTTGGGTTGATAGGGATAACATCCCATTACCCGCAAAATCATATTTCAATGTGTGGGAAGCGAGTGATATTGTGGGAAAATGGAGCATACAAGAATATTGCAGGACTTCACCAACCAATAGAATATATTGCAAAGCCCATCACGTCTCCACAATGGAAGTTTCGTGGAGATTTTGTGAATATAAAGAGACTAAGTGAATTTTGCTAATTTACACTATTTATAAAAAATAGACCAAAATTTTTCCTAATTAATCTTCCACACCTCTTCGATGTACCTATTGCACACCAAGATGCAATTGCTAGTATAATTTCAAGCATAATAAAACATATGAAAAAAGGGCATTGTAAAATAGAGCTGAAAATGGATTTACATTAAAAGTGAGAGATTCATACTACAATTTAATTTAAAAATGATGCATAGTACAATTCAATTAGTTATCATATATCAATGAAATTCTAATGTGGATCTTCTTGATCTCTAAAATGGCCCTTGAATAAGTGATGGCCAATGCACATGTTATATTTTGATCTTGGATCGATAAGGGATTGAGTTAGTGAAATGTAATAGGAATGACTAGATATGAAATGATACATAACAAATGTTTTGTGGGAGCTCCTCATTAGAAAATATATATGATTAAGCAGGAGGAGGATAATAAGTCATTTTTTTTGCAATCTTAATAGATGGACAATAGCAATTTTAATAAATTAGCACTGAATAGAGTTCAAAGAAAAGTAGACATAGATTCTTAGAATATTATATATTTTTTTTAATGTTCAAGGTATCATGATCAGAACTAGAAAACAAGAAGATGGACAAAGCTGAGGATCTCAAACCTAGGAATTCACTTCAATTTTTGCTGCCAAATGTAATGTTGTATTGTGAGAAGGGTCATTGTTGTAGCGCACCAATTCTGCTACTTCTTGTTCCTTTTTACCCATTAGTATATTCTTGACTACCTTTATCCGATTATATTCGATGACAAAGTGTAGAACAAATTTATGATTTGAACTACCAATTTTGACACAATCTAGGATTTTGGTGAAATATCCCAACCAATATTTGTGCAATTTAATAATTTTTTGTTGTGTTACTGGGTTCACCTCAAGAAGCAGTTGTTACTGGTTTAGTCCTAGTTCGGATCCTAGGCCAGTTCGCTTGTGGATTCAACCAGGATCATGCAAAAAGTGGTTTGGTTCAACAAGGAGGAACCTGAACGAACATAGGCAAAACCTAGAATGAACCAAGGTAGAACTTGCATGCCCAACCGTCCAAAAAGTGTTTTTTTTAGCATTTTTTAATATTTATGGAGTTTGAATTTGACCAATGCCCAAGGGAACCCTAAAAGTGACATCTAAATCACTCTAAACACCTAAACTACCTCATTCTTATTCATTTGTTTTGGAAACAAGCATTTTCATTCCAAAAGGTTGAGCTTTCATTTTTGCTTGTTGGATTGACAAAAGGAATTGAAGATTGATTATTGAAGCTTCTACAAACGATTGCATTTCCATTCCTACATATTTGCAAGTGTTCATTCACTGCTTTTCTCATTTCTTTTTGAGTTTTTTCATCCATGTTTTTATTTTACAAACATGAAACTTTGTTTTGTTTAATTTTTTGATTTATCTATGTGTTGGCGTTTCAATTAGCACCTCTGGAGTGCTTATTGGAAACAAACAACTATTGCAAGTGTGTTAGTGCATGCTCTTCAGATTATAGAGAGGAAGATCTCTCTTTGTTGATTTTATACTGTAAAAAAGGGGGTGTACTAAGATTTCCTATCTTTTTTACTCAGCGGCAGGACACAAGGGTGCATAAACCAATGCGCAGTAGCTAAGCTTTTTCTCTGGTTTCCACAGATCTTAACTACGACTAACTTCCTTCTAGACTACCCTACCTCCTCAAGATAAATAGAGCATGAGGGCGTAGGAATGAAATGGTATGGTTGGATCACTTGAATCCTCCGTCTCAATGGAATATGGCCGAGGCTCAGAACCTTCGGATATATACCAAGATAGGGCTCGATACAAGCCAACACTCGTTATGGTAAACTGGATCTGAGACTTGCCAAGGAGGAGGAACACCTATCCGAGGTATAGGCTTGGAAGCAGCTCACTGGAAACAACAAGGAACGATGGCCTTTCTAACAAGATTCTTGAGGAGGTGACGACACTTGTCCAAAGTCTAGGCTGCAAGAGAGATCATTAAACAACATCAAATGATAATGATCGATGACAAAATATCCAAGGAGGCGACGACACCTGTCCAAGGAGGAGATTGAAACAATGCACTATTTAAAAACAATACTTTGAATAACTCAAATAATTAGATCAATCAAGCTTGCACCATCTGATTTATTTCTTCAAGGTTCTTCAAAGAATTACAAAGGTCGGGACAGCAAAGGCACGAAATCATGCACAATTGCGATCAACCAACAAACTCTCATCCAAGAGTGAACAGATATAAACAAGCGAACTCTGGCAACAGTGGCGCAACAATTTTGCTAGCAAATAAAGGTTAAACAAATAAAGAACCTAAGGCTCTTATTTATAGAAACTCAAAGGAGTAGGCAACCCTAAAATCTCCTTGAGTTAACAAACAGTTCTTGCCAATCAACAAGATATTATTCTATGTCTAAAAGTAGGTGAGCAAATAGTTAACTGGAAATCTACCTCAGTTAACTGAAACTAAACAAAAGTCAAACTGGAAGTCTACCTCAGTTGACTGACACCTAACTAAAAGTGAACTTATGTTACAAATGTGTCTCCAAATAGACATCCACCTTTTGAGGAGATCTAAGATCCACAAATCGTGGGAGTCAAATAGACATCCTAGATTAGTGGGATCTGACATGCATGATCCGTGGAGATTTGGAGTCAACTTGGAAAGGGGCATCAAGTTGACTTCAATCATCATTAATGCTATTTGGAGGGTAGGACGTCCTTTCTTGGTGATTTACACCTCTTCACCACTGGTCAACAAATTCTCTATCTAGTCGTTGACCTCTTCGGCCCCCGGGCAATTAATGTTTTTCAAAGTGACTATGTGGCATCTAAGCATTTCTTCACCCGTTGCAAGCTGCTGATGATAGGTTATGCATTGGGCAGCTGCTTCATCTAATTGGACAGACATGGCTGCAATTTTGGCTAATTTGCAACCATTGGGATCTTCAAGGAATGAAGATCGGATGACATCCTGGAACCGTGTCTGCACTGTTTCAAGTTCAACATATTCCCCTCCTTCCTGCTGATATTCTAACTCAAGGAAGGATATTACCAACGTTCTTGCGAAGTTGATAATATTGGCGACGAAGCGTCTATAGTCAATCAGCTCCACAGAGTTGGCATCATAGGCTCTCACCTTGTATGCCACCTGTTCTTTCCACTCAAAGAGATGGTGTTTATTTTTTGTGGTCGTAACTGATTCATATGCTTGTTGCAAATCAGCAACTGTCGCCTCCTCTCTCGGCCTCTCTTGAGCTGCCTTTACATCTGACTTCTGGATTTCTGATCGAAGTCCATGTGCTCTGTCTCTCAGCTGATATGCTTCTGTCAACACACACCGCCCTTTGACGACAAACTCATCCACTTGACGTCTCAAGTGTTTACCGTATGTAATCAACTGATGATGGTTTCTTTCAGCTGGGAGATCCAACAGTCCTTGAGGCAAAGCCGAGGAGTTTGGAGTGTCATGTATCAAACTAGAAATGTACAACTTTAGCTGACGGATTTCAGCCTTCAAGGCTGCTTTGTCTTGTCCATCTTTTGTCATCCTTTCTTTGACACTTGCTGAGGCAATTCCAAGAAGGTCTTCCTCCACTTGTCAAGTAGTCTTTCCAAGGTTCACCTTTGAAAGCGTGAAATCCTCAATCCTCACATTATGTATATCTTTGTCTTCAGGTGGGGCAACAGTCTCTATGATAACCTCGTTCTCTGCATTCTTTTCTACATGTGTCTGCTTCTTCAACTTCTTTGCCGGCATGTCTTGTGGGACATGATGGAATTCATAGAAGTCAAGCTGATAAGAAGGTCTCTCCCTCTTCCTCCCAAGCGAGCTTTCTAGCCAGATAGAATCTCAGCTAGCATCGCTGGGAGGAGGAACATAGGCCCCCTGAATGCTAGAAGAACGAGACTGTGTCGTGGCAATGTCTCATGGTGGCGAGTCCAAATCAATAGGACTTTGTGACCTCTGTGATGGTGGTGAAGCTGGTGGCTCTGTTTCTATCACTGGCACCGCTTCTGCTGCAACTTCTTCTACAATGGTTTCCATCTCTACAGCGATTATTTCAATCACTGGTTCTTGTGTAGTTGCAGTGGTCTCAACTGTCTCAGGTAAATTGGTGGCTGTCTCCACCTGTACCTCTTGCTGGCTTGTGCTACCAATTCCTTTTCTCCCCCATGTGCTCCCTGACATTCACATTCCTTCTGGAGGGAAGCTCATCTTCTTTTGTCTGGGTTTCCTCCTAGACGTGGAAGGTAGTGTAAATTGAACCGTTGGCGGCTCTGATCGGGGAAGTACTACCTTCCTTGTCCTTTTACTGTCCAGGTAGAGTTGATTGTGTCGAACTACTCTACTCGTTCTTTCCTCAATAGACGTACTCTCTTTCACGTACCAGTCTACTTTGCCGAGTGGTTGTGAATCCACTAGACTCGTGAAGAAGGAAGAAAGAATGACTTCTTCTTCGTCCTCAGATAAGCCCTCGATGTCCTCTGACATGAATTCTGCAATCTGCGAGAGCTTGAATCTGCTATAGTTCCTTCTTCTCACTTCGAACTCATCCTCGTAGTTGACCCAAAAATCTTCCATGAAAGGTTCATGTGATGATCTTTGCTCAAGGTGAGCTGCGAAGATGCCTCTGGGGTCATAGGATGGCCTCCTGTCGATGAGGTACTTGAGATTAAATCTCACTATTTCCTGGCTTATCAACCTTGCATCGGCTGCAGTCCTGCATCTATAGAGTCCCATCTGAAAAGGAAAGTTTGCAGTAGTCTTTTTCTTTATGCGAAGGTAAGAGTGAACCTCGGCCAATTGCCTTAGGAATTCCATGAACACTTACCCTATTTGAGGGGTAGCATGGCATCATGGCGAGGTGGCCATTGTAGCCATACACGCGTATGTAGGTGAAAATGGGGAATTGTATGAACCAATCCGCCCAGTCCACCATTGCGGCCTTAGCTGCTGGTGAAATACGCACGTGCATCTCATGGTCTAGCTCGTGCACGGTGTGCATAGTAAAAAGGTCATTTATCTTTTTGAGATGTCTTTCCGCTAGAGTGAACTCCAAGCAAGGAAAGTATTCTTGTACCTTTTGGACACCCAAGGTTCCCATAGTGTTTAATGTTCTGAAATCACCTTGAAAGGCTATCAGGTAGCCAGGTATGAACACATGTGGAAACGGTGCTCTTCTAGAAACCTGGTGAATTGTTGGTGGAGTGTGTCACTGATCAGGGAGGCCCAGTCGTAATGTTCTTTCCTGCTGATTATCTTGCCAATAATGTAGAACATCCACGGTTGGAAGGATTTTCCCTCCTCTTGTCCAGTGACTCTGCTGAGTAGGGTGATTAGCACTCCATACTCGTCTTTGAATTCTCCTCTACCAACCAATCTGG
>CM021105.1:608799334-608858497 GCA_007115665.2 Sequoiadendron giganteum
CAAACATCGACTCGTCTGGATTCTTCTTAACATTGATAATCATTCCTTTCAAATTATTAATGTTTAGGCCTCAAATGATGTTGTGTGGGGACTTCAATATGGTTGAGATGGCATATGACAAGGATGGTACTCTTTCATTTTGATGGGCAGCTGGTAAAAGAGAGGCATGGTACTACATGCATAGCAAATTGGGTCTTTTCGACTCCAATATTGATCGCCGCCACTCTCATTCTCTCTACTCATGCTATGATCTCGACTCAATATTTTTTCTCTTTTTCTAGCTCTTCACCACTTCTAGTCAAGTCGTTAGTGGATGTGACGTTGTCAAACAACTTTCACATTTCATTCAACATTGAATGGGAATTAAATTTGCCTCGTGCCAATAAGAACCATTTTTTTTAAATACTTATTTGTTGATTCATTGGCCCACACTGACCCACATTCATACTATTCAAAATTTGGAATGTAGGCCACCTCACAATACAAGTTGGATTGCTTGGTGGAATGATGTTATTATTTCTCTCACCCCTCTGTTGTTTGTCCTTGATGACAAAGGCACAAATGGTTCTATGGTATTTACATGCATAGGTTCAGGTTTGTGCTTTGTTGGATTGGTTGACATATCCTCTCATATGCTTGCATTCAATTATTTTTGCCTATTATGCTTCAGAGGTTACAAGGATGGATTGGTATTCAATTTGGTTCATTTACAGGATCTTTTTTCTTCCTCATTCAGGTTAATCATGTTCATGATGTTTCAATTTCTAGTTATGCATTCAATATTCATTTGTAGATGGTTATGACTATATTGGACTGATAGTGTTGATAAGGCTTGGTACAGGTTATTCAGATGGTGTTCATTATGACAGGGCATGCATAAGCTTTAGATATGTGTCTTTACTATCATGACAGCCATAGGTATATTCAACATGTTTAAAACAAATTGTGACATACTCACTCTAGCAGATTCATTTTTAGTGAGATAACATTTGATTCATGGAATCATAAATCATACATAGTTGCAAGGTATTGGACAACATCATAGTTGCGATTATCAACTTCATAAAGGTAATGCTTATGGAAATATGGTTTCAGTTGATGTTTATCAGGTTGATCATTGGGATTTTATGAATCTTGATTTATATCAAAATAAATTTAGTAGTCACATTGCTTTGGAAAAGGAATTATGTTTCATTTTGGCTTGATGTCATATTAGTCTCTTGGCATATCATGAAAGAATGGCTCATTTAAAATTCACATGGAAATGACTATTCTATCGGCCTAAAATGGTGATTTCTCTTTAGAATATTAAGTTTGACACACTACCTTGAGCACATATTTTATTTTGGTCATTAATCTCATGGCAATCGATTATTAGGAAGTATTATTTTTCTATCAGCAACTTTATCAAAACACATGACTTTGACTAAGCTGGTAAAATGCAACTAACCTTGTGAAGAGGGTATTTCTAATTGACATGGAAGCCATCATTTATCATTATCCTTGTTAGGAAAGTCTTAGGTAATAATGTGAAATCGACATGTTTATGTGAAGCTAATGATTTTATCGGCATTCGGTGTAAATGGCTTTGACTGCAGATTTTAAATCATAATCATTTTTGGTAAAAGCACATGCTTATCCTTTCAAACTTCAAACATCATTGTGTTTTGGCTTTGACATCGATTTTCTTGGGGAAAACAATGGATTAGGGAAAACTCATTTTGATCATTCTTTTGTTAAGGGTTGAAACCCTTGCTCCAGCCGCCACCATGAAGAAATTGTAATTGTTATTGATTCCGCTATGCTGTGAATTTGTTCTCTACTTTTTTTTTCATCAAAAGCATTCCTCTGTGCATGGAAAGTTGTTGTCAGTTGAGTTTTGTGAAGGAAAGAATGAGGCAGTTACAAACCTGGGCAACTATGAGCATTGGCATCAAATCTCTTAGGTTTTTACATGACTTTCTTGTAGCATGGACATGTATTATTATTACTTGCTTGAAGAAAGTTTTTAAACTTAAAAATAAAGGTAGTTATTGTTGTTTATTAAAATCGGAAAATGTACAAATGGGTTGTTGGTTTTTGAGTTAGAATGGCATGATAAAATTTCAATTACTTTTCGTTACTCCTTGATGGGTATTCTGTAAGAGCTGGTTATTTTTGGTTATTGTGTTCATAATGATAAGGTTTCAATTACAAACCTATTATAGGCTCTAGAAGTGATATATTGTTGTTTCTATCTGCATGGAAAATGTCTTTTTTGTGAAGGAAATAATGCTTTTGTGATCATTCTCCACATGTCATCAGATTTTGAGAGTAATTGAAATCTCTTCCAGAAGGGTATTTTTGTTCAAGTCTCTTTGAAAAGGATATATGTATTATCTGTGCATACATTATTGGAATCTTGTAACAAATTTTATTACTGGTGCATATTTGTTATTCTTTCAAGGTTTTGAGAACAAAAACAAAAATGACACTTTGTCTTTTCTAAAGAAAACCCTTGGGTGAAGTTTAAAAAAAATCAAAATATTGGTCTCCATCCTTCACGGCCTTTGAAGGGTTCAAAGTCATTTTCTATCAAACCTCTTCTAGAGTGTCAGATGAAATCATTCTTATGATGTATAGTTCATTGTATTTTTGGTAATTTTACAAAATATTTAACAAAGATTTTGTCTTATCTAAACCTTCTACGAAGGTTCCAAAAAGGAGAATGTGTGCATCTTGTAAGGATATATATACAGTGATTATGGATTGGTTTTGTAGTTGATGACTCCTGAAATCATAAGTGAAATCTTCTGTAATTGAAAATCTGCAAAGATGATGCAGAGAGATAGCTTTCTTGTTTAATAAGTTTGGTATTTTGAAGGTTCAATTGGAGAACCTTTAGGATATTGGGGGTATTAGAAAGATAAGCATACTGTGAATTGAAATGTAAATAGAGTAATCCTCTAATATATGTTTGTACTAAAACCAAAGAGGGGTTAGTGCTCCTTGAGATTAGTGTCTCTAAATGAGGGGTTGGTGATCCCTGAGTGGGTGCTCAGAAATTAGCATGTAAGGCATTGTAAGCAGTGTTTTTTGAAGTTAAGCCAGTGAGGCAGTTTAGGAGTGGTTTTTCTACCCCAGGAGGGTTTTCCACTCGGAAAATTGTTTGTCTTATGGTCTCTTTGTTTTGATGTCATAATGCTTCTAGATTGTGATATTTTGTGAGTGATTGTTCTTATCAGTCTGAACATTGTTGAATGTTGTTTCTTCATCTCTGAAAATGGTTATATCAAAATGTCTTGCACAAGTGTTCTATCATTGTTGAAAATTTTGATTCAATAGAAAGCCTAAAAGCATTCATTTAATTCATAGCTCAAGAATTTTTATAATGTGCTAAAGGTTCTTGTTGTCTCATTACCTATCTTGTGTCATTTTGTTGCACTATTGTTGTCGTGTCATATAAATTTGCATTGAAATCGGTTGGTTAAGAAGTGATTCAATAAAGTTGGTCTTCATTTGCACAATCTTATGAGTTGCACCTGTACTGTCATAATGATTTGATTGTTAAACAATTCCAGTCACAATTGTTTTGGAAAATGCAAGATATCTCACTCAAATCATATTGGCATAAGTTGTCTAATGGACTGAGCTAATGTTGCCATATCTTTATTTACCCCTTTTCATGAATTCTCTCAAAGTGATTACTTTTCTCTTTTGTCATTAAAAAGGATATCAAAATTAAAAGTCTTGGTTGAAGTTTAAAAAGGTTTAGACACTGATTCACCCCCCCTCTCAGTTTTTGTCCATATACCAACAATTGGTATCAGAGCCATACCCATACATAAGTCTAACCAGCTTAGGGTTTCATGGTCATGGAGTATTTTTCATGGGTAAGTGCAAGAGAAATAAAGGTCAAAAGAAAGCCCCTAGTGTCAAGCAAAAAGTTGATAAACCAACCTTTGTCAAATCCCTGCCAGTTGATACTAATGGTGATCCTATAGTTGGTGAAGAAGAAGATAACTTAGTAAGTGACTCTGAACATGAATTTGGTGAAAATATTATGAAGATGAAGAGTATGAGGTTGATCTAGAAGGAGAAATTCTTGTTGCCTTAGATGAACTTAAAAGGCTTAAACAAGAAAATCAAGATCTCAAGGTACACTTACAAGAAAGTGTTGATGTCAATAAAGTTGTAATACGAAATCATAATGAGGATACAAATATTATTGAGTTTTTGAAAGCTCAAATGGTTGATAGAAAAAGGACTGAAGAGGGATTGGAAGTCAAGTTAAAAAAAAGGATGAATTATGTAATAAACTAGAAAATGAGATTGCTTCTTTAAAGAAATGTTCAAATAATGATTCCTTGTTAAAAGAACTAACTCTTAAAAATGATATGATTATAAGTCAAAAAATTGAAATTGAAAAGTGTAAGAGGATAGCAGATGTGGTAAGGTCTGATTTGGAGGTTAAAAAGATTGAATGTCTAAAACTTGAAGGAGATGTAGTTGCTTTAAGAAAAGAGCTTGAAAGTGTCAAGGTTAAATCAGATAAAATTTAGAAATTTAATCATAGTACTAATATATTGAATGAGATTTTGGGCAGACAAAAGCATTCTAAGGATCCTACAGGAGTGGGATATGAGGTTGGACAAAGCTCTATTGAAGAATCTAAAAGAGTGTTTGCTACTGCATATGGAAAAATGTTTACACCAAGAATGAAGTTTGATCTTGGTCACCATGTTGCTGTACCAAAGAGTGTAGATAAAAAAAAATCAGAGGATAACACTACTGCTAGAAGACAATTCAAAGGTATTCACAGAGAAAGGAGAAATGTTTCATTTTGGCTTGATGTCATATTGGTCTCTTGGCATATCATGAAAGAATGGCTCATTTAAAAGTCACATGGAAGTGACTATTCTATCAGCCTAAAATGGTGATTTCTCTTTAAAATATTAAGGCCGACACACTGCCTTGAGCATATATTTTATTTTGGTCATTAATCACATGGCAATCAATTATTAGGAAGTATTGTTTTTCTATCAGCCACTTTATCAAAACACATGACTTTGACTAAGTTGGTAAAAGGCATTCGACCTTGTGAAGAGGGCGCTTCTAATCGACATGGCAGCCATCATTTATCATTATCCTTATTGGGAAAGCGTTAGGTAATAATGTGAAATCAACATGTTGATGTGAAGCTAATGATTTTATCAACATTCGGTGTAAATGGCTTTGACTACAGATTTGAAATCATAATATTTTTTGGTAAAAACACATGCTTATCCTTTTAGACTTCAAACATCATTGTGTTTTGGATTTCACATCGATTGTCTTGGGGAAACAAATGGATTAGGGAAAACTCATTTTGATCATTCTTTTGTTAAGGGTTGAAACCCTTGCTCCAATCGCCGCCATGAAGAAATTGTAACTATTGTTGATTCCTCTCTGCTGCGAATTTGTTCTCTACTTTTTTTGTCATCATAAGCATTCCTCCATGCATGGAAAGTTTCTATTGGTTGAGTTTTGTGAAGGGAAGAGTAAGGAAGTTAAAAACCTAGGCAACTATGAGCATTAGCATTGAATCTCTCAAGTTTTTATGACTTTCTTGTAGCATGAACAAGTATTATTATTCCTTTCTTGAAGAAAGTTTTTAAACATAAAAAGAAAGGCAGTTACTGTTGTTTATTCGAATCTGAAAATGCACAAATGGGTTGTTGGTTTTTGATTCAGAATGGCATGATAAGATTCTGATTACTTTTCGTTACTCCTTGATGGGTATTCTATAAGAGTTGGTTATTCTATAAAAGAATTCATTTAATTCATAGCTCAAGAATTGTTATAATGTGCTAAAGTTTCTTGTTGTCTCATTACCTATCTTGTGTCATTTTGTTGTACTGTTGTTGTAGTGTCATATAAAGTTGCATTAAAAGAAGTTGGTTAAGAAGTGATTCAATAATGTTGGTCTTTATTTGCACAGTCTTATGAGTTGCACCTGTACTATCATCATGCTTTGATTGCTAAAAAATGTCAGTCACAATTGTTTTGGCAAATGCAAGATATCTCACTCAAATCATATTAGCATAAGTTGCCTAATGGACTAAGTTAATGTTGTCATACCTTTATTTACCCCTTTTCATGAATGCTCTCAAAGTGATTACTTTGCTCTGTTGTCATTAAAAAGGATATCAGAATTAAAAGTCTTGGTCGAAGTTTAAAAAGGTTTAGACATTGATTCACCCCCCGCCCTCTCAGTGTCTGTCCATACTCCAACAAATATCACTCACATCACTAGGTTTCTTCAAATTTATGGGCATCAGTTGGCCATATTTCACATACGGTCTTATGAAGCGACCATATCTAACCTTCATGCTGCCATCGAGGCCTTGGCAGCTAACCCTTTCTCCCCTTCCTTGCAAGTCAGGGTGGCAGAGCTAAGGCACAAAAAATAATTTGCTGATAATTATGATGCCAGAGGGGCACAAATCAAGGCAAGGTTGCACTGGCTTAAAATTTGAGATCATGCCTTAAAAGAATTATTTTTGGCCCCTTGTTCGAGACAATCTTCTCCTAGTATCAAGCATATCAAAGAAGGCAATGTTGTGCTTTTCAAATTTCCTAACATTCTTCAGGATTTTGGTGGGCACTATGAGCAAGTGTTCACAGCTCAAGACTACACTCTAGAGAAGCATCAAGTACTTCACAGTTTCCTTTTTGTTGTGCTAAATAGGCTCTCCCTAGCCCATAAATCCTTTTGTGAGAAATTTCTTACAATTGAAGGTCTTAAAGAAGCTATCAACACTATGACCAATGATAAAGCCCTGGGAATTGATGGCTTCCCATGTGAATTTTACAAAGCCCTTTGGGATTGTGTTGGGAAAGATTTGCATAAGGTTTATCTTGAAGCTTTTCTCTCTAAAAATTTAGGAAGTCTTATTAATAAGGGCAATATTAAATTCATACCTAAATCTAGTGATCCTGAGGATATTTATAATTGGTGGCCCATCACACTCCTCAATGTCTCTTGTAAAATTATTGCTAAATCCCTTGCCTTGAAAATCTTCCATCTTTTGCCTCAGATTGTATGTCGAGATAAAATAGGTTTCATTAAGTCTAGGTTCATTCTCGACAACATTATTACTGTCTGGGAAGGGATGGAATGAGCGAGATGCTCCAATAAAAAAAATATTTTTCTTAAAATAGATTTCGCCAAAGCCTATGACTATATTGAATGGCCTTTTATTCTTGTCATACTGGCTTCTTTAGGGTTTGGGGCCCTCATTTCATATAGGTTGTGCAAATGCTATTTTATGATGCCTTCGCTTGCATCACCATTAATGGCCATCGGTGCCCTTATTTTGGTCTATTCCATTCCATCCACCAGGGTTTCCAACTTGCCCCCTCGCTTTATATGCTTACTGTTGAAGAGTTTGGATATTTGTTGGCTCATGATGTTTCCCAAAGGCGGGTTCATGACATTTCCTTGCCCAATTCGCTAGCCTATATGCTCAATGGTCACTTTAGCGATGATTCTTTTCTCACTCTTCTAGAAGAGGAAAATAATATCAAAGCTACTCTGGATTGCCTTGAGATTTTTTGCCTAGCTTTCGGCTCACCCATTCAATGGCACAAAAAATTATGCTACAAACAGTTTATCCTGCCCAGTCCTCATTGGATTCAACACTATGGCTAGAAGAAGATTGGGCTAGGTGAAATCTTTCAATTTTTGGGCATCCTTTCGCATTTCAGGCTTCTCCTGTTGATCTTTGGCAAGTAGTTCTTTCTCGGATCGAGCAGAAGTTGGCTTTCTGGATTACCAAACCTCTCTTTGGCTGGTAAATTTCAGGCTTGTTCTAAGGTGCTAGCAGTGACACATGTTTACTACTCTTCATGTTGGGACCCTTTGAAGGCCTCATATGCTAAACTTGAAAAGTTGTTGTGTGACTTTCTTTGGGCCTCTTTTGAGACTCATCGGGAATTTCACTACATTGCTTGGGAGTTTTTTTTCCAACCCAGAGACTCTGGTGGGCTTGTATTTCTCTCCACTCAGTGAAAAGGGATTGCTCTTTATTTCAAATGGATTATTACATCGCTTACTAGGGATGAGGCCTAGAAAATACTTAGACATTGTATTCAGTCTGAATTTCCAACACACAAACCCTCTTGGAAGGGAAATGGTTTTTAAACCCTTTTGGTTATGAGGGAACTAGTCCCTGGATTTAGGGAACTTCCATGGCCAAGAGCATTTAGAGAGCTTGTGAAGTTGTTAATCCATAGCTCCATTGGTCTGGATTTGGTTTTCGTGATGGGCTCTCATTTAATTAGGAAAATGTGTGGTGGTTACCTCTTTTTTCTACTAATGGTTAGACTTTGGCCAAGGTTCCATGGCTTAAGGCCCTCTGATTTCACAAGAAAGATATCCATACCTTGCAACAATTGTTTCATAGACCCACGATGCATATCATGTTGTGGGAGGCTTTCCACACTCATTACAATCTTCCAAACCAGGACCGTGACACCCATGACGAACTAGTGAATGCCATTTTGGATGATATGGTTCATAAGGTGGGTATTCGTGCCACCAAGCCCTAGTGTAAGGGCTAGAAGTGGTACCTAGAAACGCCTTTTGAAGAAACTACAAGTCCTAACTTGGTTATTACTGTCTTTTGCCCCATTTTCCTATGGTTGATAGTTTGAACCAGAGATACTACAAAATGGCTCCCACATTTATACTTAGCAATCTCACCTAGCCACAAGGATAAAGAAAAATAAAAAGAGAAATATGACAATGTGTGGGCTCCCCCTAACATCACTCCAGATCTCATTGATGTATGGGGAAAGAAACTAAATGACAAGGACTATCTACCCTTTTCTAGCACTACTATGGCCACTTGATGGCCTTTTTATATTTTTTGTAATATTTCTAGTTATCTAGACTTCGCCCATGTGACTTTAGACTTCTGGGCTTTTCCCATGTGACTCTCGGTGTGTGCCCTTTTGTCACCCACCTTTTTTTGTAAATATGTATTTCTAATTTATGTCTTAATATTTAATATAGATATATGCCTATTCATAGAAAAAATATTTTCAAGCACCAAATTTTGAACAACTTTAACTAAAGAAAGATACCAACACTATCAACACACCTTTGGATCCACAAGACATGAAACCAAACTACGGAGAAATGGGGAGCAAAAAAATTTCTCCCAGACACCTCTGCAATACACAGCTCACACACTAGTGAAAACAACTTTTTCTGCACAACGATCCAGCATACCAAATTCTATATATAACACCTTTGAACACCTCTAATCAATATATCTAAAACACATAAGTAGAAATTCAACCTAGAAGAAATGTGGAGCAACACCAAAACACTACTTTCCAACGCAAAACAACATTGTGACTCTCTGTTTGTTATTTTTATCATTTTTTCTCAAAAGCACTTCAAAACCAAGCAACATAAACATATTCTCATCATCTATAGTAATTTTTCAACATAACAAAACCAACTATAACCTAGAAACTCAACCATAAATCCATAGCTAGAAATGTGAAGTACTACTCTGCATAGTATTCACTTAACAAATATGATTTGATCATTGTTTCCTTGCTCGCAACTGATAAATCATTTAAGCTCATATATTCTTAATATCCTTCATCGCATACACCTTTTTCATTTTTTCATACACACCTTCTCTCTCACTCCTTCAACTCCAAAAAGTCTCTTATATATACTATTATATTGCATACATCAATTAGGTTGGCCTAATTGGATGTAAACAAATTAAAAAAATAGGTCATGTCAGCACCATATAAGATTTAAAACATTTTTATCCATTTGATGTATCATATCAAGTTGTCATAGATCTAAAAGAGATCCGGATAACATTTGTGAAGTATAATTATTCTTGTCATATATTATGTGGGCCAAGAATAAGACCTAATAAAAAACACTCCAAATCAACACACACTTCTCAACACCTTTTGGATCTGATATTAATTCAATTTCTCATCATATTAACATCAAAGAGATCACCATTAGAACCACAATGCTATAATGTTCTTTCTAAGAAAATGTGGAGTCTCCCACAGTGGTATACTAAACAGAGAGACAACTGTAGTGTATAAATTTATACTTTGTCATTGATAACTTTCCATATGCAACAAAAAAATTCTTAAGATCCTAGATATAGCTATCTGAATGAGTCATAATAATGAGATTAAGAGAGCATATTCATATCTCATCTTGTGAATTTCGGACTCAAAAACCAATATATTGGATCAACAGTAGAGAACACTTTCAGTAGAGATCAACTTCTGGTAAACCAAATATTTTTCCCACCATGTTGCCATAATGTTGACATCAATGACAACACTAGAAAAATCAAAACATCCTATATACACTTCATGTTATGTTGTAAGGTTCCCATATTTCCAAAAATCTCCCCCTTTGGCATTGATGGCAACATGCATATAAAAAACATTTGTATCCCAATAAAATACAACTGAATACTCCCCCTTTCAAGGTTAATTATTTTCCTTACTCAAAGGTGGAAAATTGGATCCCTTTTCACCTTTAGGGTTTTGGACCAAAAAGGGGCAACTTTCACTAACTTTCACTCAAGAACGAACCCTTAAGATCTCAAAAGAGAAAGAGATCTTGCAAGAGGGTTGTCATAGGGGCTGAACATGATCTAATGAGGGGTTCACCACCAAGTTTAAACTTGGAAAAGACAATGAAATGTAAGAAGAAATTAAAAACCCTAATTGAATGCAAACTAATAATAAATGACCTATAAATGCAAATGAAACAACAGAGAAAACTGTAAAACAAAAAGTGTGCACTTGGGAATTTGAAGAAGGTTGAATGGAGATCCGAATCACTAGAAAATATACTATCAAGGATAACTAGGAATCCTTTGCCAAGCTAGGTGAATCAGTCCTATTTCTGGGAACTGTGTAGGAACAGGTTTCTACCAAAAGGGTATCCAGATCCGAAAAATCCTAAAAATATATTGGTACTGGGACTCATTCGCTAGAAGTGGTGAATTAGTCTAGTTGGTCTTTTCTGCAACTTCAAAAGCTCATTTTGTTCTTCTTTGTCTTCTTTGTCCTTCCTAACTGATTTTTGGTTCAGTATTTTGGTCTGCATTGCCCCTCTGGTGATCATTGTCATTGTTCAAGATTTTGGGAAAAGGTTTATGAATATTGGAAGTTTGTATGTATGTATTTACGTATGCTCATATGTTTGTATGAAAAGTTAGCATCAGTTTGGTGTTGCATTTTGTTATTAGGTCTATCCATGGCCGACCTAATAATAAATTAATGGTTTAACATGTATTGTGGATATATAAGTGGCCTATCTTTGGTCCCAACCAATATGATATAGCATGCCACATGGTTGAAATACTTTTTGGAAAAGTTTTGTATGAAACTGACAATTATCTTTTTGGTAAATAAATGATTAATCCAATTAGGTCGACCTAATTGATGTGTGTGATTATATCATATATATATAAGATGGTTTGGAGATTGAGACAAATGTAGTTGAAGAGATATGTGAAATTTGCGAGTAGAATGTGAATGCAAAGAAGAGCGAAGATTAGTATGCTAGCATGTGAATACTCTAAGTATCAAAGGAATTGAATATGCACTTGTGGTGTAACCCTATCAGTTCATATTCTGGTTGTAAGCCATTTTGTTTTTGTAATCTTTTGTAGGAAGTGAGCCTCCCTGTTTAGATATCGAGTCCTTGGAAGAAGTGAGATTTTTGTACTTGGAAGTGAACCTCTTTTGTATTCGGTATTGGAACAACTATATATTGTAAGCTAATCCTCACCGTCGTTTTCCCTCATTGGGTTTTCCACATAAAATTCTTTTGTTTATGTGTTGTGTGATTTCATGCTTTGTTATTGCTCTTCTCTATTATATGCATTAAAAAAATTAATGGTGTTTCTTCAGTGAATTCGAGAAGATACTTAATCACCCCCCATCGTAGTATCTTGAATATTCAGCAATCGGTATCAAAGCTCTGGTTCCTCTAAGGAAGTCTAACAGCTTGAGGAAGATCCTGCAAATTGAACAAATGGATAAAGAAGAGCTCTAGACTGCTCTTGAAGATCTTGACAAGGCTGAAATTGAAAACAAAGATCTAGAATAAAATCTTGATGAATCAAATGAATGCATTCGAAAATTGAAAGAAAAATTAAATAAATTCAAAGAAAGACATAGAGAAGTGAGTGAGCAACTAAAGCAAGAAAATGAAGACACTACCGGGTTAAAGGTGAAAGTGGATGAAAAGAAGAGAGTTGAGGAGTGTCTAAATATAATAATAAAAGTAAGTCTGATGTATGCTCAAGGCTTGAACAAGAGGTAATGAATCTAAAAATATATATAGAGAAAGCAAAGCTTTGTGAAGATAATTTCAAGACAAGCTCCACCAACCTTGATAAATTGATAGTAGGACAAAGACCTTCTAAAGACAAAGGTGGTTTAGGTATTAAAGCTAGTGAAAATGTGTAGAACTCAAAACCTGTAAACAATTAGAAGAATTCAGATAAAGGGCAACAAAAAATAAATCCAGGAAGAATACCACCTATTAAACAATCAAATGCTCAAAGGTACTCATCGTTCAATGGTATTTATTTTTCATGTAATAAATTTTGTCATAGGGAAACTGAGTACAGGAGTTGGATGAATCAATTTTTTGATTCCTTCTCCAGACAATGTTATGCATGTAAGAAGATTGGAAATAGAGCTATTGAATGTAGATCCCAGGTAAGGATGATTAGTCGGTTGATGATAAATAGGTTTAATGGAGGTCAGATGAATCAATATTTTGATGGCTATTGTTATACTCGTAACAAGTTTGGACATAAAGAAAATCAGTGTAGATCTAGGGTTAATGAAAGTCAAACAAACTGGAGAAATGTTGTATACTACAATTGCAAAAAACTAGGACATATTTCAAAAGTGTGCAAAAGTAAAAATTAAAAGCGATCTACTTCGGTAAAGGAAGATGAACCTGTGAAAAAGATCAACAAAGATCAGATTAAGCTAGAAATGAGCAAGATATGGAAGAAGAAAGAAGAACCAGAGACGATAGATGCATCTGTGCCATCATCCAATACAGATGATTCCTCTTGAATTAGACCTAGCATGGTCTTAGGAGGAGCCTTAATAGAAAATTGTTTGAACCCCCTGAAAATATGGCGTGTCAGATGTTGGCACGAGGATATGTTGTAAATATTAGATGGGCAGAGGTTATGCAAAATAAATCGGAAGAAAAAGTGCAAGCATATTCTTTTGCAGAGTGAATTAGGGTTTCTCAATGTAGTAGAAGAAGGTTTTATTAACTTTTTGAAGCTTATTGCAATTAATACAAATTAGGACAAAGTGATGGTGTACAAAGAAAAATTTACAAGCTATTTTTTTCATCACCTAAGAACTTGAAGAATTCAAAGAGTGTCTTGGAACTAATCTTGAAGCGATTCTGAAGCAACTTGGAGCATCTCTAAGAGATCCTTGTGAACTATCAAGAATGATTGACGGAAGCTTTTCTCTCATGACTAGAGAAGAAGGTAAAAGAAGGATTTTTTGTTGAATTTGAAGAAGTTAAGTGCTTCGATGGAATTGATCAATAGAGGATCAAGTGAAGATATCCCATTGAGGCTAAAAGGATTTGAACTAGACTAATTGGATCATCAAAAGATAAAGAAAATGGAATTAGGGTTAGAGTTGGACGATTTGTAGAACATAAAAACCCTAAGCTTGGATTTGTGGGGAGAATTCCCTTGGTTTACTGAAAGAGAATTCATCTTGTTTGTTCTAAGTAAATTCAAGGATGACAACATCGTGTTCAGGGATAACTTTAGTGGCTAATTATCGCCAATTGGCGAATTCTAGGAATCTGGCAATTCGAATTTGGCGAATCTACCGTAACTGTTGGGTGTTCAAATTGCCAGGAAATCACAGACTATCAATCCAATGCATGTCCATTCGCCAGCAATTTTTTTTTACGAGGCATGTTTAGGCAATAAATTCGCCATAACAGACTATGCGATTCCACTGCACTGATCAATATTTTCACCTAGAATCCTGGGGAGCATGTCAAAGTCACCAACATATTCGCCAATACTATTAAAACAACATTAAATGAAGACCCATTTCGCCAATTAAAAATTACAAATAGTTGCTTGTGAAGACCCATTTCGCCAATTAAAATTTATAAATAGTTGCTTATGAGGACCTATTTCACCTTGAAAATTTCAAGGTATCATTGTATAAGCACACGGGATTCACCAAATTTTTAACATACCATTTCAAAATCTCGTGGAATTCACCAAATATGGATTGATATAAATACAATTGAAACTGTTATTTGTTCTTACACATTTTGTTCGGTTTTACACATTTTGTTCGGATCTGAGGTTCTACTTCTTGATTCAGAAGTCAGTGAAACCCGAAAACGTAGCATCGTAGAGTCAAAGGTGAGTGATCATTTCTTGAATCTTCATACTGTTATTAGTTATTAGACTATTAGTTATAATAATAAGATTTCTTTATCTGTTTTCCATTCTTGCTTCAGTCTTAAACATAATTTTAAGTAGGGAATGTGATCTATATTCTCTGTCGGTTTGTCCTTAAACAAGAAGACTAATTTTTCCAGCTTTTATTTGAAGTGAGATCAATATGTCGAGCAGAAAGGGTAAGACTCCTGAGCAGGCGGGTAATAAAAATTCTGGGAGGACATCAAAATGCCCAAAATGGGGAGGTACCATATAGTTTTACTTTGGAATTGGCAAAGCTTCTAATCCATCAGATCAAGGTGGAGCTACACCATCAACTCTTCCACCAAATATTATTGAAGATGGAGATACATCATCAACTCTTCCGCCATAGGAAGGTCAAGGTGAGATTGTCATTGTGTTAAATCAAAATGTATCAAATGAGGATGGCAATACCTCGAAAGATGTTCCAAGGGATACCCTGGATAGTTAGAATGAGATAATCGACTTGGATGAGGATGATGTTGGTAGCAAGAAAAGAAAAGGCAAAGCAAAATTGGGGCGCGAGTGGGAAATGACAAGGAATTTTCAAATTGGTTGGTTGTCGAAGTACCCATTCCTTGAACCAGTGGGGGTATCAAACGAAAATGATATTGAAAGGGCAACAGAGGCCAAATGTAAGATTTGTAGTTGGAAATGTGGAAGAGACAAAATGATGCAGCTAAAGCTTGACACTATAGAAAAGCATATCAGCAAAGTTTACGAAAAACAAATCGTAGACAGAAAGGAACAATCAGTCGTACGATGGAAATCAAAGGAAGAATGTCTTCATGTTAAGTATGTCACAGATTATGGAGAGCATAACCATAGAATGTCGAAGATTAAAAAATGTGAAGGTACACTTGAGGCTCATTTTGGAAAAGCCATGGCAACAACAAATTTGTCAAAAACTGTTCAGATGAGTGTTGTTTTTCATATATTGTCCAGGGGGTGTCCTATGACAGACTACCCAGAACATTTTGATTTATTATCTTATTTGAGTGTTCCCCACTTTCCCTTCTCACATTGGTTAGTAAACGCTGGATGGGAATTGGCGAACTATCTTGCTGCAGTGGAAAAACAAGATTTAAAGGAGAAATTAAAAGAGTCAAATTTCATTGCATTATCTTTAGATGAAGTTACTGCGGTAGACAATACTTCTTGGGTGTGTATGCATTTGTATACTGTAGAAAAACATGTTCGCCAAGCTCATCTTCTTTGTGTTCATAAAATGAAGGACAGTTCAACATCGCAAAATCTATTTGAACTAGTCAAGAAATCTTTGAATGAAATTGCAGGTTTGGATGAGTTGACAATTGCCAAAAAGTTGGTGTGTGTAGGAGCTGATGGAGCTGCAGTGATGCAAGGTCAAAGGAGCGGTCTTTGCACAAAGTTACAAACTACTTGTGCGCCATACATGCTTGGCATTCATTGCCTGGCCCATAAAATGAATTTAGCATTTAAAATTGTAAGCAAGTTTCCAATAGTATCAAAAGTTGAAAATCTAGTTCGCAAGATCCATGCATACTTCTGCCGAAGTTCCAAACGTTTCCTTGAATTTCAACATTTTGCTGAGGGAATAACACCTGGAAACAAGCTTCTCAAGGATGTCGATACCAGATGGATCTCCCTGCATGGACCAACGCAACGAGTTCTTTCAAAATATCAATCCTTGATTGGGTTGATGTACAAGCATCACAACACAGTAGACAAAGCTCCTGAACTCTTACAAAGGTTAAGCGATATAGAGACACTCCTGACTTTAGCTAGTCTTCTCTCCATGTTGGATGAGATGAACAATCTTGTGAAGAAATCCCAAGATAGAACTATGTATATTTATGAATATTCCAATCTACGTAAACTTACATGCTTCGCCCTCGATCATCTATATCTAGATCTAACACAAGAAGGTGAAAATTATTTGATGTGGCGAAAAATTATTGATTTGAATAATCCTGATAATTATTTACAGTTTAATGCAAGCGGGCACTTATGTATTCGTGTACGTGGATATGAGATACCAATGTACCATTGTAAGACAGGCATTGGCAGGCGCTCTAGAAAAGAAGTACCTGTTAACGAGGAATATTTAATGACATTGTTAAATCTATTAGTGATAATTTGAAGGAAATTGCAAAATCTCTTTCCTTAGAGATTCGTGAAAGATTCCCTTGACATGAAATACTTGAAGCCATGGGTATTGTGTATCCTCAATTTTGGGTAAACCAAGATAGCCCAAAATATTTTCATGATCAAGTAAAAATCGTGATTGAGCAGTTTTCAAAAAAGGTAACATACAATGAACAAATAATAGAAGGAATTTTAGATGAAAATAAGCTTAGAAAGCAATGTTGGAGTTTTGCAATAGCTATGAGGGACCTGTCTGATTCCATGGGCAAGGAGAAGGCCTTTGAACCAGAATCAATAAAAAAAGGTTTGGACAAGCTTAGGTCAGAGTGAAATATTGCGTGGTTCGATGTCAGAATATTTCAAACTTGCTGATTTATGTCAAACAATGATATTGGGGTCAGTGGAGGATGAGAGAGTTTTCAGTACATTGGGGTTTTTGAAATCAAAGTTAAGAAACAAACTGGAAAAGAATTTGGAAAATTGCTTGAGGATGAAAGGAACTGCGTATAATGTCAAAAAATTTCCTTTTGATGGGGCACTCGCAATCTGGAGGTCCACATGTGAAAGAAGAGGGGTTGGGTTGTGCAACATAGGCTCTCCAATTGTAAGAGCCATCAGTACTGGTGGTGGACCTAGTGGTACTAGTGGCAGTGGCAGTGGGCCTGGGATAGATGAAGATGACAATGATATTGAAATTGACACAAATCAAACAATGAATGTTGATTTTGAGACACAGGCTGAACAAAGTGTAGAGCAGTCTCCGAATCAAGATGACTCTTTTACTTTATCTAAAAATGAGCATCGGTTTGAGGACCCTGACTCCGTTTGGGAAATGGAAGAGAATTAGCAGGTTTTAGGTATTTTTACTGCACTTCTTGAATCAGTTTCCATTGTTCCAAAGTCTAAACTGTAGTTGATGATATTTTATATTCTATTAAATGAAATTTGTGAATCATTGCACTTCAAGTTCATGATATCTTATAATCTTATTTTAGATTGCACTCAAGCACTGCATGAATCGTATTCCAAACAGTAGTTGATGATTTTTTACATTGTATTCAAATAAATTGTGAATCATTGCACTTCAAGTTCAGGAATCAGGATATTTTATTTAATATTTTATAGTGCACTCCAAGTCTCCATGATATTTTATATTATATAGCACTTCATGAATCATATCAGGATTTTTAGTCAAAACATAACAGAAGCTAACAGACTAACAGTTCAACATCCATAACTTAGAAATGAACAAAATAAACCTTGATCATTTTATTAAAAATATTGATATGTTTATACAATGGAGAGACATGAGTTCGAAATGAGTAATTTCCATTCAGATGCTAGTACTATAAAAAAAAATCAAACTCTAATGAGTTTAAAACCTACTATAGAATGACTGATGGCAGATGCACTGGCCAGCCGCCAAACCTCAAGAAACTTGCCCCAAAAGTGGCCCAAAACTGTCATCAAGACACAACCATCGAACGAAATAGAACAAAGGAAAATTACTTAACGTCGATCAATTTCAAATCCCAACTGTCAATCCTTCACTTTCATCAGAGCATCGAACGGCTGCCTTCAAAAAGGCTGATGTAATCTCCATCTCAGCATGACAGGCCCACCACACTATACATCGCCAAAGGAATACACGTGGCGCTCACACGTGATATTGCAATCAATAAACACCTCCCATCTTCTGATCATGCGATGGCAGGCTACCGTTGATCTCCATCTTCAGCAATCGTGTTCATTCATAACAATCACCGTTGTTGAAAATAACCATCGAGCAAATTTTTCATCAAGATTATAACACCTCCGTTGATTTTGAGCACGTGCATCTCGCAGCTGCTTTAGTAACCTGCCATATAATGTATATCTTTGGGTTGGGTCTTTTCTAAGTCCTGACGCTACCTTTTTGAGGGTGGTTTCAAAACAACTTATGTCCCATTGAATCATCTAGGTCGGGCACCTTTTAGTAAAAATACTAAATATTTCACCTGACCTTTTATTTCTCAAGTTTGGGTCGGACCGTGCCCTGTGTTTTAGAACAACTTTGAGCCATCGTTTATCATTGTCCTAACTCCTAGGCGGTGTCCCCTTCCCCTCTTTTATTTTAAGTAATTGTATTATTTTGCAGGGGTTATTTTTAGTGACCGTCGATCTCCCTACGGCTGATCTTGACCGTTCCCCGTGATATCGTGATGACATCACCGCTAGTTGCTTGGTGATTGCAATATCACGGGTGGGCACCATGTGTCCCAGGTTGCCGATGTTGAAAAGGAGTAAATAAAGTACTTAATATTTGTATCAGACTTTAGTACGTTATAGAGTGGGTTACTAAACCAGATGTGAGATGCACGTGCTCGAGATCGACGACGATGTTTTAACCTTGATGAAAAGTTGCTCGACGGATACGTTTTATTGCTACTCACTGTTGTGAATGATCATGATCGTCGATGGAGGGAATCAACGATTGCCCGCCATTGCGTGATCTTAAAGTGAAGGGTGTTTAGTGATTGCGATATCACGGGCAGATGCCACGTGTATTCCTTTGGCACTATGTATTATAGTGGGCCCTCGATAATGACATGGAGATGTTGTCAGGCTGTCATCCTTTTGAAGATGGACGTCTGATCATTGATGATCTGATAGGAACAAGAGATTGACGGCGAGGATTTAAATTTGCATCAAATACGATTGAAGCCATTGGCACGGCATGCAAGTGAGCTTTAATGGTGGATGAGACGTCTGCTGGCCATTTTTCATCGGCTTTAAGTAGTTAATTCCATTCTATCTTAACAACAAAGGCATTCAAATGTTTTCGAAGTGCTCCAGAGCCCGAGATTGAGTTTTTCAAGCAATTACAACAAGATTTGGTTTTCTACAAGGTGCGAAATCCCATGAGTTACCTTCTATGCCACAGTTTCTATTTGAATGTGTTTTTTTGTGGAGGGTTGTATTGTGTTCGTCAGGGGTCTTGTTGATTAAGACTGCAAGGTTACTGGTTCTTTTGAATTGTGGGAAATTGCAAAGTTCTGTTGTAATTTTGTTTTGGGTTGCCCTAGTTTGTTCAAGAATTTGATTTTAGGAGAAGCCCTGGTTGTTCAAAATGGCGCCATCAAAGTAGCATTTTGTCCATATTCATTACTTGCGAAGGAATTTATATGACGATTTCCTAGATCAATTCCCGCTATCAACGAACGACAAGAAGAGAGGTTTGGTTTTAATGAATGGGAAAGCCTTAGGCGAGGGACTAAGGTGTAAAACCTATAATATTGCAGATGCTAGGATCCAAAGGACGGGCCTAGAAATGTTTAGGAGATGGTATGGGCATTGAAATGTGCCTCATCCTTTCTGTAATGGCTGGAAGTACGATATGGGGAAACTAGTCGTACCAAATGTATTTCCTGATATTGACCTACTCAGAGCAGTGGTAGCATGATATGATCCTGTTACAAGGATTATTAGGGATAATGATGGTGGGGTTCTACTGAATATAAATGCAGATGAGATTCAACAGGTTTTCAATTTGAGTGAATATAGCCCATTCTTAGTCCAGGTAGATTTTGAGGAAATGAAGCGGGAATATGCCAGGTCAAAGCCTCTTTTCAGATCAAAATTGTTTCCTCCTCATTTAGCCAAGGTAGGCAGTTTAACGATTCACATCAGCCCAACTGATCAGGAGCCTTTCAGGCTGAGTTGTTTTGCTTATCACTTATTGGCAACATTTTATTCACTTTGCCAGATTTTAGGTTTCAGCCCTAATACCGTGATGCCCATTGCTTATATGTTTATGGGGGCTCAGATTTAGCATCCCAATTTTTCTGTAGTGTACGACTATGCATCTTTTCTTGCTGAAAAGATACATGAGGGTTTGTTGAAGTTGCATATGGGGGACACTGGTACTCCTTTCTTTTGGTACTCCCTATTAATGCATATGTTCCTATACAAGAATGCCGACTTCTTCTCAGATAAAATGGTGTTGAGGCAAGAAGTGAATGGAGAAAGATTAACAGTATAGGTTTGGAGTGCAGATTTGTCTTGCAATAGGGGAGGTGCTAGCTTTTTGTAGTTTGATAACTATTTTGCTTCCAGGCTTAGAGCTAGATTGGTGGTAAATGTGCCAAGGGTCCCTGAGGATTTGCATGATTTCCTCCGACCCAAAGTGAGGAAGCCTGATTTGAAGGTGTGCCACAATTGGGGTGACATCATCTTATACCCCGTAAGCACTATCCTAAGGGTTTATGGTTTCCTAGGAGCTCCTCACATTATCCCATATAATTTACCATCAAGGATGGGATTTTCCGAGGTCATGTGGCAACTAGGTTGCATTCATGAGGATAATTTGACAGGGAAAGGAAAAGGGACTTTGTTCCCTGATTATACTGTTGTTTCTGATTTTGTCTTTTCCAAGGGAGGATGGGTTCACTTTGGAAGATTTTTTTATGATTATCATTTGAAGAGTGGATCTAAGAGATAGCATGACCCCGAGGGATTCTTTGCCCTATTCAGGCAATGAATTAAAGGTGGAAAGTTTGCACATGGTTTCAATTTTCCTGAGGATCTAATCAGAAATGAGTTTGATTTGAGCAGGCAGGAATTGAATAAAGAGAAATGGATTGCCTATGAGAAACTACTGGCTATGGTGCATAAAATGGATCCAAAATATGATCCACTGATGGAGTTCACTCCATTTCACAAAAAAATAGATTTCTTAATGAATAACTTCAAAGATATCATGAGCACCTTGAAAACCAAGAAAGTCAATTTGGAACTGGACTTGATAATTTAGAGACCGGAGGCGAGGCCTGAAGAAATAAGGCCAACTTATCAGCCACTAGAGGATAGGCCTCTATACAAGAGGAAGAGAGATGATAGCAGTGATGAGGAGGCAAGAGATAAAAGGGGAAAACAAATAATGCAAGCATCATCACAACCGGGTCAAGGGATCAGGAAACCTGGAGGGATAAGGATTGTGGACCTAGATTCACCACCGAGAAATGATCGTGTAGAGTTACTATCAGAGCCAAGCCTAAAGAGGCAAAGGGTTGAGGAAACACAAGAGGCTTTGATGGATGAAATAATTATAACTGATCAACACATGCATGTTGGTATCCCTTCTCCTCCTAGATCAACACAATTGGTGTTAACTGATATGGATATAAAGGGGTAGTGTGTACAGGATGTCAGGATGGAGGCTTGCAAGGCATTCCTGGATGATGACGCCTTCGTGAAAACTCCTGTATTCTTATAATTATTTGGAGAATGAAATTAGAGGAATATCAGGATAAATGCAAGAGAAGGAGAGAGTCAAGACCTAATAGGTCTGAACAAGAGAATGATGATGAAGTTAAGGCCGAACTAATGGAGGAATTCAAGAGCATTACTCCTGAGGAAGGAAGGAGACTTGTGACTCAAGCTGGTGTCTTACTTCTACCTGAATGGGACATAGCTGATGCTATAGCATTCAATGCTATCCTGCAATCCAAGCATCCTGTGCAAAACAGTGAAGAAGAGGTTAAGGCAGCTCTGTAAGACTCTGCTTTTAGTGAGGAATATGAAACTCTGGCCATATGGGCATTGGTACCCCAGGGTAGAAAACCAAATGTGGTTGATATTGGCCCAAGTCTAAGGGGAGGGCTCATCATCAAGAGAGCTTCTGAAACCTCAACAACAGAAGCCACAAGCTTGACATTGAATGTGGCCAAATTGGCCCAAAAGACAGCTGAAAGGGAGGAAGCTGAAAAGAAGAGTCTGATGGATAAATACAATACTATAATTGGGGAATATAGTAGAATACAACAAATGAATGTTGAGCTGCAGTCTGAAGTAGATAGACTGAAATATGGGGAGGTATTAGAATCCTCCAGTGCCCCTGGTATCAGAGCACTACCCACTACTTCAGGGTCAGTTCCCCTTAATATCCCAATGATTTCTACTCCTGGGTCCCCCATTCGGACACCTGCTCTCAGCCCTGCACCAGAGCTAGTTGAAGAGGAAGTTGAGTATTCTGTAGATCCTACCAAGAAGCAAATGTTGAATAAAATCACAGAATTGCAAGCTGCCCTAAAGGCAAGTGAGGATGATGCAATTGCTAAACATAATGAGGTGGTTGACACCATTTTGAGGCATCTAAATGAGAAGGTTGATTGTAGGTTGCCATCTGTACATTCTTTGTATTCTTTGTTCTTGGGTGGAATTAAAAACATTAACAGAGATCGGGAAGTAGTTCTGCCTTTGGTTGAGAAGTGGATCCCTCGGGCCATTGATTTAGATGTTATGTTTAAGGTTTCCAGGTTTGATGCAGACAACAGGCCTTAGTCATTGAAGCCTAC
The DNA here is from genome assembly GCA_007115665.2 of Sequoiadendron giganteum. Taxonomy (NCBI): domain Eukaryota; kingdom Viridiplantae; phylum Streptophyta; class Pinopsida; order Cupressales; family Cupressaceae; genus Sequoiadendron; species Sequoiadendron giganteum. The sequence continues at coordinate 608,822,328 of CM021105.1, forward strand.
TCTAATTTTTGTGAAATCATTGAAGGGATTCCAGGCCCTACCTAATGATTTGAGTAGAAAAATTAGAGAACTGGTAAAGATTTTTGATGACTGAAATGATACTTTTCTGCTAGATATAATAGATGCACAGGGAAATATTAAGACATTGCAGCAGTGGCAAGATAGGGTAGAAGAGGTTATTGATGCACAAATCAAATTGATTTATGATGCCCCAGACTATGACCTGCTGGTGAGTAGTATGGATAAAATAATTAATACCAGCATATTCTTAGAGTCTTTTGAGAGAGAGGCTAACCAGGTTGCAGTGAAGTACACACCTTACGATACTAGGGTGATCGAGGTGGTGAATTTTAACTGGCCAACGGATGAGGAATACCAGAGATGGGTGGACAAGTACTTAACTGAAGAGGAGTAAAATAGTGTCTATTACCGGCAACTAACAGCTCAGTGGTCATAGTATAACTGATTATGGTCTATTAATAATTGACCAATGACATGTGTAATTTTTGGCCCGATGCTTGTTTGCTCCTTTGTTTTCTATAAGAAGGATTTCAAGGCCGGAAATAGGGGTTGGCAAGTTAGATATTTTGAGGTCGATTCTAGGTATAGTTGCAGAACAAATTGTAAGAACCAGTTATTTCAATATTAATACAATTTAGGTTTGGGGTTATTCGGTAATGGGGTTTTAGCTTTATGAAGATTTGATGTTTCGCAACAGTACTAGCATTTGAGTTATGCTGTTATATTTGGAGCTCATGTCTCTCCTTTGTATAAACATATCATAATTTTGAATAGTATAATCAAGGATTATGGTGTTCATCTCACTGCTCAGTGCTCTGGTGTGTATGTTTTCCATTTTGGCTTTAATTCAAGGAATTAATTAAAATGCTTGGATAGAATCATGGATGGATATGTTTGTAAAGGGATTTAGTAAGAAGTATTGGGTTAGGATATAGATTGACCCTATTGTAATGCAATATTGCCAGCGATCTTATATGCTATGTATTTGAAAAATTGAATCTGTTGTTAAATTTTAAATGTTTATGAATTTGACTCCCCAATGGTATATGGCACTGGTTTAAATTGCACGAGTTTGTGAAGTAATGTGTCTGTATATCTTTACTTAGAGCTTGCTTCCAAATTGCAAATAAAATGACTATCATAAGTTACAAAATATTGTTGTAATCATCCCATGCCCTTGATTGGAATTGGCAATTCCATAGGTAGATTAGGAGACAAACTTTGTTTACGTTAGAAAACACCAACAAAACCCACCCACAAAAGGTAACATCCGAATAGATTTTCACCCAAGGTATTACATAGGACATTAGGATTTTCATGAAAACCAAAATAAAAACCCCAACCTTAGGTTCTTTCCCAAACAATATGACACATTGATAGACCGGGACAAGATCAAGACAAAGAGGAATTCAGAGAGCAAAATTAGAAGTTCCATCAAGTTCATTAGTAGTTCAAATGATAAAATAAATAATATAGATAATTGAACATCATCACATTACTGAAGTCTGAATTTGAGCTTTTTAATTGAATTTCATATGAAGGAGTACATATTGGCACTGGCAATGCAAAATCTTGCCAATGCCCAAAGACAAATCTGCACAGAGCTGAGTTGGAACTTGGAAACTCATATTATCAATGGTTGAAAATAAAAAATCAAGTCACTGTATCACCTTTTCTAGCAACTTCCACTCTTCAGGGGGTGGAATTGCCATTTGTTCTAACTGATGTTGTTTGACTTGAAGTTTTGTTAACATTTCATGATTGTAATTAGAAGTGGAACCTGTCTTGAATTCTTCAATCAATTTTGCATTCAAGGTTATCAGTGTTCTGATTGAATCCAAATTAAAATAGTTCACATCTTGGTTCTGAGGAAACTAGTCCAAATCAATCTTCCTTGCACCTTCCATCTTCTTTCTGAAACCATCATTTCCAATGAATCGCTCATTTGTGTCAAAAGCCTCTAGAAAACCAAGCTCTGTGAAGTTCCTTACCTTTTCATCCACCACCTTCATCTTGTCTGCAACCAAATGCAAATATTCCTTTGTTCCAGACATTCTCGAACACTTTTTAATGATAGATGAAAACTTCATTGAGGTTTCAATCTGATTAGTAATCCCTTTTGATTGCAGATCATTGTCACTGGCTTTGTAGACTGTTTGTAGAACTTCATTTGCAGATTTCTCTAATTCCAACACCTTTTTATTGTCCACTAAATATTTGTTGAGCTTCTTATAATGTTTTCTGATAGCATCAATCAATTGAAACATGTCACAGAAATGATCAAACCTCTGCATTATTTCATCCCAGATCTTTTGTTTCATATGCCTCACCGTATCTCTACAAAATATAGATAACTTATTTTGAGAAGACTTAATTTCTTCTTTTGCTTCCGTCAGCTCTTTCTCCAATCTTTCAATTGTTTTTCTCTGTTTCTCTAATTTTTTTTCCCACTGTACATTTCCATTCGCAATGCTTACTCTTAATTTTTCTGAAGTGGATTTTTCCTCATCATATTTCTTGTTGCTCTCATCTAGCCTTCGCTTCAGGTCATTAACTTCTCTCTCATTTGATTTATCCTCTTTGCTTGTTGATGTAGAGGCAGATTCTATTATTCTTTTTTCTAATTCATTGCTCTTGTTATCTGTTGCTTTCCTATTTGCTTTCTCACTTGCTAGGTCTTCCTGTAACTTTTCTATTTGGGTCTGCAACCTTTTCTTCTCTCTATCTTGCTTTAACAATGATGTGTACACCAATTCATTGTTCTTCTTTGATACATTAATTTTGTCAGTATTTTTCAGGCCAGAAAAATCCAATTGAAAATTGGTTACTTGGTATTCAAATCAATCCATCTGATTTGTTGGTTTGTTTTGAACTGTGGGAACAATAATTGTGTACTCCATGATTTCTTTATTTATGTCAAATGTGGGTAATACCATGGTTGTTGCAGTCTCTAAAGTTACAGCAGATGCACTCTCCATCAGTTGCTTCTTTTCTTTTTTATTCAAGTCTAATTTCTTTTTAAACTCTTCAATGAAATCATAACATGGGGAGGCAGGAACAATGGAATGCTTGAATGGCGAAGGAATAGGAGTACTTGCAGTTGCTAATGATGTCGCACCCACACTAATTGGATTTGTGGGAGTTTTTGGAAATAACTCCTTTGTGGTACTGGTGGATCCACTGATAGTGTGACTTGGACCTGTCAAAATCCTTTTCCTCTTTTGACTGCCTTGATCACCTGGTGTTTCTGTGGTATCTTTTTTTTTTTTCCTCTTAGTACTGTGTGTAATTTGTCGTTGTAGCACATGTTGACCACTACTAGTACTACTACCCATACCATCGCCACCAATGGAACTCCCAGTTGCACTAAGCTATCCACCGAGGGCATGTCCTAGTTGTGATTGTATCTGACCGTGAGGATGAGGACTAGAAGCTCTAACAAATTGATTTTGTCTTGTATCCCCTTGGTCTACTTTTTCACCTCCAAACCCAAAGCCAGATTTATCAACTGGTTTTCTATGCTCAACACTTTGTATTGTCGAAGGGCCTTGTCCTTTGGACCCCAAAGGACCACTTTCATAACCAATGTTTTGAAGTATGGCTGCCCCTGTAGTATATGTTGAAGCATATTCTTCTTTTGCGGCCTCACTTAAAACAGGTTTGTAATTGGCATGGCTTTGTTCTTCTTCTTCTATATCAATATCATCATCAGATTCATCATGTCCATCAGGATGCTCTATATTCCACAATTTGCTAAACTCTTCATCTTCTTTGTTATCATCATGCTCTGTAAGAGCTCTTTCTTCTCCTAGGTCCTTTTTCATAGACCAAAAAGCAGTAATTTTTTATCGTGACCATTTTTTATCTATAACATCCTTCTCTAGAGAACCTGGAATTTTTACTCTACTAGATAGTTTATCACTTTTTTCATAAAAAATTTGGTATGTCCTGTTTGTCTTTTGGTGCAATGCCATAATTTCAGCTAACAATTGTTCAAAAGCAATACCATTCTCAGCAACACTTTTCTCCATTGCTATTTTGACCTCATCCCAAGAATCCTTGTTTCTCAAGTTTTCAAGCAAGGGTTTACTTTGATGTTGAATTCTATTTGCAGCATTCCTATTGGCCACAATAATTGATTTAATGATGTCACATGGATCATACTGCCAGTGATAGATAGCATCAAATGCAAAAAAATTCAAAAGATTATGTGCCACAGTAAATGCTTTTCTCTCGAATGTGAACCCTCCACATGGAAAAGGTAAAGAAGGAAATAAGGTCTTCTTTTGTTGACTGAGAAAGTGTAGTTCATCAGCACTCTACACCTGCCTTACATATTCCAATGCAAAAACCCTTTCTGTCACATGTATTGGAAGTTTGTATGGCTGTACTCCTGATCCATAAAATCTTAGAATAGTATATTCTTCCATTAAGTACCAATCAGCCAATTGTATTTCTTTTCCTAGTTGCATGCAATTTCTACATGACATAGGCAATCTAAGCATTGGATTATTTGTAATTACTTGATGCAATGGAGCCAAAAAGTAGTCTACAAAATTACTGTAGTTCCTTCGAGAATCATGCATCCTTATCTCAGTGGTCCATTCATATACTAGAGCCATTTTATTTTCCTCTGCATTACTGTAGGGCTGAATCTGAAGCTTGTTGGTCTGAAACATTCCTCTAAATTTGAATAGAAAAAGATAGCACAAGTAGGTTGTGAACCTAAATGTCTTCATGGAACCTGCTTTAATCATTAAAAATTGTTTATGCATGGATTCTACAATGTGTTGTGTATAATTATATTTGACATGTTCTTTAGTATATGGATATTATATACCATTTCAAGGAGGCTTGCACCCACTTCCAAATTGCTATCCAGATCGAGGCAAAATGCAAGCATGGAAATAGTATCCTGAACCCATGGTTTAAAAAAATCCAAATTATAAGTAGGCTTATGACCACCTATCAATTTGTTTCTATCCTTAACTATTTGATTTAAGAAATCATTTTTCAGCCTTTCTTCCACTGCTTCATAATCACTAGCAAGCTTTTCTAGGTCGATGTGGTGGTTTCCAAATTCTTCGGTTGTAAACCCCAACACTTTTCCAAGTTCTTGTGCATTAATGGATAACAATTCTTCTTGGTTATCTTTATTAACAATTTCTTTTTTCTTATCATCATAATTTTCGGCACAGACCATGATAAATTCTGGGCAAGGGAAAACTTCATGTAACATCATGCGCCCTAATCCAGTTACCCACAATGCACTGATACTATCAACTTCTGTTCGCTTTGCAGCCTTATTCTGAGATGAAAATCTAAGTTCTGAGGTATGCCTACCATAGATTTTAGGATCATAAATATCATGGTACCCATCGGTGAAACCTGGGGTTTTAAGCAATTCTGCATAATGCATTTTTTTATCGGACATTGATGTAGTGGTACTGGTGGTAGACATGCTTGTACAAATGTGAAGTTGTGTAATTTGAATTCCCTAATAAGTAATACCTGTTAGTCCTCCTTAATTTTAATGAATTCTTGAGTCTCTAAAGTCTAAAACCAGACTTCAAACTTTGACAAAATAAGATTTTAGGAAATGTCAAATGATGAAAGTTGAAATGTAGCCACAGGAATTCTTTCACTTACCTAGATTATGAGTCCCGACGCTTGAAAACCGGAATGGCGTTGTTGGAAGTGGAACTGTGGAATTCAAAATAGGGTGGTGCACTGCAATGAGCAATCTGGAGATTGAAGACTTTAAAAATCAGTACAATTTCAAAGTGCAAAGTGCTTTAAATGTTTTTTTCCTCGTAATTGGAATTTGGAACGTAAAAGTGAATGGCTCGTCTTAGGAGTTAGGTCTACAAGACAAGTTGCAAATTCTTCACCGTTGATCTTTTTAAATCTAACGGTTATAGGGTGATTCTAGAGGTTTAAGTTGGGAAGCCCATTGCTCTGTGCATGTCATTACGGAATGCAACTACAACCATACATCAAATATTCATCCAACGGTTGAAACTTGAGTAGTTAATGATATTAACTTTTAAAATAAACATTAATCACTTGACAATTGAACCTTAGCAGTACAAAGTGCTTTAAATGCTTTGTTTCTCGAAATTGGAACATTAAAGTGAATGACACGTCTTAGGTCTACAAGTTGCAAATTCTTCACTGTTGATCTTTTTAAATCTAACAGTTATAGGGTGATTTCGAAGGTTTAAGTTGGGAAGCCCATAGCTTTGTGCATGTCATTACAAAATTTGATGGTCTATTACATATTTGACCATTTTTTCAATTTTAGACCGTATATTATAGCTATAAAATTTATTAGACCGTATAGTTTGACTTGCTATATTTTTATTAAATCGTAAAAAATTATTATATAGTATTTTAATTTATAATATATATAATTTTATAATTTTTATTATAAAAAGAAAATAGAATCTAACTTTTTTGAATATTTTTAATATGAATTTAGAAACTTTTGACTTTTTTATAATAGCTATCTTTTTTTATATTATTATTTATGATTTATAATATTATTATAAAAATATATATTAATTTAGAATCTTTTCAAAATAAAACATAATTATTTTTAATTTTTAGAATATATTTAACAAGATTTATTTTTAATATGATTTTAGAAACTTTTGTTAATTGTTAATTATAACAGTAGATTTTTATATTTATCACTAATAATTATCATTGTTTTCTAATTTTTCAAGATAATCCATTTATAAAAGATTTTATATAAAAATTCATAAATTAAACAATTTTTTTGATAGGCATTTAAATGACCAAAGTCAAACCGTCATAAAATTTTCATATTGATTGTTTGCTATTGTCATAATCTTAACCGTTGATCTTTCTGAATCTAACGGATATATAGTAATTCTAGAGGTTTAAGTTGGGAAGCCCATCGCTCTGTTCATTTCATTACGAAATGTAACTACAACCATACATCAAATGTTCATCCAACGGTTGAACTTGAAACTTTAGTAATTTACTAATTTATGATATTAACTTTAAAAAATTAACATGACACATGTGTTTTAAAGTCAATACCATAAGCATCGGCCTAACAATGTTTTATCGGTGGAACCCCCATCACAGCCCCGTCGATGGCCCAAAGGCGAAGAATCATAACTCATAAGGTGCGATGAGCGCTCCCAGTCCCCGATATACCGATAGAATCAACAAAAGTAAGCGCATCGTTGTAACACATAAACATCAGTGGAATGAATGATTGCATTCCCCCAATGGCCCGATATAATCATGAATTCTCAAGTGCATATTGCATAGAGTATATTACTTAATTTCTCAAAAGAAAAAAAACTGATTTGAATATATTAAATTATTAATAGACAGTGACACTGAAGTTCCGAACTCAGAAAAAAACTCTTTACTCTTAAACGTAAATGAATAACGAAGATTCAAGAATAGCACAACACAACCATTTATTTTATTGCAACTAAATTTCAATGTCACATTATTACATATATTTTTACAGATGAGTAGCACTGTAGCTCCTATTTTGTATAAATAGCATATGTTAGTGTGTCACTTTAGTACTTTACATAGACAAAATTTAATAATTTATTCCAAGTTGTTGCTCATTACAATGGATTACAAATTGGTTCCAATTTCCAAGCTTTGTTGTTGAAAACCTAATACACATCTATCTCTAAAAATAAATGTGGCTCTGAAAATAAATTCATGATTCCAAGCTTCTGCTGGTGGATTTGCCAACCATGCTGGGCAAAGGGGGTTCCAATCACTCCTGGGGAAACGGGAGCCGTGAAGATACAAAATGTACTTATCCCCTTCGAGAACCAGAGTCATACAGAAGATGAGAAACAAATGTCTCTTTGAAAATAAATGCATGGAGCTTGCCCGGCCAACCATGCTGGGGAAATGGGAGCCATTAGAATACAGAAGGAGAAACAAATCTACTCCCATCTTTTACCTGCAGCCTCTATGCATTTGGATAGCACTTATCTCCATCAGAGCTCCTCATCCTGGTTCAAAACCCATCTGAAAATTCAGGTTAACCAAATCAACTTCTTTACAATTCCACCCATTCTGAACTTGAAGGAAATTCGTCTTTTACTGATTACTCTGTAACTACATAATTGTAGGTAGGAGAATTTACAGTATCCCCAATACTGCATCATCTTCTTCATGAATCCTTATTAACCCTAGAAAATAAAAACCCTTATGGCACTATCTACTAATCACTGAATCACTATCCCTATTTATGGGCCACCAGTGCCGCTACCAACCTGTATAATTACAATTCATAATTTGATTGATGTCTTGCTATGTGCCAACTTGAACTCTACCTCAAGCTGACAAGTTGTCAAAATCACTCTTTCAAATGATATGAAATCATTACAAATCTTGTTTCATTAAAGCTATGAGTTGTCTAAGAAATTGCTTCGAATGTTCATATCACATATGGCATTAATTGCCACCACTGCCACTACCAACCATAGTTTCTTCAAAAAGATTGAGAATTTAAATGAAATGAAATGTACAACATCGAGATTTGAGGCATTGAAAAGAGTGAATGAGCGATGAATTAATCTGAACACAAAGTCTCAGAGATGAAAAAATAAGCATTTTGAGTTTGACCTAACACTAACAAATAAACATTGAACAATTATCATGAAGAAACACAATTCATTCATAATTAAAAGGAAGCATTGATAAATACAAAGATTTAGAAATATATTATTTTATCTCTCTAATGCCAAAAATGTGGTTTCATAGACCTTTCACCCCACACCCTGTACAATCAACATTCAAAAAGTGCTCAAAAGCTGAAACTACACGCCCTTATCATTATGTGTCACAAATTCACAATTCACTAAAGGATTCGTGTATGTTGTAACGTTGTTAAACTGCTGGAGGTTCCGGGACTCTGTACAGTTCCAACTGCATTTCCATAACAAAATTATGAAATTCAATGCGTTCTTCTTCTTCTTCTAAAACAAAAATCACCCTGTTGTACTCGGTATAGCTGGTTTTCTCTTTCCACGCCACTGAACGTAGCTGGGAAATGATGTCGAGTTGCTCTTCTTCAGGCCAATTCAAATTGGGTTGCATGAAGGCCACAATTTCATCTTCCCATACCCTAATATCGGTTGGAAGTACCATTTTGAGGAAACTCTGAGTATGGAGTTCAAAATGCTGCCACCTTTCCTCATATACAGGCTCACTTAACTTTACAATCTACTACTAAATCTGTTTCTCCAAACTCCTTAATACCTTATTTAAGATCTATCCAGTTGGTGTTTGAGAAGACATCCCTTAATGGCATTGTACAATTCATTAAATGAGTTGTCACTTGAAAGTTGTGCATCCTGCCGAGGTCACCCAATCGCTGAGAAACAAAACTTTATAACCATTTGTATGGTAATAAAATCTCAACCATTGATTTCTAGAAATCTAACGGTTCTAGTGATATTCCAGAGGTTTCAAATCGCAAGTCTACTGCTTGATAGATTTACTTCCAGAATGCAACTACATTCATCCATCGAACGACCCATATGATTTTTATTTCGCCACTGGATTTTTTTATTATTTTTAGATTCATTTTAATTCGCCAATGAAAATATACTTTTTGCTTTGAAAAAAGGTTTTAATCGCCAATGGAAAAAAAATTCTGGTTTGAAAAACAGGTTTATTCGCCAATGAAAAATATTTTATTTGATTTAAAAAAATTGCAATTCACCACGATTTTCCATAGACTTCCAGGGATTATAAAAGATTCACCAATGGGGATTATTTTTTTTCTCGAAAAACGAAAAAAATCACCAATAAATTTAATATTTTTCATTAAGAAGTATACAAGATTCGCCAGGATTTTACACCTGCGCCGAGGGGAGGGTTTCTTAAAGTTATCCCTGATCGTGTTGGATAAATCTTACCTTGTTACAAAGGAAGCGATTGAAATTGTCACCGGGTTATGTAGTATTGGAGACCTCCCCGGAAAGAAAACTATAAAATATAAAGAAGTGGAGGCGTTGACGAGAATTGACAAAGACCCTCAAGCCAGGTTGATAAATACTATTGTCGAACCCATCGTAAGGTATGTTGCAAATGGTGTCTCCTACAAAATTTATTTCAGAAATCGTGATAAATCCACATCGGCTATTGCCGTGTATCTAGCGCACAAAATGGTAATGGAGAATAAGAAATTTGATCTAGGTTGCTTGATTTTAGAAAATCTTACTGAAAATGTATGAATATTGTTAGTTAAAGGTAAGATGAGGAAAAGTGGTGAAGTGTGGAACGCATCCTCTCTGGTGGATAGACTCAAGATCGATGATGCTCTAGTTGAGTATTTGCTTGGAAAAGGTATTAATGTATCAAGTGTTTATGATTCTTTGCCGGATAATTTAGTTGAAGTTGTTGAAGAAATGTACAAAAGGATGTAAGTTAGAAGCCATGGATGAGAAGAGGTGTGCTAAGGCTAAGAAGAACATATTAATGATACAAATAAATTCTAGATATCTACAAGTATTGTCTCTGGCGACCTGCTGCAGTTGACAATTTTGAGAAGTAAGATTGAAGCAATTGAATCTGAAGTAAACAACATTGGGAAGAATTTCAATATCTTTGAAGACAATGAAGGGAAACAAAGAATGAGAGTTGGTGAATTGCAAGCTGAGATAATTACTGTTCAAAGACAAAGAGAGGAAGTGGTGAAAACCTTCTGGCTTGTTAAGGAGATTGTTGAGGTCCAATTAGACCATATTTTCAGAATACTTAATGATGTAGAACATTGTGAAAGTCAGTTCTCATTCACAAATTGGTCATCTTCTTTCACATTGTTGGATCTACTGGAAAACATGTGCACGAGAATGGGTTATCTTGTATTTTCTTGGAAGAAAATGTTTCCAGTTATCAAAGAGAGATACAAGAAGGTGTTTCAGGTGAAGAGTGTCATTTTTACTTGAATCTTGAATGTTCAATTTTTTGTTGTTTTTTGTTATGGAAAAAAATGGAGGAGAGAAAAGAAAAGATAAAAAGGAAATAAAACAAGGTGAGATGAAAAGTTGAATTAATGATCTAAGAGGGAGTTTTGAAAGTTTGAAAGTTTTTTTTAAGCTTTAAAAGTTTTGAATGTATGGAATTTTTTGGAAGTCTTTTTTGTTTTGGAAGCATTGGAGTTTTGGAATTTTCAAGGTACATATGTTTACATCCTTTCTGGTTTGGTCACCCTTTGCCATTGATGTCAAAGGGGGAGAGATTTGGATAAAAATTGTTGGGGAGAATTTTGGATACATTTTTTTGGCACATGTTGGCATCAATGAAAAAGGGGGAGATTGTTGGAAGAATGGAGAAGAACAAAATTTGTGTTTTCATTGATGTCACCATTTTGTTTAAGGTATTAGTTTGGTCTGGTACCTTGAACTAGTATAAAGAATAGGTTTACATCCTCTGATGTTTTGGTCTAGTATTTTGGTCTTCATTGCCCCTCCAGTGATCATCGTCATTGTTTAAGGTTTTGGGAAAAATTTTATGAATATTGGAAGTGTGTATGTATGTATTTATGTATTCTCATATGTTTTATGGCAAGTTGGCATCGGTTTGGTGTTGTATTTTCTTATTAGGTTTATCCATGGTCGACCTAATAATTAGTTAATTGTTTAACATGTATTACAGATATATAAGTAACCTATCTTTGGTCCTAGCTAACATGATATAGTGTGCCACACAGTTGAACTAATTTTTGGAAAAAAATTGTATGAAGCCGACAATTATCTTTTTGGTAAATAAGTGATGCATCCAGTTAGGCCAACCTAATTAATGTGTTTGGTTATATCATATATATATACAAGATGGTTTGGATATTGAGAAGAATGTAGTTGAAGAGATATACAAAGTTTGTGAGTAGAATGTGAATGCAAAGAAGAGTGATGATTACTCTGCTAGCATGTGAATACTTTGAGTATCAAAGGAACTGAATTTGCACTTGTGGTGTAACCCTATCAGTTCATATTCTAGCTATGAGCCATTTTTTTCTTGTAATATTTTGTAGGTAGTGAGCCTCCCTGTTTCGACAATGAATCCTTGTAAGTAGTTAGTTTTTTGTACTTGGAAGTGAGCCTCTTTTGTATCTGGTATTGGAACAACTATATATTGTGAGCTAATCCTCACCATGATTTTTTCCTCATTGGGGTTTCCACGTAAAATCCTAGTGTTTATGTGTTGTGTGATTTCATGCTTTGTTCTTGCTCTTCTTTGTTATATGCATTAAAGTAATTAATGGTGTTTTATCAATGAATGGAGAAGATACCAATTCACTGCCCCTCTCAGTATCTTGAATATTCAAAAATTGGTATCAAAGCTTCGGTTCCTCTGAAGAAGTCTAACAACTTGAGGAAGATTATATAGATTGAACAAATGGATAAAGAAGAGCTCCAAACTGCTCTTGAAGATCTTGACAAGGCTGAAATTGAAAACAAATATCTAAAAGAAAATCTTGATGAAGCAAATGAATGCATCTAGAAATTGAAAGAGAAATAAATAAATTCAAAGACATAGATAAGTGAGTGAGAAACTAAAGAAAGCAAATGAAGAGATTACCCGGTTAATGGTGAAAGTGGATGAAAAGAAGAGAGATGAGGAGTGTCTAAATATAGTGATACAAATTAAGTTTGATGTATGCTCAAGGCTTGAATAGGAGGTAATGAATCTAAAATAAGATCTGAAGAAAGCAAAGCTCTATGAAGATAATTTTAAGAAAAGCTCCACCAAGCTTGATGAATTGATAGCAAGACATAGACCTTCTAAAGACAAAGGTGGTTTAGGTAATGAAGTTGGTGAAAATGTGCAAAACTCAAAACTTGTAAACAATCAAAAGACTTAGGATAAAGGGAAGTAGAAAATAAATCCAGGAAGAAGACGACCTATCAGATAACCAAATTTTCAAAGGTAACCATCGTTCAATGGTGTTTGTTTTTCATGTAATAAATTTGGTCATAGGGAAAATGAGTGCAGGAGGAGGATGAATCAGCTTTTTGGTTCCTTCTCTAGACAATGTTATGCATGTAAGAAGATTGGACATAGAGCTACTGAATGCAGATCCCAGGTAAGGATGATTAGTTGGGTGATGATGAATAGGTTTAATGGAGGTCGGATGAATCAATATTTTGATGGCTATTGCTATACTTGTAACAAGTTTGGACATAAAGAATATCAGTGTAGATCTAGGGTTAATGAAATTCAAACAAGCAAGAGAAATTTTTTATGCTACAATTGCAAAAAATCTGGACATATTTGAAAAGTGTGCAAAAGTAAAAAGGAAAAGAAGTCTACTCTGATAAAGGAAGATGGACCTATGAAAAAGATCGATAAAGATGGGATTAAGCTAGAAATGATCAAGATATGGAGGAAGAAATGATAACCAGAGATGATAGATGTGTTTATGCCCTCATCTGGTACAAATGATTCCTCTGGGAATTAGACCTAGCATGGTCTTAGGGGGAGCCTTAATAGAAAATTGTTTCAACCCCCTAAAAATATGGCGTGTCAAATGTTGGCACGAGGATATGTTGTAAAGATTATATGGACATAGGTTATGCAAAAGAAACTGGAAGAAAAAGTGCAAGCATGTTCTTTTGTGGAGTGAATTAGGGTTTCTCAGTGCAGTAGAAGGTGGTTTTATCAAATTTTTGAAGCTTATTGCAATTAATGCAAAATAGGGTAAAGAAATGTTGTATAAAGAAAAAATTACAAGCTATTTTTTTTCACCTAAGCTATTTTTCAAATTTCCTAACATTCTTCGGGATTTTGTTAGGCTCTATGAGCAAGTGTTCACAACTCAAGACTACACTCTAGAGCAGCATCAAGTGTTTCACGATTTTCTTGTTTTTGTTCCAAATAGGCTCTCCCCAGCCCAAAAATCCTTTTATGAGAAATTTCTTACAATTGAAGATCTTAAAGAAGCTATTAGCACTATGGCCGATGATAAAGCCCTGGGAATTGATGGCTTCCCATGTGAATTTGACAAAGCCCTTTGGGATTGTGTTGGGAAATATTTGCATAAGGCTTATCTTGAAGATTTTCTCTCTAAAACTTTAGGAAGTCTTATTAATAAGGGAAATATTAAATTCATACCTAAATCTAGTGATCCTGAGGCTATTTATAATTGGTGGCCCATCACACTCCTCAATGTCTCATAAAATTATTGTTAAATCCCTTACCTTTAAAATCTTCCATCTTTTGCCTTAGATTGTATGCCAAGAGAAAATAGGTTTCATTAAGTCTAGGTTCATTCGGGACAACATTATTACTATCTGGGAAGGGATGGAATGGGCGAGATGCTCCAATAAAAAAAAAAAATTTCTTAAAATAGATTTCGCCAAAGCCTATGACTGTATTGAATGGCCTATTATTCTTGTCATACTGGCTTCTTTAGGGTTTGGGGCCCTCATTTCATACAATTTGTGCAAATGCTATTTTATGACGCCTTCGCTTGCATCACCATTAATGGCCACCAATCCCCTTATTTTGGTCTATTCCATTCCATCCACCAAGGTTTCCCACTCCACCCCTCGCTTTATATGCTTATTGCTAAAGGGTTTGGATATTTGTTGTCTCATGATGTTTCCCAAAGGCGGGTTCATGGCATTTCCTTGCCCAATTCGCTAGCCTAGATGGTGACTGGTCACTTCAACGATGACTCTTTTCTCACTCTCCTAGAAGAGGAAAATACTATCAAAGCTACACTGGATTGCCTTGAGATTTTTTGCCTAGCTTTCGGCTCACCCATTCAATGGCACAAAACCTTATGCTACAAATAGTTTATCCTGCCCACTCCTCATTGGATTCAACACTATGGCTAGAAGTAGATTGGGCCAAGTGAAATCTTTCAATTTTTGGGCATTCCTTTCGCATTTCAGGCTTCTCCTATTGATCTTTGGCAAGTAGTTCTTTCTCAGATCAAGCAGAAGTTGGCTTTCTGGATTACCAAACCTCTCTCTCTGGCAAGTAAATTTCAGGTTTGTTCTAAGGTGCTAGCAGTGATGCATGTTTACTACTCTTCATCTTGGGCCCCTTTGAAGGCCTCATATGCTAAACTTGAAAAGTTGTTGTGTGACTTTCTTTAGGCCTCTTTTGAGACTCATCGGGGATTTCACTGCATTGCTGGGAGTTTTTTTTCCAACCTAGAGACTCTGGTGGGCTTGGATTTCTCTCCACTCAACGACAAGGGATTTCTCTTTATTTCAAATGGATTATTAGATCGTTTACTGGGGATGATGCCTAAAAAATCCTTAGACATTGTAGTCAGTCTAAATTTCTAGCACACACCCTCTTGGAAGGGAAATGGCTTTCAAACCCTTTTGGTTATGAGGGAACTAGTCCCTGGATTGAGGGTACTTGCATGGCCAGGAGCATTTAGAGAGCTCGAGAAGTTGTTAAGCCATAGCTCCATTGGTCTAAATTTGGTTTTCGTGATGGGCTCTCATTTAATCAGCAAAATGTGTGGTGGTCACCTCTTTTTTCTAGTAATGGTTAGCCTTTGGCCAAGGTTCCATGGCTCAAGGCCCTTTGATTTCACAAGAAATATATCCAGACCTTGCAAAACTTTTTTCACAGACCCACGATGCATATCATGTCGTGGGAGGCTTTCCACGCTCATTACAATCTTCAAAACCAGGACCGTGACACCCATGACGATCTAGTGAATGCCATTTTGGATGATATGCTTCATAAAGAGGGTATTCGTGCCACCAAGCCCTAGTGTAAGGACTAGTAGTGGTACCCAGACACCCCTTTTGAAGAAACTACAAGCCCTAACTTGGTTATTACTGTCTTTCACCCCATTTTCCTATGGTTGATAGTTTGAACCAAAGATGGAATCTCTAGTCTTTTGTGTTTGTTTCGTATAAAATATTTTTTTCCATGTGGTTTGCAAGTGTTAAGCCAAAGCTCACCAACTTTACTTGGTGTATTGTTTTTAAAGGCTTATCTGTGGGGTCTCAGCTTGTCTACTTGGGGTTCCAGGACCCTCGTTGCCCATTATGTGGGCAAGCAAAGTCGTTTAAGCATCTTTTTTGGTTTTGTACCAAAGCTAAGCAATTGTAGAATTGGATTCATGACTTTTTTTAGTCATTCAGGCCAAAGCTGTTTTCTTGGCATATGATTTTGTTGGGTGATTCTCTTAGGCTTTCTGCAAATTATACCCAAATTTGGCACACTTTCAAGGTGAAAATCCTTTTCATTATTTGGAAAGATAAAAACTCCTGCATATTTTCTCACAACCAGATTGATAAACATGCATCCTTATTTTCTAAAGCGACTATTTTCTCTAATTTTCTTTTGTAGATTCAATTGCAAGAAAACAAAGTTGCACTTGAAGTTTCTCACCTCTAGGTGATGTTGGACCATTGGGGCAATGCCCCTACACTATGGCGCGGGTTTCCTCACCCACCTCTTCTCATGGTTAGTCATCCTCACGAGGCCGATGGTGGAGTGGCTCAACTCAATCCCGCTCTCAGGATCCTCCTCGTCATGGCTCTCACCCTCCTTGATGGTAGCATTCTCCTCTTCTACGGGCTGATCTTGGGTAGCCCTCTAGAGGGATCATAGGGGGCGATGGTGGAACTTTTGGATCCGCCCATTGGGGCGCGTATACGCCCCTTGACGGAATAATCATTTTCCCCCCAACAATTTCAGTATTTTTTCAAATTTTCAAATTTATTTTCCTACCCATTTCCTAATTTTCTCCCACCCACAAAACCCATGTTTTACATTTGTTATAAAACATCTAAAAATGAGTTAAAATTTCAAAAATAATGCATAGGGGGTTTTATTGCCTACCTGGCGGGGCCCACCCTGCTGTCTGTAGGACTGTCGAACCTCTTCTATCCGATGGACAATCTCGACGTCATTAACTCTCGGCATCTTCACTCCTCGTCTGCTTGCTCTTTCTCCTGTTTTCTCAACTGCTATAGTGCAAATGATGTGAGGTCATTTTCAAAATTACCTTATATTCACTTTCCCTCTATTTTAAAAAGGTATTTTTACCTTTTATTTACCCTTTTATTCCTCTGCTTAATCCCTTCACTTCATGAGGCCACCATTTGCACCTTGTTTGCTCGATTGACTTCGTTCAAAAGACAAACTTGCCTAATTTCTCGCCCTCTTTCCAACTGTAACATCCATTTCTTCCTATCGAGAAGTCGCCTGGGACCCCTATTTCTCCCCCGTCATCCTCTCAAAGGGGCATACCCTTCACATTTATCTATTTTCTCGACCGTAATCAACCCTTTCTAGGATTGGGGCATATTCTTCTATTTCTCTACTAATTTGGACAACTCAGGTCCTCCTCCCCACACTGGGGAATTATCTTCCGATTACTTTCTCTATAGAGTCATCTGCACTTTCCTTGTCTTCGAAGCATAGTTATTCTAACGGTACTTCGAAGAGTGTAAAAATTTAGACATCCAAATTTGATCACTTCCATATGATCAAAATCATCTATTATATTCATTTGTTTCATTAATAGTGATTAAATAATTTATTTAATCATTATTTCATTCTCTGCCTAAGGTTCCTAAAGTATGTAATTAAATAAATTAAATACTTTACTTTAACCCTTTTTCTTCTCTAAATTAAATAAACATGACAAATTATTTAATTTAGTCATTTAATCCATTTGGATTAAAAACGAATTTTTAATTCCCCTTTTTATCTCTCCTTGTCACATTCTCCATAACCCTCTTTTAATCCAGATTAAATTAATTAATCTGTGATTATGATGTGCACCACTTAATCAAGATTAAGTGTCACATCCTCCATAATCCCCCACTTGTCTCTAATCTCCCATTAATTATCTTAATCATGTGTTTGCACAACCTTAATCAGAATCATTAGCCACATTTGGCTTACCTTTTCTGGTCAACCTTCCCACTTACCCTTTTTAGCCTAGACTATCTTCCCCATGTGAATTTTTAATTCACATTTATTTAACCAAGGTTCCTTTCTTCCCCATGTGAATTTTTAATTCACATTTTATTCTTCCAAGGTTTACCCTATCCCCATGCAAATGTGACATGTCATTTTACATGTGTCCAAGGCTTCTAGAACCTTGGACTTGTCACATCACCCACATGTGACAAATCTCTTACTTTTTGGAGATCTTATTTTATCCAATGAATGAACACACTTCCCCTTTTCCCATGGAGATTTTTGAGGAATTCTAAAATTCCTCAAAAGTCTCTTTCATCCTCATTTGGAGACAAAAAGTTCCTTTTTGAGAAAATCTTCTCATTCCCCAAGGTACCTCAAAGGTACTTGTCCTTCATCCACCTCATGTACTTCTCTTCCACCGCTTGTCCTTCTCCTCCACCTCATTTCCACATCACTCCACCCTAAGACATCTCACATTCCACATGTCAAGATGTCAGGGCTTATGAGTCCTCAACTCACCATAGGCCTTCATCTTGATCTTGTTCGATCAATCTTAACCATAGAATTCTCTAGAGAATTCCAATTAGCCTATCAATACCCCCTCATTTCCCTCATTTTGGGGATCAAGTATTTTGCAACAAAACTCTTGTAAATTTTCCATTTGAGCTCTCATCCATCATAACACTTATCATTTTCATCCATTTTGCATCTTGCATCCACTTCACTCCATCGCCATCCAAGGAGCACACAAGACATCCAAAGATGAAGGGCCAACCAAAGAAGAAGCAACATGAAGGTATAAAAATCAACAATCAATTTGTTTATCTTGCTTTCATGTTATTTATTTCTTAGGCTAATCATTGAGGTGCCATTTTATCTTGTTACTTCTTCTCATTGCATTATTAGTTTTGTCTAGAATCTCACATTAGGAGTGACATTTTAATAGAATCACATTTTTGGCATGCCTAGTGGGACCCACAGAAGGGTCTCTTTCTTTTACGTTTGTTG
Organism: Sequoiadendron giganteum; assembly: GCA_007115665.2. Taxonomy (NCBI): domain Eukaryota; kingdom Viridiplantae; phylum Streptophyta; class Pinopsida; order Cupressales; family Cupressaceae; genus Sequoiadendron; species Sequoiadendron giganteum. The sequence goes on from CM021105.1 coordinate 608,841,288, forward strand.
TTGTTTAGCTTATTTGCAAGTTCAGGTCGCAGAGGGGCGGATTTGCCCTCTCGGGCACTGCATAGGGCCAAATACGCCCTCACGATCTGACATTTCTACTAGTTTTTACTGCAGAAGTGCATATACACCCTCATGTTCCAAGGTTTTTGCTTAACTGTTTTCTGCAGAAGTGCGGATACACCCCAGTGATCCAATGTTTTATGCTAACAGTTTTCTACAGAAGTGCAGATACGCCCCTGTGATCCAACATTTTCTGCTAACAGTTTTCTGCACAAGTGTGGATACGCCCCTATGATCCAATGTTTTCTGCTAACATTTTTCTACATAAGTGCGGATACGCCCCTGTGATCCAACATTTTTTGCTAAATTTTTTTTTGCAGAAGTGTGGATACGCCCTCGCATTCCGACGTTTTTTTGACTAACTATTTTTTGCAGAAGCGCGGATACGCCCTCACATTTCGACATTGTTTGGCTAACCATTTTCTATAGAAGTGTGGATTCGCCCTTGCATTTCGACATTTTTTGCTAGCTGTTTTCTACAGAGAGGCAGATTTGCCCTTAACAGCACGTTCAAGAAGGTAAAAAATTTGTATTTTAGCTTTCTTTTTGTCTCTTTCTTTTTTTGTTTTATGCTCTAATCTTCTAACCCTGTTTATTGGTGGGTGAAGTCAGATTCCTTGCTGATATCTTGAGTGTTTTGCTGCAAATCACAAAGGGAAAAAGATAAAACAACTAACATTTGCTTGCAGGGCCTTTTTTTTATTTTGATTTTTTGAAAAATTTTCCTTCCTGCTTTATCTATTTACTTAGTATAAGTAGGGGAAAGTAATATTTGGCTGCTTGTTGTGTTTGTTTTATTTGTGTTACCCTAAGGGGGCATTAATTCTTTTTCACCTTCTCCCTTTGCACTTTGTGTGGACCCGAAGGGGGTAGTTGGAGATGATTAGTGTCTTCTTCTTAGCGGGACCTGCTTGGGGATTTCATCACCCCAAGGGACGATCTCAACCATGCATACTGGCAGGGTATATAAAGGGGGGAGAGCCAAATTTGTACCCCAATCTAGTTGCGTCGTAATGGGCGGAGTGTCGAAGCTAGGGTGATACCTAGATAGACGTGAAGAGTTGGTCCGAGCCTTTCAGTATCTCGCTAGGGTTCCTGACTCATGGTTGTACCTCACGTACCGAGTGTATATTGAGGACTCCCTAGAAAACTTGTTCATCCTAGAGTAAGACCTTTGCTAGCCATACCCCTTAATACTAATCATAGGATTGTGCTTGTTCAAAGTGTCTTTCTGTGAAAACCAATAAATTTTGATAAGTCAGATCTTCATTGAGTCATTCCAAGTCTTTGCCATAATCCCTCATTTTTAAACCAAGTCACTATTTTTCCATAGAAGTGCGGATTCGCCCCTCTGTTCTGACGTTTCTGCCAGTTTTTATTGCAGAAATGTAGATTCGCCCCTCTGTTCCAACGTTTCTGCCTTTTTTTACCACAAAAGTGCGGATTCTCCCCTCTGTTCTGACGTTCCTGCCAGTTTTTCATTGCAGAAGTGCGGATACGCCCCCTTGTTCTGATGTTTATGATAGTTTTACTATAGAAGTACGGATATGCCCTCCTGAATAGACAGTTTCATCCATTTGACCATTCTAAACCCCCGTTTGAACTCCCAAAGTCTCCATTTGACCATTTGATCATCTTAAACACTCATCTAACCAATCCAAACATCCATTTGACCATTCCAAACATCCATTTAACCTTTCTAAAGCATCCATTTACCACATTCACATTGATCATTCCACCATTTGGATACCTGTCTTACCGTGTGACCTAAACATTTCCATAAACACATCTTCCACTTTCTTCCATCATTATCTCTCAACACAAAATCCTTTAAGACCTTGTTTTAGGAGTTGTCTCTCGAATTGACCACGGCGTTAATTTAATCGTTATCCTAAATAATCAATCCTTGTCTTCAACCTAATCAATCTACTTCTATCTTGAGGTAGATTTGTGTTGTAAGTCAATGTTATTGGCCCAAATCGATCCCCTTCCATCTCAAGGTGGATTAGGTGTCATAATCATTGATTTAATCTGATCAACCAACGTTATAAGTCACCTAGGGTGGTTTCTAAATCAGGTTTTAGGATTCCTTCCATCATACAATCCTTATCCAAATAAAACCAATTGATATATCATCAATTAATCCAATCCTCATCCAAATCATCCAATTGATATATCATCAATTGATTCAATCCAATCTATCCAAATTAAGCATTCATCCAATCCAATCTATTCAAATCCAACATCAATCCTCATCCAAATCATCCAATTGATATACCATCAATTGATCAAATCCAATCTATCCAAATCCAAAATCAATCCAATCCAAATCATCCAATTGAGACATCATCAATTTATCCAATTGATCCAAACAATCCAAATAATCAAATCCAATTGATCCAATCAAATCCAATCTTCATCCAAATCATCCAATCGAGACATCATCAATTTATCCAATTGATCCAAACAATCCAATCATCAAATTGATACATCATCATTTGATCTAAATAATCCAATCATCAAATCGATACATCATCATTTGATCCAATCAAAACCAACCCTAATCCAAATTATCCAATTGGTACATTATCAATTTGAATCAATCAATCCATATCATCATCTAGATCATCCTCTAGAAGTTGCATCTTGAAATCACTTAGTTGTTTTGTGCGTTCATGCCCGTTCAAACCCCTTCACAAGCAAAAAAGAAAATGGCAGACCAACAAACACAAGGTTCCCAACCAAATATCCCTCAAGATCCTAATAAAATTCCACACGATCTCCATAACGGCATCTCATCTCAATCAAACACCAACATCTAAAATAGCACACCACCTAGTGAAGAAAATATGGTCAATCAACCCGAAGTCACCGTTGACGAATATCTCAGCAATCCTGCCAATGTCCAAATGATAGATCGTCTCCTAAACAAACGTGCGGACAAGATCCTTTCCACCTTACTCATGAGGGGATTCAAACCACCATCTGGTTTTGATACATCACAATAAGCCCTTTCTAAATCAGTTGACCCACAAACCTCACAAAATGTTCCTGAAGGTTCCTACGTTTCTGAAGGTGCACCCACTGAAAATTGGTACCACCCCAAATTTGGAAATTCTGACATCCATCAAGTCCAAGAATATCCCCGTCTTCCAATGACAACATCTACTATTCCACCACTTGATCCTAATGATCCCAATACCTATGGCATGCCACCATACATCCCATCTGCTCCACCAATTCCTCCCCCATATTCTAATATTGGGGGCACACCTACACTTACCAATGTGCTACCTCCTACATTTCAACAACCTCCAAACAATCCACACCAATCCACCACACTACCAGCACTGCCACAACATGTTGCTACTATTATAGCTTCATCTCAACCTTTGCATCCACAACATATGCAACACACTACAGTTCTCACACAACCATCACATCAAGTAGTGCAACCTACCCCACAACAACAACACATCTCATCTCACCCCTCTCATCAACAACAACATATCTTATCTCATCCATCTCATCAACAACAACAACAACCTCCACAACAACATGTGCATATCCCTACACAAACACATCATAACCCACTTACTAAATACCTCTATCATCCCTCTAGCACATACACTATTTCGTCCCATCTCAATATAAATCCTCATAAGAATGCGCAAAACCAAACACATACCCAACCACCACCTTACACCAATCCTCCACAACCTCAACACCACCCTCACCAAAAAACATTGAATCCATACCCATATGCCATGTAACAACCCACCTTTGCACAACAAAACCAATCCTATTTGCCCTATCTTCGGCAACAACCAACTCACCAACAGGGGGCACCTTACACTTCCTATTACCAACAAACATCATCACATCAACAAAGAGGCCCTACCTCCATGCATTACCAAAATTCTACCCAACAACAGGATCCCTCTCTTATTTCCTACTATCAACAACAAGTGGCTCCCACTCATCACAATCAATCATCCAACTACCAAGCCACCTATAATCAGCAGACACATTCATATCCAACTCAACCTGCCTATGATCTGACAGCAGTAGGACCATCCTCATCATATCCACAATACTACCCATACAATCAATCCACTTTGACTTCCACGAATCCTGTCAATAAGGACTTGGAAGAAGTAAAAGAAGCATTAAAGGACCTACAAGCTGGAGCGGGTAAACAATCATTCAAGTTTGAGGACATGTGTCCTTATCCTTTTGATCCCTCCATCTCCTTGATTCCTTTTCCCAAACATTTTGAAATACCAAAATTCGATAAATACAAAGGAACCAAAGACCCTAGAGCTCACCTTCAAGAATTTTACGCCCATTGCCAAGAGGTCATACACAATGATAATTATCTTATCCGACTTTTCCCTAAAAGTCTACAAGGGGTTGCCCTTAATTGGTTTATGGGCCTTGAAAAAGGATCTATCAAAACCTTTGTACAATTATCCAAACAGTTTGTCTCCCACTTCTCTTTTAATTTAGAGAAGGATATTGACACACTTGATCTCCTAAAAGAAAAGCACCATGATGGAGAGACCTTTGCAAGCTACTTGCAAAGATGGTGTGCCTTGGCTAGTAGGATGAAATCCCCACCAACAGAAAAAGACATGGTCACCTTATTTATCAAAAACTCCCACCTAGATATGGCCCACAATTTCCAACTCCATTGTATCACCACCTTTGCGGGACTTGTGGAGAAAGGCCCCATCTTGGAGCGAGCCCTTGTTGCAAAAGGGCAAGTCAAACATTTTAATTCTGATAGAGAGAAATTCTTTGGGGATAAACCTCGTTATTGGAATAGAAATAAAAATTTCATCAATGATGGAGTCACTAACACCAAACATGTCCAAGTGGCCACCACAATGTAAAGGTACCCTCCTCAGCAACAACCATCAGTCCAGAATGCCTTATCCATCCCCCAAGTGGCACCACGACAACAATCCAACCAAAATAACCAAGGGGGAAATAAACGAAAATTCACTCAGTTGGGAGAACCCCTTAATGTGGTATTTAACAAGCTTCTTCAAGCTAATTATCCCATCACATATCCTGTCAAAAAACCACTTGATACGTCTAAACCCAAGCCTACTTGGTTTAAAGACAATGAATATTGTGAATTTCACAAGATTAAGGGACATACCTTAGATAAATTTCAAGGCCTAAAAACCTACATTCAAGGCCTCATTGATCAAGGCGAAATCCATGTAGATGCTAACGCAACATCTTTGTCCAATGCTCAACTCCAGATATATCAGAACGCTTTTCCTAATCACAATCAAGGTCCTAGTACTTCCAACTCTAATCCTGGACCTAACAACAATAACAAGCACGGTAACAGCACCAGTAACATCAGCTATAAAAATGTGCCATACAACTATCAAGGTGTGGTTTCATATGTTGAACAAGTAGAGCCATGTGTATCCATGATACATGTCAAGGGAAAAGATCCACAATGTGTTGTTACCACTCGGCGAACCCGCATCATAGTCCCCACAACTCCTACATCTACCCAATGACCATCCGTCAATTCACAATATAACATCCTAGACCACCTAGGCAAGACTAGAGCCCAAATATCCCTCTTAGATTTACTTAAGTCATCTCCCGTGCATCAAGAAATTTTGACTAGGGCCTTGCAAAGCACACAAGTGCCTGATGATATTGACCCTACACAATTCCAAGCATTGGTAGGTAATCTTTCCTTGACTTATTAGTTAGCCTTTAGCCAAAAGGGCATGCCACATCTTGATTCAAGCCACAACTGTCCCCTCCATCTCGAAGTTGGTGTAAATTGTCAAAAAGTAAAAAGGGTATGGTAGATAATGGTTTAGCCCTAAATCTTCGCACTTTAAAATTCATACAACATGTTGGATACACCTAGGCTGATTTAAGAAGTAAAGTCATCACCATCAAGGCATATGATAATGTAGAGCGGGATTCTAAAGGAATCATTTGCCTCCCTATTCAAGTGGGCCCCATCGTACAGTACACTATGTGTCATGTTCTGGACCTTGAACTTCCATACAATATCCTTCTCGTCTGCCCATAGATTCATTCTATGCAAGCCATCCCATCCACCTATCATCAATGCCTAAAATTCCCATTTCAAGGAATGGAAGTTACCATACAAGTTGATCCCCAACCTTTTGAATATTGTCATGCCTTGGAATCTTCCTTTCCCCACTCACATTACTGCCCAAGAGTCGAAATGGGGGCATCACCAACATCGGATCTTGACCCATCCACCAATACACTAAACAGTTCATCCCCATCATCATCTACACCTGCCTCCACTGTCACCAAGGTCCAGATCATAGACAAGGGATGTGGCGAATACAAAATGCATAGCACACTCAATGTGGCAACCATGCCACCTTCACCCCGCACATATGGACAACCAATTCTGCCAATACCACAAGTGGAAGAAAAGACACTTATGCTCACCTCCAAGAACATGGGTTCAACCACATTCAATGACTTGGGATCCCTCCAGGATCAAATGGACGAAGATATTAGTCACTGGGTTTACCGAGAAGAACCTGAGCCACCAAGATCCCTCATGGAATACTTTCAAGAAGTTTATCCACCTACCTCCAAGTTCATTGAAAAGTGCCATTACCAAGGCAGAGGTCTTGGTGCAGAAGAACAAGGAAAACGTCAGCCTATTGAAGCAACTACCATCCGACCAAAAAAATTTGGGCTTGGGTTACGATACTAAATAGAAGGGTCCCACAACATCCTCTAGCACTTCTAACAATGTCAGTGTTGACAATGGTTCCCTTGAAGACATATCGGAGGAAGATTCCATCATACACGCATACGATGATTTGGATCACATTGACCTCCCTGCCATGTTTGAATGCTTATCCATTTGTACCATAACTTTATCCCTTAAACATCCTAAGCTTATCTATCATGACCTACAAGGTAGCGCACCTGTCAGCACATTTCCCTCAGAGGATACTTACGTACATCTAATGGGATTGGGGGAGGATGAACGCCCTAATGGCAAAAGTAAAAAGAAACAAAAACAGAATAAGTCATCAAGTGAAAACCTCACCGAGGCACTTTTTGACTACAACAAAGTAAAAACAAAGGATGTATCTGACAATGAAAACCTTGATACGGCACTGGAAGATGGGGACATTCATCTTCTCCTTGTGGGAACACAACTATCAGAGCAGTCTTCGATTCTCATTGAGGAGACACAAGAGGTAAATTTGGGGACTGAAGAAACTCCAAGAATCACCTATGTGGCCAAGTCTTTATCAGAAGCAGAACATCTTACCATTGTCCAAATTCTCCACGAAGGGGTCATCAATTTGGCATGGGCTTACTTTGATATGCTGGCTTAGATCCTAATCTTGTTGTACACCATTTGGATGTCAATCCAGATGCTAAACCTATTAAACAGAAGCTCTGAAAGATGCAACCACAGGTGGGGCTATTAGTTAAGAAAGAATTGGAAAAATTACTGGATGTTGGCTTTATCAGGCCCATTGATTATTCTGAATGGATTTCTAATATAGTACCTGTGGCTAAACCTAACGGAGACATCAGAATTTGCATAGATTTCTAAGATCTTAACAAATCTTTCCCAAAAGATGATTTTCCCTTGCCTAACATTGACATGTTGGTAGACATTACTGCAGGACACGAGATGCTATCCCTCATGGATGGCATCTCTGGTTACAATCAAATCTGAATTGCCCCCGAGGACCAACACAAAACCGCTTTTACAACACCTTGGGGTACTTTCTGTTATAATGTCATGCCCTTTGGTCTTAAAAATGCAAGGGCGACATATCAATGAGCGATGACCATCATATTCCATGACCTCATCCATATCATCTTAGAAGATTATGTTGATGACTTGTTGGGTAAATCTGGAACCAAAGAAGAACACCCCACCATATTGAAAAGAATCTTTGAGCGCTTGGAGTAGTACAAGCTGAGATTGAATCCAAAAAAATGTGTGTTTGGTGTCACATCAGGGAAATTGTTGGGCTTCATAGTCTCTCAGAGAGGTGTTGAGGTTGACCCTGCTAAAGTGAAGGCTATCATAGATATGCCTCCACCTAGGAACTTGAAGTAGCTATGAAGTCTCCAAGGAAAGCTACAATCTATTTGTCAGTTCATAGCCCAACTTGCGGATAAATGTCAGTCGTTCACTCACCTCCTGAAGAAAGATACCACCTTCAAGTGGAACCCACATTGTCAGCTAGGATCGATATGATCAAAGCATATTTGGCCCACCTGCCGATCTTGATGCCACCTATCCTTGGAAAACTCCTCTTGTTGTACATATCTGCCACGTCAATTGCACTGGGAGAATTACTAGCACAACATGATGAATCTTTAAAGGTGTTAGAACTGAAAATTTCCATCTGAAACCCTTAGGTTTTCCCACAAATTTCCATAAATATCCATAAAAAACCCTCAGGTTCTTCAATTTGGATTTAATTTTTTTATCAAAGTCCTAAGGTTTTTTCCCATCTTAACTTATATTTTTTATCATTACCTTAAGGATTTTATTCATTCATACCAGCATTTTCACTATCCGCTCCTTGAAATTTTAAATCCATAATCTTTAAAAAAAAATAAAAAAAAATCTGCCATATGTTTATCCTCATGTCTTTCACCGCTTTATGATAACCCCTTACAAATCCATTCGTGGTAGCACAGTTAACACATTAAAGCTTACCACTTTACCGCTGACGGTTCTATCCATACCTGTGGTATGGCGGTAGCAGCTTCGAGCAAACATAAAGATTTCACCACAGTACCATGCGCGGTCAAACCACAGACCGCGGTGGCCGCGGTGAACAGGTAGCGGTTGGTGAAAGCGGTCAGATGGACGGCAGAGGCAACGAAGGTAACCATTAGCGGGCAGCAATGGCGGTTACCGCCATACCGTAGCTGTCAAAGCTGGTAACCGCAGTAAGGTGGTGAACGAGAGGTAAACAACGAAGCGGCTATTGCGGTACCGCTGGCAGTCAAGCGAGTGACAGCGGTAGCGTGGTGGATGAGGATAGGCAGTGGGTTAGCAGCGAGGATGACGGTCAGCGGTTACTGTGGTACCGTAGCTGCTAAAATAGAGACCACAGTGATTGTGGTAATGGCGGAAATAAGTGTGACAGTCAGTGTGGGGCCAGGTACAGCCATACCGCGGGAGAAAAGTCAAAGCCCGCAATAGCGTGGTAAGAGAAATAAAGAACGCCATGGGAAGATAAAAGTAAATAAGTGGATAAAATTAAAATCAAAGGCGGAAAAAGGTATAATGAGAAATTAAAAGCCCGACTATAGTTTAAAATAATTAATTTGCCGACAGGGCAATTTATTAAATATTTTATTTAAACTATGAAGATCGTAAACGGCCATAACCAGAAAATTGAAGGGTCATGACCCTTGAGATGTAATGTATAAATATTTACAAAAATCTGAAGTAGAGGGGTGGGTAGAAAAAAGAGGGCAGTATTTAAACTGTAGGAGTTAGAATTTTCCCGTGAAGGGACTGGAATGTAAATAATGATAGACTTTCTTGAAGGAGAATCAATGGAGGAAATATGTTAAATTGGTAAAATTCTTTTGGTGTTCAGTTGTTGTGATCAATAAAATTCATATTCTTTATTTTGGTGTTCTCCAACTTGGGATCTTTTAATCATTTAAATCAGCATATCAAGTATATACCTGGTTTATCAAAATGCATTCTCATTTTGTGTGATTTAATTAAACTGGTGTCTACAAGTCATAATTAAATTCTCGATAAATCACGGTGGTTTTGAGTTTTCTTTTGGATGGTTAAAGAAGAACCTGATAGAGAAACATTCCAGCACTATTTATTTAAGTCATAGACTTAGTGAATTTTTATGCTAGCCATAGAATTTTCAGAGTGCCTAACAACTAGAGTTAATCCAATAGGAGGAAACACATATCATTTTGACTCCATTGCCCATGTGGATAGAAGGCACTGATCTACCACAACCTAGAGATACAAATCCATATCAAACAATTTATTCAAAAAGCCTTTCAATTGTGCAGTAGGAGTAGGAGTAGTTGTAGTAATTTTATTTGTCCACTTCCCTTTGCCATTGTGGATAGATTGATCAGCCAAGAAACCTGTATTAAATCTACAACATACAGATAGGTGCACCTGCCTAGGTTTTGCAGAGCCTGAAGAGTAGAAGGTACAATTGCATTAGTTGGCCTTGTTAGTTGGCCAAAAGTGTTGTGAGGGCTTCGCAACCTCTCATGTTTTAAACCAGCATTTTTGAGACCCAACAAATTGGCGACTCTACTAGGGACAAATTCTAGAAAGTTTTCAGGCTTTCCATTTATAGAGTTATCAAAGATTTCACATTTTGTTTGGAGATTCCGCTGGGGGCAAACCAAAGCAATCCATTTCATTTTGCTACTTTTGAAAAATTAGGTGGCGACTCTGTTTCATTTGATAAATAATATATAGATGTTGAGAAACAATAATATTTTGTCAAAACTGCAAAAGAAGAAAGGAGACAATAGTCATTGAAGAGAGATTCACAATTAAGAAGTTTTTATGAAAAAATGACTCCGTTGGGTGAATTAAAATTATCTCATTCTCTCATTTTTAAGAAAGTGAGTGGCGACTCTGATAAAGAACTTGATGGAGAATACTTGGAACAGTACAATTTCTAAACAAAATGGGACGTCTTCAAAGTATAAGAGGCTTGGTTTTCTCAACCCACCGACCTGGATACCCTTTACACCTCTGTCCAATTTATATTCGTTATCATAAATTTGCACCTAATGTGAAACCTGCTATCCATCTTCAAAAGATAAGAAAACGTCTTTTAAAAAAGTTTTATGGCATAAAGAGACACAAAAGGGAATATGGATGCTCCCTCTTTGATAGAATGGAAAATATATATGTGCAAATACCTATTAATCATAGGCCCAACACATCCATGTTTATTGAGAAATTCATGAAAGTATGTTGGCCTGATTCAATTCATTGGCTTGTGTCAGTGAAACCAGTCACTTTTGACCAGGTAGATATGCTAATTGATATCACTGATGAGGAGATGTATGAGGATGGTGGCGATCATATCAGTGATAGAATTGATCAATCAGTGAAAACAAACATAGAATCTTTTGAAAATTCATGTCAAAATCAGCAGCTTGAGGGGAAAGAGGATGAATATGCACATGCTCAAAGCCAAGACTCCATTACAAAATCAAGATATGGAGCTCTCCCCCTCGATTCATTTCTTAATATAAGGAGATATAAGGGGGAATCTGCAAGATCTTTATATAGCAGGATGACAGATGTCTGTATGCAATTACCTCCACATCATAGGCCTATAAAGCCCATGTTTGTTGCACAATTTCTAATAGCATCGGAGCTTGAATCAGCTTATTGGTCAAGATCATCAAAACAACATGCCCTGGATGTAATAAATAAATTTATTGATTCCATGGATAATGAATCTAATAGTGATATCATGAATGATCAAATAAAACAGCCAATAGAGGATACATATGCAAATGAAAATGATGACAATCTACGTGAGGGAGAAGAAGATGATGGTGATATGAGTGGTCAATCATACATATTGGATGAGGAATACAATGATGAAGATGTTCTTGAAGATACACTTCATAAAGAATATGTTGGTGACGGAGCAAGCAAAAATGAGCAAATTGAGCCCTCATTCTCAGATCAACACCATGATGGCACAATTGATGATAAGGAAAAATTCATGGGAGAAAGCTTGCATGAGGAGGATGAAGATATAGAAGATATATCCTGCATAACAGATTGTGACAGTGTGTGTTATGAGGGATCCATTGAATACTCAAATTGTGAGGATGAAGCTATGGATGTTGATCTACAATAGGATGATTTTTGCAGTAATTACAAAGATCATGAAGAGGTTGGAAACATGGTTGAGGATATGGAAGCAGAGATTGGTTCACTCAACAATGAGCAAGTTTCAGATTTGTTAACTTTGGAATACCAGAAGTACACACATGAAGATAATTCCCAAGTTTTGGCTCCAGAGTACATTTTTTTTTACAGTGAGGGTAACAGTTCATGTGACCCCGTGTGCATCTCTCAAACTGATGAAGAAATCAGTGAAGTTATTCATGAATCCATTTTTGTCCAAGAGGAGGTATGTGATTTAAATAATTTTTGCTTGCAAGAAGAGGATACTGGTTTGCATATCATTGATGATGAGTGTCCAACATTTGTTGATTCAAGTATGTATAAAGATGACTGTCTGGATCAAGTGTGTATGTTAGTGCCAATTGGTGATAAGAAAGAAATGAAAAGTAATTTGATTATTTCAAAAGATATTAATGAGATAGAATTCCTTGATTGCCATAAGAAATATTTAGATTTTCAAGTCCCAGTACAACTGTCTAATCATTCAACAACATATGACAGTGAGCATGTCTATAAATTTTTTGTTGAAAGTGGATACACTTTGTATGCTAAGGGTGATAAATATTTTCCATGTGATAATGAGAATGATCAAATGCAGAGTGGTGAAAAGAAATATGAATCAGGATGAATACAATACTTTTTTGAAGGCTTTTAATAACAATGCATGTTGTAGGGCAGGTGGAATGGATGGTTTCAAAAGAAGTCTGGTGAGCTCAAAATAGAATAAGGTCTATGACAGAAGAAAATGCAAGTTTCTCTTTAGGGTGGCCTGGGGCCATCCTTTATGTTTTAAATTTTGGAACCATAGTAGGTATAGAGGATTAAGGATTTCCAGTGCATGGAAAATTCTTAGAAAAACCTCTTTAATCATTCACTTCCATGCACAATAATTTTTGAGTATCTGAGTTTGCCAGTACATGGACATTCTCAGAGGTTCCCTTGTTGAAAAAATATTTTTTCCATGTACAGTAGTTTAGGATCCTTTCCATTCCCTTCATCTACCTTGGCTCCCATTTTTCTTATCTTTTTGCTTGGTCTGCTCTCCCAAAGATCTGGATCCTTGCAATGATCTCACAATCATTCATCCCCAGATGATTTGTATCATTGCCGTCAATTCTTTGCCGCCTTTGAATGGCTCTTGATAAATTCTTTCTACTAATTCTCATTTTTTCACTAGTCTTTTTAATTAGGTGAGCTCTCTTTGTTTGACAACTTACCAAAGTTGATGTAATGACACGTCGAGTGACATTACTATCCTTTGAGTGTGAGGTCTTACTCACACTCTCATAAGCATCCATTAGATTCTTCACAATAGTGTCTTCACTTGATGCATTCGATGTTCTCAACCCAAGAGTTTTCATGATGTTCCTATACTTTACACCCCGCATCATTTCAACAAATAGTTGACATCCTGCAGTCTCATTTAGCCTTTCAAAGAATCGTTCCCAAATCTTATCAGCATATCTTCTACAAGTGCATGTTGAAATATTACCTTCCATGTGCTGCAAAATATCATCATCAATATTAATCAAATACTTTGGCTTTCTACGCAAAATTCTTGGTGGTGTTCTCCTAGGTACATACATCTCAACATTAGGAATTTCATCAATATTAAATTAAAGTGGGCTAGATTGCATACCTTCGATCGAGGGTGGAGAAGAAGACATACCTTGAGGTTCACATGGGAATGATGGCATACCTTCTTCATCAATTTCAAGTGATGGTGTACTCTCAACTTGAAATGTGTTGGATGGTGTCCAACAATATTCACTTGCGGTAAATGGTGTCCCTCCATATTCACTTGCAGTAGATGGTGTCCGTCCATATTGACTTGTGCTAGATGGTGTCCCTCCATATTCGCTTGTGCTTAATGGTGTCCCTTCATATTCACTTGTCGTAGAGGGTGTGTCTCCAACTACGGTATCTAAATCCGTCTTACGATGATGCTTTCGCATTCGTGCCTTTTGTGCTGCCAATTCCTGTTCTCTTTTTGACAGTTGAGGTTCCTCTACAATCAGGTTGTTTTCATCAATTGTTTCCAATTTCTTCTTTTCACGATATGCCAGCACCCGAACTCTCTCCTTTTCTTTCAAAGTTTCGTTCTCTTCATCTGTTAGTTTCCTCTTTGTCTTTTTCTTCGGCATGGCGGATAATTTTATCTGTACCATGGTAATGAGATGAATATTAGTTCCTAAAAAATGTATCCATTCAAGATAATTGAAAAATATATGTCATTGAAGGCTTCATTTATGTGTGAGTTAAGGCAAACTTAGGGTAGTCTGGAGCCTTGAAGTTTGGAGAAGCCTGAATGATAAAATTAGGCAAATTAGTCCACGTAGACTTGGCAATTTGTCCTAAAAGTGGGAAAAGGGCATTAATGATTCTCTAAGCCTGACCGAAGGGTCCTAGCACATGGGAGAAAGGTATATAAGGTCAGAAAAACCCTAATTGAGCATGTGGGAAATCTATTGTACGATTTGGAGTTTTGGAAGGGGAATTTGTGAGTTGGAAGAGTGCAAATTTCATTGAATTTTTGTTTTTGTGCCTTTATCCATTCAAGAATGGATTGAAAGGACATTTCTAATGTTTTGATTCTTTCAATTGTGTCACTTAATTACTGTGTGAAGCATTATATTAACCATTTAGTTCAATTGCTTTCTGTTTTGCAAGTTTTTAGAGTTTTTGGTCTCATAGCCGGTTAAGGCCAGTTTTTGGAAATAATGATCCCCACCTGAATTCCCATGGAAAGGCTACCATGGCCACTTGGAATAAAGTAGGGGACTATTTTTATAGTGTACATATGGTGTTTGGTGTCTTGGTTTGCAAGGGAGATAGTGAATTCATCAAGAACTAGGCGAGTGCGAGTGCATTCTGGCTAGTGGCTTGGAGAGGACAACAGTAAAGAAAGTTGATAAATGGACTGGTTTGTGCCAATCAAGAGCAAGAGAGTGTGGTAACATGTATTCCATACATGTGTTTGCAAGGAGGAGAGTTGAGGCGGTCATTGAAGCCCTCAAAGTTGGAAAAAGGAGCCAAAACCCTAGAAACCCTTGAAAATAGGGGGTATGAGGACAGTCCTATGTATGGACGCCAAAGGTAAATATTGAAGCCTATGGTACCACTAGAAATAATCTATAAAAATATTTGGGGATTGTTAAGACCGTTTTTTGAGAAAAGCCAAGAAAACGGGTTCTAGGAGGCTTAATTGGGCAAAAGGCTACAAAGCCTAAAATTGGGTTTTTCAAGAAAGGGATGGGTACAAGGTGAAAGAATCCTATGAGATGGATCAGTGAGGAGTCAAATCAACAAGGGGATAGTGAGAATACCCTTTCCTAGCCCCTAGAGTGGTTAGGACACTTTGGGTCAGTGTGGAGCCCATGGAAGCTTAGTGGTGAATTGAGAGCAATGGTGAAGAATTTGAAATTGGTGGAGAGTCTTATGAGGTGAGAGGGGTTTAGAAGGGATCCCTGAGTAGGGTAGAGAGGAATACCCTAGGAAGACCAGAGAATAGGTCTTGGGAAGAGTAATATTTCTCTTGAAAGATAAGACTCCCCATCAATTGTTGAAGGAGTGGTCTATGTAATGAACTTTTGACCTTGTGTAGGGTATTTTAAAGATGTTTGATGCTTTGGAATGGTCTGGGAAGGCCCGGGTATAGGAGTTTCTATAAACCCTCCCTCTTTGCTTTGAAAAATGGGGGTTTTTGTATTGGAAGCCTAGTTGAGCGGGTAAGGTCCTAAGACCTAGAAATTATCTTGTTTTGAGACCTAGAACAAAACAACTTGTGAATGACATAATCATTGGTTGATGTTTTGAGGAACCTAGTTGATTGTAATCAGTTATTTTCATGATTTTTGAAGGTGTTTTGAATAAGTGTGTCAAGAAAGGTGTTGATTTCTTCCTTTGTACTGCATCAGTTTGTGTAGAGGTATTGGAAGGTGTTTGGACCCTTCAGATGAATGGGAGAGGCTTGGAGTTGTCTTAAAGGATGAGAGAGTGGAATTGTTCTGAATTTCTATAATTGGCAAGTGTAAGATGGTAATTGGCAAGTGTAAATAATTGTGTATATAATTTGGTAATTTAAAATGTGCATTGACAACCTAAGGTTATAATGACAAACAAAAAATGAAAGCAAGCCATAATAGAATGAATGAAAAATTGTAAAGACTTCACATACCTTAAAAACCAGACTTTCAAATGGAGGAGTTCAACCCAATTATGTAGCCTTAGCTTCTTCTTTATTCAAACTCCACAACAATTTGACTTGTTCAAAAGCTTGTTCCCTTCCACACTTCAATTGTATATCAGTTTTCAATGGAATTCAAACTTCAATTGATATTATATGTCTTTCAACATGGAAACTCTGCTATTTCATGCAAAGGTGGTAAAAAGATCATGGAAAAGTTGATGGAATGTGAAAAAGATGCTTGCACAATTCACAACATCATCAAAAAGATATTTTTTTGTCAGAGCACGCGCAGAACCAGGGGAATATGCAGACTGTGGGCCTTCAAATCATGGGTATATAGATTTTTTTACCGTTTTAGTGGACTAGAAAACGCGCTCGCATTATAACACGAGCGCGTTATGTGAAATTTCATTTTCTTAGTGTATTTTTTAGAGTATAGGAGTTTTTGAGAGAGTGGGAGTGAGACAGGGGGAGAGTGGAAGATAGAAAGGGAGGGAGAAGGAGAGAGTGGAAGAAAGAGAGAGGGAGAGAGGGGGAGATAGAGTGGAGGGAGAGAGGGGAGAGTGGGAGAAAGAGAGATGGAGAGAGTGGGAGATAGAGTGGGAGGGAGAGAGGGGAGAGAGTAGAGGAGAGTGAGAAGAAAGAGAGAGGGAGAGAGTGGGAGATAGAGTGGAGGGAGAGAGGGGGAGAGTGGGAGAAAGAGAGAGTGGAGAGAGTGGGAAAGAGAGGGAGAGAGGGGAGAGTGGAGGGAGAGAGGGGGAGAGTGGGAGAAAGAGAGAGGGAGAGAGTGGGATTTGAGTGAGCTCAACCCTTAACCTTAGCACCTATACCCTCTTAATCCCTTAACCCCTATACCCTCTTAATCCCTTAACCCTTAAACCCTCAATCCCTATACCCTTTTAATCCCTAAACCCTTAAACCCTAATCCCTCAACCCTTAACCCCTCAACCCTTTTAATCCCTCAACCCTTAAACGCTATTCCCTCAACCCCTATACCCTCTTAATCCC
>CM021105.1:608858517-608911135 GCA_007115665.2 Sequoiadendron giganteum
CTTAACCCCTGATCCCTCAAACCCTCTACACTCTTAATCCCTTAACCCTTAACTGTCAACCCTTAAATCCTAATCTCTCAACCCCTATACCTCTTAATCCTTAAACCTTAATCCCTCAACCTCCATACCCTCTTAGTCCCTCAACCCTCAACCATCAACCCTTAAACCCTAATCCCTCAACCCCTATACCCTCTTAATCCCTCAACCCTCAACCCTCAACCCTTAAACCCTAATCCCTCAACCACTATACCCTCTTAATCCCTCAACCCTCAACCCCTAAACCCCAATCCCTCAACCCCTATAAGTACCTTTAACTTTCAACTCCTCACTCAACCTCTTAAACTCTCATCTCAATCCTTCTTTATACCCTCTTAATCTCAACCTTAAACTTTAATCCTCACAACTTCTATAGCCTCCTTTGAATCCTTTGAATCCCCTCAACCTCTAACCTCCTTAAACTCAACCTATAAATCCCTAATTCTTCTACTAACTTATACCTCTTCTACCTCTAACTCCTAGTCCCCAACCCTTTCAAACCTTTCCATTAGTAAACTCCCTGCATTCTAATCCCTCAACTCCTAACCCCTAACTCCTAAACCTGCTAAACCTTTACCTCTACTCTAGAATCCTCTACCATCAACCCAATACTCTCTACCCTAAACCCTAATCCCTCAACCCTTAATCTCTCAACCCCTATAACCTCTACCCTATATATTGGACCCTCAACCCTAATCCCTCGACCCTATACCTTAAACCCTCAATCTTCAACCCTCAACCCTTAAAACCTTTACCCTCAACCCTCAACCCTTCAACCCTCAATCCTTAAACCCTAAACCTCTACCTTTACATTGGACCCTGAACCTAATCCTTCAACCATATACCCTCAAAACTATACCCTAAACCCTCTACCCTCAACCAAGTAAACCCTTAACCCTAAACCCTTAACCCCAAACCCTTCAACCCTAAACGCTTAAACCTTAAACCTTAAACCTTCTACCCCATACCATCAACCAAATACCCTCTACAATCAAACCTATTCCATCAACCCTCAAACCTTAAACCCTAATACCCTAGAAACCATCAACCCTATAGGTCCTCCATCCTAATCCTTCAACCCTATACCCTCAACCCCTATCACTTTCTCTCTATCTATACATCTCACCTCTCCCTCCTTTCGTCCCTCCCACCCTCTCTAATTATCTCTATGTATTGTCTCCCTCTTTTTGCGTACCTCTTGTTTAATCAATCCCTACCACCCTCTCTCACTCCCTCTCTCTCACACTCCCTCTCACTACCTATCTCTCAAGTCTCTCCCTCTCACCCCCCTCACACTCTCAAGTCTCTCCCTTTCCCACCCTACCTACATAACCCTCTATTTCTCTTTATCTCTCTCTCTCCCTCTCCCTCAATTCTCTCTCTCCCACCCACCTCTCTCTCTCTTCCTCTCCATCAATTCTCTCTCTCCCTCCCTTTATCCCTCCCACCCCACCTCTCTCTCTCTCCCTCCCTCTATCCCTCCCACCCTACCTAGCTAAGTCCCCCTCAATCCAACCCCTTCTCTCCCACTCCCTCTCTCTTAAACTCTCACTTTGACCCCCTCTCCATCTCTCTAGACTCGAGCTCTAAATTCTCCCTTCATCTAAAGACATACATAAATGCATACATAGAAGCATAATACATTTGCACATATAATCTTACATCCATACAAGCATACATACATACATGTACATAAAAATATATCAACATACATTAATATATTAGCATTTAACATAAACTAAGACATAACGCGAGCGCGTTATAATGCGCTCGCGTTATGTGCTAGTAGACATGTTCCCCACATAAGCAAAAACTATGTCAAAAGTGAGATATAACGCGATCGCGTTATAACGCGCTCGCGTTATAACGCGCTCGCGTTATAGCGCGCTCGCGTTATAGCGCGCTCGCGTTATAGCGCGCTCGCGTTATATCTTGCTTTGAGAATTGTCGAACATTAAGCTTGGTATTGCCTTGAAATTCCAACCCAAAGGTTTGAAGGGCATTCCCAACGACCAGAGACGTGTTTTTAAAAAATCCACCATATTTCTCATAATCGAGTTCGTGCTCACCGTCAGGATTGCACGTGGTTCAATATCGAATAAATCGAGCACATGGGTAATGTTGGGTTATCTCTTAACTATCCAACGATGTAATTTTTTTTACTTTCTGAAAATGTTAAGTCTTTCATCCATAATTTATTTTATCTATATGTCTTTTTTTTGCCAAAAAGCAGCATTTGGTATTTTTTTCGTTATAAATTAACCATTCATCAATTTTTCAAATAAATTACATTTTTAGAAACTAGACTCCATTCTACAAATTAAAAAAATTAAAAGAAAAACAAATCAATTAGTTTCCAAAATTTGTAGGGGTAGCACGGCCAAAATTCTATTTTCAGGATATGTCCATTTCACAAATTAGTAAAAAATCAAATATTCATTAAAAAATTATCAGAAAAATCATGCATCAACTACATACTATTAGCTAACTTCTGACCGTTGTGATTTTAAAAATACTAAAAAAAAGTTCATCGTACGAGGGTCGTACAAGAGTTGCTATGCTATGTTTTTCTAACAAAAACAACACCAATTTGTGTGCGTCCCTCGTTTGAACCCCTTAATCTCAATCATTTTCAAAATAAATTAGTAGTTTAGAAAGTAGACTCGGAGCACTTGAATCCTTCTTTTTGTTTCATCTGAAAATTTTGAGTCTAAGTATCCTCAATTTCACATCCAAGGTTAGTATTTCCTGATTTCATAAAAATGCTGTCCACTTAAATCCCCTTTTTGGGAACCATCTTGGTGCACTTACCCTAGAACAAATAGTGGGAATCATAGGGAAGGTATCAACAACTACATTTTTTCTTTCATGTATTCTATTTCAAATTCATGAACTTGGGGTTTCCTTACCCATTTTTGTTGCAGATATTCTAAATAATGACAACCTAATAATAAATTCAAACCATTGAAATATATCTCCACCACACATCTACCATAAAGTAAATGATGTTTGAATTTTGACAAAACATGCTTGATGACAGAAATCTCCCTATCGTGAATAGAAAAAAACATCTATTGAATATTTTAATTTATTGCTCTCAATTTTAAAATGGAGTCCGACTTTTACATTAATATGGCCCCAATAACATCTCATAAAACACCACATTCACCTACATATAGATGTCAAAAATATAAAATGAAGAATACCAAATATGATATGATTACCTTCTTATGATGATCAAATATTTTTGTACTCTATTTTTTTGCAAAGATAGTTGCCAACGTTGCACCAAAAGATCAACCTATTAATGTACGATATAACCGCCAGAGTTAATGAATCCACAGGAGGCGGTTAATGGATCGATGAGTTCTTCAAGCCTTTTAGGCATGGGCCTTTTTCTTGGCATTTGATTCTTTTAGGAGATTGAGTGAGAATACCCACTAAATTCACTAAGATATAGTATTCTTTTTGAGTGAAATTCTTATTTAGCATTTGGAAATATATGAATTTTGCTAACAATAATTTCTCCATGTATTCTAAATCTATGATATGTTGTAATTTGTTAATATAGATACAAGTACAATCTAATAAAGGTGCATTTGGAGCTCACCTCTAGGTGTGTCTTGATCATTGGTTTAATGCAACTTGTATGGTTTCCAAGTTTCGCCAACCTCCCTTCCTCACTCCAACAGGGATGAATCCTTGCCACAAGGGTATCAACATGGCAGAAGTCAAAATACTTGAGGTGTTGATGATTGTCATGCTTCTTAGAGCAAATCTCATGGTTGGTCTCAATCATCCCATCAACATCATATTACACGAGCCCCTAGATGGCTAGATAGTCTTGAATTCACTTATCTTTCAATAATTATTTCTTCTACCAAAGTTGCTAGTCAAACTCCTAAGGAAGTATAAACTAAAGAGGATCATTTTGAAAGTGCTCTTAAAAGTTGGGAGTCAATTCTTGATTATCAAGATAACCCAAACATGTGAAAACTAGATGATCATGGCTTGTGTCCTTCTATGCACGCCTTAGCTCTTGCTACTTAGTAGCTTTATTTTCTCTTTGAATTTAATGTTTATGGCTTCATCTTGCATAGACTTTAGGATGCAATTTTCTCTACCCACCTTTGATTGTGATCTAGGACATTTAAAAATAATTTTATAATTAATATAAATATCTATTCATAAAAAAAAATCCAACATCTTTGAAGTAAATTCATTTTAGATATCTATATGAATCTTGTGACTTTAGGAAATTTTCAATTGCCCACCTCCTACCATAATTTTTAGTATTAACATATAATTTATTTATACTATTACTAAAAAAAGTACAAATCGTGTATCATTAAAAATTTACAAATATGTGGATTTGAAAAAAACATTGATGACAAAATATTTGACAACATAAATAATCTGATTTAATGATAAGCACTATCTTATTAGATGAGTTTAAGAGTAAGTAAAAAAAAATTATTATCATATTATTTTTTATTTATTAAAAAAATTCTCTCACTTAAATTTGTTTTTAACCAAATCATTCACTTAAAACTAAAAATATCATAGTAATCTTTGTCACTTACTCTTTATTGAATGACTTACAAAAGAGTCCTTCACGTTATAACCCACTGCCACGATCTGTCAAAATTGAAAAGAAACTTGTACCACCCTTTCTCATGATTTCATCAAGAAACTTTATAGACAGCCATGTGACCATCACTTTCATATTTAAAGCCTGATAGTACCCAAAGGGACATTACTAAATCAAAGGATTAACATGTAATAAGACACTTAAAAACATATTAATATTAACGGCACAAGTAAAGCTCACAGGTTACTCGTAGATCATCCACCGTCTACTAACAGAACTTTCAAACCTTACCAACCTTAAAGCAGAGCGGAAACTTTACAGTCTTGGTCACATGGAGCGGAGCTCCCCATGCGGCCTCAAATTCTGCGCTAAACTCCTTCAAGATTTCCTCCCTACCCGCCATGCCAGACCACGTTCTGAAATACCCCAAATACTGATCAAACGTCCTCTGCTCTTCAATTTCCATTTTTATTGACTGCACTTGTGCGAACGGGAACGGCAAAGTCTCATAGTCCTCCAACACCACTTTCACAGCCGGATGGGTTAACGGATACATTCTGCGAAAAAACCGATCGTAAACGGCGTCCACTGCTGGATCGACGCTGAGATTCCAATACGCCCAAACGGCAATCACGCCGCCGGGCTTCTTCAACACGCGCTTTACCTGCGGGTAAAATTCATCCAAATCAAACCAGTGCACGGCCGTGGCGACGGTGACGAGGTCGACGGAGGAATCGGGGCCGACGATGGAGTGCAGTTGTTGATCGGTCATTGACGGCGCCGTCACGGCGTAGGTTATGTTGGGGCGGTCCTCTGCGTGTTGTATCTGCTGCTCACTTGTGTCTGTGGCCACCACTTTCTTGTAGTACTTTGATACCTGCTTTACAACAGAGAACACTTATCAGACAACAGTCTGTGATAAGAAGGAGGAGTGTGATAGAGATGTTTAAGAAATTACCTCAACGGCGGCTTGGCCGTTGCCTGTGCCGACATCCCAGGCGAGATCATGGTGTGGAGTGAGGGAAGAAAGAAAGGAGAAAAGGTGAGAGGGATAGCGGGGCCTGAACTGTGCGTAATGTTTGGCCACTGTGCCATACACCTCGTTTACATTTGGAAACTTGATGTCATCCATGGTTTAGGCGCAGACAGAGCTTTGCATTTTCCATGACCGTCTATATAATTGTCGAAAAGATATTTATTGGGTGACAGAGTGAGATTAGTACTAGCAGAGACGACCAGTAAGTATTTGTCATAAATTGATCTATTAATACGTTTTTGTAACATTATTATTTGATCATAGAATATTAATAGATATTGATTCTTGTGGTTAAGCGCGCTTGAGCTGGAGGAGTACTGGCTCCCGTGATGGATCAATGCTTCACCTTTGTGAGCATCACCTAGATGCAATGAGCACTAAGTGGACCATTCATTATCATGACATATGGGTTCTTGTGAACCACTACTCATGAATCATGGGTCAATGAGTTTGACTCGAAAGCTACACGGTTGAACCCTAATAGCAATATCATAATTTGACACGCTGTGGAAGAAACCTCCTACTTATCTATTGATTCTTGTGTTAAAAGAACTATTATAAGATTGGATAGCGGCTGCTATTCTTGTATTCGATTGATGTTAGCTCATCTCTTTGTTTAGTTCTGGGTTGTAATCTATTGTGATTCTGTCTTATAAGTTGTCTTGCTTGATTTTTTCCTTCTCTTGCAATTCCCTTTTAGACTGCTTATTATTTATCGATGTAATTCAATTTTATTCAATTAATTTTAAAATTTATTTTATATATATAATTGAACTGCATATAAGACAAGATCAAATGAATAGCATTAGTATTTCATTGTATTCTTCATATGTATAAGAATATAATGTAATTTGTTATAGATAAAGTTTGTTTATGAAAATAGAACAAAACTATTATAAAATATCATGTTTAAGTTTGTACAATCTTATAAATAATTTGTTGAAACACATAGACAAAACTATCAACATCAATGCATGCTTGTTATTCAATAGAAAATATATACAAGCATACATTTTTTTAGGCCACTAAATTAGTATTGTCATGAGCATTAATATGTTCTCAACTTTTCATAATTAAAATTTTTTTTTCTCAAACTCATTCCATCTCTCACAAATATTGTGCAAAAAATATTCAAATTGGAGATTTCAACCAATAGATATTCAGCACCTATAAAATAAATATATAGATGGAATATCAATGCTAGTTTGTAAAGTTGAACCAATTTTCTCCAACAAAGTAATTTTTACAAAGATGTTATTTTAGATGTTGGTAATTGTCTTCCTTTATTTGCATCTCAAAAAACCAAGTTGAACTTTAATAAACTAATAATTATTGTAGACAAGATTAATCTAAAATATAAATAGAGAAACTTGATTAATCTATGACAAAAAAATTAGAGAAACACAAATTGATACTTCATAGAAGATAAGATAACAATATGCAACACATGTAAAGACAACCAAACACCAACAAATAATAAATCATAAAGATATGTTAGCATTCAACATATTAACTTAATTAAAAAAATTGAGTAGCAACAACATAGGTAAGGTTGAACCTTTTAAGTTCATGCATCGATCTACCGTGAAGGTTGAGGCAATACAATGATGTAAGCGAAAAAAATAAATTCACAAGTTATCATTATTGTTCAAAATGCCATATATTTTCAACACAACACATACTAAGTTTGCATATAAAACAAATATACAAGTTATAATAATAACCCATTGATGAAATTGATGCAAGTTCAAATGATAAATTTCCATGTCGAAAATATTATTCTTAGATAAGAAGAAAAAATATTACCAAAATCAAATATCAAAAGCCATTCCCAACCACTCAATGGAGAATTTTTCGGTCAGGTAACATTAGGATGTGCCTTTCCTCCTTAGGCTCATATTTATGTGTCAAGGAAGAACATATCACGATGATAATAATGACATGTTGTTAATATCATCAAAATATCTCAATGTCTTCTTGTTACCTAGAGCACCTAGATTATATGCTAAACAACAATTCTCTCCTTGTAGATTTAGTCTTAGATTTAAGTTACACGAGTAACAATAGGCTAAGGATTTGGTATCTCCTCAAATTCAATCTTCCAATTGCAATTTTTCAATAGCACCACCAATTGCATCCCAATTTGATTCAAAGCTTGTTTTTTGATGGGGAAGGAACCCCCCTAAGGATGTTGGTGATGCCTCAATAGTTGGTGGTGCACTTCCACTTCGATTGGGAATTACTTTTTTTTTGTTATAAAACTTGTATCCTTTCAACCTAATTCCTCCTCTACTCTATTGCTGAATGATGCAAAACCCTAAATTTTTACTCCTTGTATACCAATTCCTTGCTTCGTCTCTACCATTAATCAATATCATTAGGTTTTTAATGGTCATTGTAACTATATGTATGTTAGCTTATCTTTGATTCTATTTTGTTTGAGGGTGCAAATTCCTTTACTATATTATATGTGAACCCTTAAACCTGCAAATGCAAAAGAACAACAAACATGGTTAATTGTTAGATCAAATGCAAGCACACAAGCATGAGAGATTCCCCATGAAATCCACCTATTTAAACTAAAATTAGGAAAATAAAGAACACAATACAAGAAATGAATTTAAATCATAATTAAGCCAATAGATTAGTGATCCCATGGGGGAATTGGTGTCAATGGAATGTTGCAATTGGCCCTTTCCCAATTCCTAAGTTGTAATGTTGAGTGGTTTGAGAAAATGGTCAAATCTCCAAAGAGATTTGAGCATAACCTTGTTACAAATCTTGAAGATGATAAATGGTTGAATGAAATGGGAAAAATTAGCTCTCAATGTGGAGAGAGTAACTTTGCATGCAATTTTTGTGGATGATGATGAAGTTGAGTATAGTAAGTCTACTCAAATTGTGGATGTTTGAATGAGAGGAAGATTCTCTCATTTATAGATTTCCAAAATGGAAGAGAGAGTGAGAATAAGAAATGTGGGATCATTCAACATCAAATGGCCAAGTGCCACTTGTCAAGATGTGAATGGTTGAGGAATGAGCACATTTTGGTCAATGTGCATGATAAATGCCATGAGATTCAAATTTGAATTTTGAATGTGACATGCTGGGGGGAGAGAAGAATTGAGTTAATGTCACTTGGCTCAATGCAAATGACATGTAAGAGGCATTGAATGCCTTGTTGGAAGGACCAAGTCCACTTGGACCTTTTGAATTCAAATTGGAAGAATATTCATTTTTTATGCCATGTGAGGGAAAATAGAGAATTAAATAAATCAAAGTAATTGATTTATTGTGCAAGTTGCACTCTCTAGAGGATTTTAGTGAGAGGGATTAATTTAATCAAGGTTTTGATTAACTTAATAAAGAATTAGATGATTTGACAATTTTGACTCAAATAGATGAATTAATTTAAATCATAATTGAGAGGAAAGGATTTATTAAATAAATGATTTTGATTTATTTAACTAAGGAGGAATATGTTAGATTAAATCAAATAAGGTTTAATTTATTTAATTTAATAGGAGGACTTTAGAGAATTTAATCAAATAAAATGATTTATTTAATTAAACAGAAATGTAAGGTTAATTAAATTAAATTGATTAATTTAATCAAAGGAGGTGACAAACTTAATCAAATAAGTGATGATTCATTAGATTAAGAGACAAAATATGATGAAATGTTGAGAGTATGATTCCAAAGGAAATTTCGTTAGTAAATCAAGATCCAGTGTGTCAGATCGAATTGTATATTTTCCATGTCTACATTATCACAATCTTTAGCTTTTCAAAAGAAATGCAAACTTTAGTTATGATTCAATAGTTAAAGAATTTTAAAGACCATTGATTATTCAGTTCAATTAAAATGTGACTTGTGCTAGGGTTCCAATACTTGTACTTGCCTGAAACTGATTGTTCAAAAACCAAAAGAAAACTACAAATGGTGGCAAAAGTCTCCTTAAAAAGAACCTAAGCTTCAAATTGGTTGTACCATAAAATAGTTTATGATTATAAACCCAAGCTCCAAACTGAATGACATAAAATAGTGTATAATTAGAGACCTAATCTCCAAATAAACAACCACAAAATAAATTAGAATCTAAAGATACTAGATTCTAAATAGACTTCCATAAGATAACATATAATTTTATTTTTATAAAACACTCAATAGAATTTATGTAGCAACATACCAATAGAAACATAATGAAATCCCTAATTTTATGCCAAAAAAATTAACTAAGAGCTCTTTAACATGAAAATTTATTGGAAAAGCTTACCCAAATATCCTAATTTTCAAGTTCAAACTCAAAAGAATTTGTGTCAAAGCATAATAGTATGCCCATTTTGAAGCCTATTTTTTAAAAATAATTAACCAACTTCAAAATATTTAGAAAAATATGTAAACTCGAGTCTTTGAACATCGAAGTTAAATCATGTATATTTTAATGTTGGATAGCTTGACTCAAATTTTAATATATATCACTTTTTGAAGTGCAAAGCCCTAAAATATAGAAAAAGAGTAAGCATGAAACATTGTTATGAATTGCAAGTAAATATTATGAACAAAGTTTCACTCTTTTCATTCACAAATAAAAAATAAACAGAAAGAAGCATTTGATTCATCCCACAACTTCAAGAATGAAAATTTAACAATGATATTGATTTAAACCTAATTTTTAGCTTTAAACACTTAAAATGGTAAAAATTTATTTTGTCAATGAAATTCAATGGAACAAAAAAGAAAGAGAAATAATTCACCTACAAAATTCAAACATAAAAATTCAACTATTGCCTAATCTAAACCTATTTTTTAACTATTAAAGTATTGATCACAATTCTTAATAATAATAATAATAATAATTTGTCTCTTGATTCTTTAAATAATGAATTACAATTTCAAATGTGAAATTTCACTATAGTTTGTATGAAAACTCCACACATTAAAAAAACCCATCAAAGCCTCCTAATTTCACCTTCCTTGCTCATATAATAGTGAATGTTGGTGAAATTTTAGTTTAGTGAAAAAAAACAAAGGAAAAAAGAAGATAAAATAATTCACCACAAAATTCCCCACACAAAATTACATCGAGTGATCAATGATTTATGATTTGAACAATGAATATTCTATCAAAACATGGATAATTGTTACAATTTGTTATAATCCCAAAGTCTCTATTACAAACATAATTATTTTTCAAATTTCTTATAAACACAAAACATTTCCCTTTCTTCCCCTTGCATTCATCAACTACTTGGCCTTTATTGGGAAATATGAACCACATGCCATAGTTGGAGTGAAATAAACAAATATATTTCAAGACCGTGGATGCCTTTGCAAATACCTATAGTTATTTCATGGCACCTATTTTGGAGGGGAGACAATAATTGGATTTTTTAGAGGGAAGGTAGAAAATAAGCATTCAATGAACATCATTACATGACAAATTACTAAATTTGGCATGAAAAAAAAATGTTTTAGGCTATAAAAAATAGCATGGAAATGTGGATGTTAGGTTTAGGGTACTAAGTCGAGTCAAATAAAATATATTTTACTTGTTATATAAAATATATTTAGTTTATTGTATTATTATGCTTAATTTTTTATATTTATAATGTTATAGTTAGGTGAAATATGTATTTTAAATTGTAACAATATTATTGTAAGAGTGTTTATATAATATTGGGTTTGAAATATTTAATTATTGGTGCAATTGAAGTTTCAAATATTGGGTATTACAATTGTCTATTATTGGTAAGGGGTGGAAAAAGTTCTATTTTAGACACTTAATATGACAAGATATTTGGCTAGCATAAAATTTGATAATGTGGATTTGAAACCTTATGTTTAAGCAATAAAATTTCCAAGTAAGGTTGTATAAAAAATTTACTCATTCGATAAATTGCTACATATATTTTTGAGAAGTATGAAGTTAAGACACACAACTACTTGGTATCCCCTCTATGCGATCAATTAAAATTGAGCTTTTAGTGTTTGTGTATTTTTTATTTTCTACAAGATAAAAAATATACTCTTTGATAGGTATTATATTACATTCATTTTCTTTGGTTTGGTTTGGTGTTAAAAAGAGGGATGTTGGTATTGGATGAATTCAATCTTTTTTTTCCCTTAGTTGTAAAGGATGAAGCATACTCACCTTGTCAATTTTATTTAAAATTTGAGTTTAACCTATATATAACTCAAATAGTAAATTCAACTCCATTTTTTATGGAGTTGTTTTTATGATTTTATTGAGAATCAAATAACCCTCAATAGTTTTTAAATTAATTTTATGTGTGGATACATACATATATTTGGTAGGAAATTTGATATTGAAAACCAAATAACATTTAATAATTTTAAGATATAAATGTGGTAGCTGGCATAAGTTCTCCATAGTCCATATTGTATCTACAAGAATGCCTCTTGAAGAAATTGTGGGATTGCACTCTTCCTCTTCCCAATGATGGATTATTGAGTGCAATATGAATAATTGATTCAAAAAATAGAAAGTTTCTTCTAGAAGCATTCTTGTAAATATATGTGTGTGTGTATTATACACACACACACACATATTTGCTAAATTAGTATGGGAAAGGCTCTCAAGATCCATTAAAAATATTTAGATCCACTCATTAAAAATAGAATTTATATCAAATCTTCAAAGATACAACTATCCCATCTCAGGTGTAGCCCCAAAACCAACAAATCATAAATCCCACTCCTATAATTCATAGCAAGACTAGGAATAGTAATAATACTATTGGTCTATTACTACCATCATTTAGATGTGATTGTCCATATAAATCTAAAAAACTAAAAGAATGCACATCTATTCACCACGCCAAACTATTTATCCATATTAGAGGGATAATAAATTATATTAACCCTCCCTCTAACAATCTCAAGTTACTATATTATAAACATAATGCATGAGGGGAAATTTTACAAAATCCCCCTATTATTCTTAGAATCATTAGTATATTTTTACCATATATCTTATCGTTGATAGGTGGATGAATTTATTTAATATATCAAACTTAGACTTCTCAGAACAACAAATAGGTATATTAAAATTGAAATCATAAAAAAAAAAAAAAAAAACTTGAGTTTATAGGCAAACTCTACAATAGATCAATATATATGATGTTTTTTGTTGCACAATCCATGGAAGTGGCTCAATTGGCAATTGAAGTATGCCTCTATTTTAAAATATTCTAATCCATCAATATCCTCATGTAGAAAATATTGATATCATTATTGCATTACTTAAGGATTTGCAACGTCAAAGGCGTTATACTTGCCCACTGACTGATATGAGTGTAATGCCCCACCACGTAACCCTAGAGGAAGTTGCAACAATTGCGGAAGTGTACAATTTTTTTTCTTAAAAATTGCATTAATAACAAGGAAGATGCACAACACTACTGCAACAACCTCTAAGGTACACAACAAAGATTACATCTAAAACCATAACACATACATTACTCTTATTAAGCATTTAACTAAATTACTAATCATACATTTAAATGCACATACATACAAAGCATTAAAGATACCAACACATAGAATATGATATAACAAGCTTTAGATTACATTACTTTACAAGTAAGATTACAATACTCATTCCCGGAATGAGGTAGTTCATACCTAACTATTACATATTACAAAACCCCTCCTCGAATACAATTGAGGAGTAAATAATATACAAGTTCCAACTGAAATAAAATACATCAAGAGTACGAAATGAAACAACTGGCATATTTGAGCTCTCCACTGGAAAAAATCACCATCGCGATCTAAAGATGAAGGGGAACCCAAAGGCGTAGGGTGCACGTTCCTCCCAGCCAAGTGGTACCCAAAGGCCCACACCCTGTGCTAAGAGACAATAACAAGGGAACCTAAGCAAGACTATCTACCACTAGACACAAGTTGACACAAAACAAAGAGAAACATTCATAAGAACAACACTAACCCAATGCTACCTGAGTTAAACAACTAAATAAACCAGTGAACCACATACTGCTGACCTAGGAGATGTGTCACACAAGGTACATGATTTACCCGTCAGATCTTTCTAGATCTCGACCCCCATCAAGATTCACTCTCTTATTTTCAACACACGAAACATAACCAAACCACTCCAAACTAAGGAGGAACAAAACATCCCTGTTCGTGGAAATCGGGTAACACGCTAAAAAATGGAAACCACGTTGCCCAAGGGAATTAATTCGGATTGACAAAACAAATCGACAACCCCCATCACATAAAGAACCTCTGGAAGACTTACAAATCAAAGACTCACTTAACCCTTTCCCAAAATGAGACTAGAAGAACTATTTTACAAAAGGAAATTGAGACATGAATTTAAACTAATATTTTGATTTCCTAAATCCATTCTCATTCAGTGGAAAACATTAAAATAATTTCTCCAATTACACTTGATCAAAATAAAATCCCTTTTACTCATAGAGAAGAAAGATCTGATTATATTTGAATATTCAATTTCCTCCATATAATTAATAATTTTCTCCATTATATATTAAAATAATATTTTTTTCTCCATTTAATAAAACTATTCATTGTATAATTAAATATATATATATATACCATGAATATATATATATATATATATATAATCATATATATTTAAATATATAATTACTTATATACATCAAACATATATACATTAATTATATATATATTAGAAATTTAATTTACAAACTTTATTTAAAATCCCATGCTTATAAAATATTATATATATATATATATATATATTCAATATAATATAATTATATAAAGATCAAATATAATATAAATTCAGTAAATACCAAATCGAATTCATGGTGGACAAAGTATTAAGTTCGTTGTTTTAATTAATAGAAATTTCTAACTCCCTCCCCAAAGGGGGTGGCTGTGGGAAGAGCCCAAGCTCCCCCACCAAACAAATAAAACTTCAGACTTAAATAAAGTTAATTCTTGTGAATTCCTTTTATGTAATTCGTCGAACATCGGCACTCAACAGTATTTCAATCTCAAAATTTAATAATTTTAAATATATATATATATATATATATATTTAAGGAATTTAGCACAACAGATTGATTGGGAAAAAAAAATTCAAAATACATCTACAACTAAAAACTTCAAATTTCATAGAGAACCATTTCCAAAACAAGGTCTAGAGAATTTACAAAGACTCCATAATTCTTTCTTTCATACAGAGAGGAATTTTACAAACTCTAGAAAGAGCAAAATTTAACGAAATTCTACAGAAGAATATCACAAGATCTAACAAAGAGGTTTCCTACAAAGAATCTTACAGAGAATTTATTTATTCCTCTATTGTTTCTTTTTGGGTTCTATTTCAGTGTTTAACAATAATTTCCTCTAGAGGCTCTCTAATCTCACTATTAAATCTTCTACAAAAGTAGTCAAATATTCACAGCAAAATTTCAAACACAAAAGCCTTATAAATTTACAAATAATTTAAAAGCCTCTACACAAATTGCTAATTCTTTTTGTACAAATAATCTCTCAAAATTGCAAAACAATAATACTAAATTAAAGGAACCTGTATCTAGAAGGTGGAGGAAATGACGTTTGATGTAAAGCTTCACCTGTAGATTCTAGTTTTGCCAAAGCTTCCAAAGCAATTTCTACAGCCAATTCTTTTTCCCAAAAAATTACTTGATCACAGCAAAAATTCCTTCCTCCACCAATTTCCCCAAAATTGCAAAATATCTTGAGCCTTGTCGTGAAGAAGCTTTCCACTTCCTCACCCAAAGCCAAGATTAACTCTCGAGAACTAATTTCCCCAACAAACTAAATTAATTTTACTAACACTTGCTGGCAAATTTCCAAAATGTCTTTCAACAACCCACTTAACCATAAAATCTTTTAATAACCAAAATTTAATATTTAAATATTTGAAAACATTTCCATTTAAATATAACCAATTTAATTAATTTAATTAATCAATTAATCCAAAGATTAATATTTTTATTAATTAAATTAAATTAATTAATTTATTAATTCTAAAACTCAATCATTTAAAATATACATAATCTACTTTTCAACTCTTAATAAAGAATTTGAATAAATTTCTTCTAAAGCATTTCACCATAGTAATTTAAAGCAATGATAAACACAATTAAACAACCACGACTGACTAAACCTAAAGACACATTGAGGTTAGGGTGTAGACTTGACACAAGTAACCTAGCTACTATATCCCGATCAACTTTACCGTTGAGTCGACACACTCAAACTTGTGAAGCCAGGTGGAGTTGATGTCCTGTACCTGCAATCCTGTAAACGAGGCACCAATAACACATGTATATAAAGTCATCATAAAACACATCGTGAAGAGGAAATCATAGAATCGGAGGGCGCTCGCAAGCGAGTGATGCATGTTAGAGTAATAATTTATTACACTTAATTAATTATATCATACTGGTTAATTAATTAAGTCACTTATTCCTCTAGTTGCTTAAGCTAAACTTAGGCACATTAATAATTATTTATTAATTATTAAGTGTGCACACTAGGGTTTCATTTAGGGTTTCCCTTTTAGGGTTTCTTGATCTCCTTCATAAGGATTGATCTCTTTGTAATAACTGAGATTCTGATAATGCATTTTACACTTTGAGGTTTGCAGATCTTGTTTTGTTCTGAATGTCTTTTGCATGTAACAGGTTATTGCATGCAGGTGATCTTGGATTCTAACATGGTATCAGAGCTCCAGACCTGCCGCTGCCTGTTCGTGATCTGAAGATATGGCTTCTCAGTGAGTTTCAAGTGCAAGGGTTTCCATAGGCATCTTTTTTTGCAAGATCTGGGGGTAGCCGAATTTTCGGGACACTATGGGCTCAAACGGACATCGCCATTGCGTTCCCAGCGCCCCAAAACCTTAGAAATGCCTATCAAATCGTCCATTTTGGAGCAGTTGGTTTCTGAGGCAAAAAATTTTTGCCAGGGAAGCCGTACGGCCTCCCCAACATGCATTCCGAGGCAATTCTTCTCACAAAAATCGAGAAAAAATTGAAAACTGCGCATCGGTTCTTGCACCTCTAGTTCGGAAGAATTCTGCCACCCGGCGGCCACCAGGGGGCCGCCGGTCCGCCGCTGCCGGGCGGCGCTCAGCCCATACGCCACCTCTAGCTCCGCCAGCCCTTGAGGGCTTCTCATCCTTGGCCGCCGGTCCCATGGAGAACCAGGGCTCCACCCTAGCCCCCTGCTCTGCGCCCACGGTCACATGGGTGACCAAGGGCCGAAATTTTTCTGCAGGGAGGCCGATTTTTTGCAACGACGGTTTGTAGGCCGTCAAATTTATGCTCGTGAACCGCTGACATCAGCGTCTATACGGCCCCTCCTTGCCCCTCCTAACCCTAGTTTGCCCTAAAAGAGCAATTTTTTTTGTTTTTCGCATAATTTGGGCATACGGTATCGAAATCGGGTAAACGAGATATCGCCGGAAAGCTGGTTCTGTGCACTATCCTGTGGTGTAGTTTATTTTTCATTATTTTCCTATTTTACTGCATTTATTACTGGTTGAAGTCAGATATTTATTTTATGCTTCCGAGCTCATAACTTTTTGCCACGATCTCCAATTTTCGCTATCTTTGCGGCGTTGGAAAGGTATTGAGGAGTTCTATGTTGCTGTCAATGCACTTTTTTCTGTATTTGTCCCAGGTTTTTCGTTAATCCAGATTTGGCCCGATGGGTGTTTTGGAGATTACCTGGATATTTTGGCAGTTGGGAGAGTGCATCTTGCATCTTTGCACTTCATTTTCAGTGATACATCATTTAATAATCGACTGCTTCTTCATAGATTCCAGCATTGTTCCCATTTGGAGTTTTCGAGTGTTTCGTGGCATCGGGTCTGCTGTTGCATCATTATGATTCCGATATGGTTTCGTGTAGACAGAAGTATCTTTCCTTGCTTGCCAGATTGCGGTTCCAGTGTTACTCTACAGTGTTCTTCCAGTGCTTCTTTGCAGCATGTCATATCATTGTAGGGGGGTTTTGTCCCACTGGGTTTTCCTCCTCTACCTCTTTCTTGCATTTGTAAATGGGTACCTGATCAGGCCTAGTTGCCGGGACCCATCTTTTCTTGCATGCATCTTATTCTAGTGTTTTAGCTTCTTCCTAAGTTCATCTTAAGGGGGGGTGTTAGAGTAATAATTTTATTACGCTTAATTAATTACATCATACTGGTTAATTAATTAAGTCACTTATTCCTCTAGTTGCTTAAGCTAAACTTAGGCACATTAATAATTGATTAATTATTAAGTGTACACACTAGGGTTTCATTTAGGGTTTCCCTTTTAGGGTTTCTTGATCTCCTTCATAAGGATTGATCTCTTTGTAATAACTGAGATTCTGATAATGCATTTTACACTTTGAGGTTTGCAGATCTTGTTTTGTTTTGAATGTCTTTTGCATGTAACAGGTTATTGCATGCAGGTGATCTTGGATTCTAACAATGCAATCTCGTCCCCTTCACCTATAGAGTATCATCAAACTGGCAATTCCATTATTAATAAAACTCATGAGCAATAATCATGTTATAACAAACCAACATTATTCTAATCAAATCATGTTAAGTATAACATCAAGGAAGGTACATCACCTCACACATAAGGTTCACGTCGATGTATAAATAGCAATCAAAATATCAAAGCATCATAATCTAAACATAAGAGAAAAACATAGGGGTGTTACAATGAGTCAATTCCTATACATCAAGAGCCATCAATCTCTTTCACAAACTCCTAGATTCTAGTTACCAACATTCTTAATTTAGGATCGAATATCTCCCTTCATAGATATTTTATGATATTAACATTTCTTCCCCTCCAACATGATCATTCCTTCTCTAGTCACTGATTATAGGGCTACTATATTTCTCTAACTCTCTCCACTTTCCCTTATTTCTACTAAAGGAAGAACTAAATTTTCCCTCTACATCTTATCACCTCAAAAACTCTCTTGACAAAATCCATCAAATAAAGAGTGGAGATAAATATCTATTAATCCTTCATAGCATCACATTAAACCTTGTCACCTACATTTCAAAATATTTTTTTATCCAAAATTTCTCATTGCTTGATCCTCCCATCTCAATTTGATCACTACACACCAATCAAAGCCATCCTTCTTCTCCATCCCACTCATCAAGTACCCTCATATGTGCCACCTATTATTATTCTCCATCACTCTTTTATTTTGGATCCTTATCAAGCTATATAAGTATCTTAATCATAAGTTTCATGTATCCTTGCCCATAGTAAGCTCCATTCCACCTTTGGATCAACCTAAGGTTGTTATTGATGTTAGTGTTAATGCTACTTTAAAAGGAAACATAAAAACCATTAAAAAACCATGGAGCTAAATAATACTTCTATAGAGCACTCATGTTAGTTACTTGTTTGCAAGGCTCCAACCCCAAGACATCCATAAATTTTGTTGACTAATAATAGTACCATGAGTCTTTGTAGGGCCTACTTAACAAATAATTTAGAAACAAAAATATAGTGAAGGTTTTTTGAAATTTCAACCAATCTTCAAAATTAGTTTCTAGAATTCTTCAACCATCTACCACATTAGAGGAATGTCTAGGCTATGCGGAACTAATAAAGCTACCATTTGAATATCCATGCAGTGTTGTATCCTTCAATTTGAATCTAATTGCATATGGATATGACTTGATTATCCTATGAAATTAACTTTAGTTTTATCTAACAACTTGTTGTGCCTTATTTAATAATTTGGTAGGGGTTAACCCTTAAGTCTTACAAAATGAAAAATGCATGACATCAGTTTAGTTGGAGATTCACCTTGGAACTATATTTAGATTAGAAGTTGCATTCAATTAGAAGTCATTTTTTTGTAAGAGTTCTAGGAAATCTATTTTCAAATGAAGGTTCATGTGCATTGTAAAATATTGGTTTTAATGTTTAATTCAACAATTTTCTCAATAACTTCTCATATTTTGATTTGGTTAGTCTTAAGGTTCATTTATGGTATTTTGAATGGGAAGTGAAATGAAGTAGAATACTTCTCCAAATGATTGTTGAAATATGAAAGTTTTACAAGGTACACCTTAGTTAGGATTTTTACAATTATTTGGCCCTCATGTGCACTGCATTTCATTTCAAATATTCATCATTTTCTAGGGCATCATTTAGAGCTTCATTATTTTATCAAAAATATTGGGTTTTAATGAACTTTTATACCCTAATTCATAATATTTTTTGATAGTTTCAATCCTACATTTCATCCTAAACCCAATAAAATAATAGAAATATGTAACTTTATACAAATTGTAAAACAGACATACTTGGTAAAAGATAAATCGTGTTTAGGGCACAAATTTGATACTTACCGTATTTTGTTTCTTTTAACCTGAGATTTTTTCTCACAAATTCATTATGTAATTGACTTCATTTCCTTCCATCCTTTTGTCCTTTCTATACTTTATATTGCAACAATAGTAGTTGCATGCACTTTTTCTTTGTTCATCCCTAGAACTTGCAGAGCTTTCAATTTTACACTCAAATGATGTTTATGTGTTGATTTAATTCATATGATTGAATTTATAATCTTGGATTTATTCTTAAAATTGATTAGTATTTATTGTATTAGGCTATTAGGTGAGCAATTACGGGTTCCATAGAGCTCACTCTTGTAAAAAATAATTGATATGCAAATAAAGGTAAGACAAACATAAAAAAATCATATGCCACATGCACTTCCACATTTAAACTCCATAGAGTCCAAAACACTCTTCTTTATATTACCTTTGGTGGGAAATTGAACTTCAATTGCAATTGAATTTGAACCCCTAATTTTTAATTCAATGTCTAGTTTTCTATGGAAGTTTGGCAAGGAAGTTCTACAAAATTTCCTTGGAAAACCATATTCAACTTGGAGTTTAATACATAGTTTCTAGATGGATATCAAATTTCCACAAAGATGGGGGTGGTGGGCCTAGCTCGATTGGCTAAAGCATCCTGTTGTAGGCAATAGGTCACAAGGTCTAGTCTCCCACTGCCACCATGGTGCTAGAGGGCATGTCATGCCAACGTCACCAGTCACATGAAAAAATTTTACTCTAGAGGCATACTATAGTTTATAGCGGGACAGATACCCGACCAATTCCTACAATCTAAAAAAAAATCCACAAAGATGCCTTTTAGCAATGTCTTCAATGATTTGAGAGGAAGTTATACTTAATAGATAAATTTAGTCACATAATAGATAAAAAAAATACACAAAAAAGAAATTATACTTAATATAGAGATTTAGTCACATAATTCAAACCAAAGAAACAATCATAGGAATCAAAGACTAAATACCAAAATCATTTTAAATCATTCCCCAAACTAAGTATATAATATATAAACATAAATACACAGAAGGAATTATACTTAATATAGAGATTTAGTCACATAATTCAAACCAAAGAAACAATCATAGGAATCAAAGACTAAATACCAAAATCATTTTAAATCATTCCCCAAACTAAGGTCGAAGGTTTACTTACCAATTCTCGAACTAACTAGACTCAACTAGATCAAAATAGGATGTGAGTGTGTGATCGCTAAAATAGGTATATTAGGGGTTACCAAACCAAGCTCCTCTCCTGAGTGATACTCCCCCTCTCTTACTCGAGGGCTCAATTCTTTCCTACATCCAACTTAGTGCATCAAAAAGGTAGTTAATTGACAACATGAAATTCATTTGCATCATATATCATTTGTATCATCAAAGTATTAAAGTAATCATATTGTAATACATATTCATTAATCACATCTTCCATCAGTATATACAAAAAATAATCATGCATTAAACATTTGTTAATCCCATAATGGGGTGTAACATATCAAAGTCATGATTTGCATTTAATATCATATTTACTCATAAAGGTAAAAGTAACTTGGTCACTAAGAAATGGGGTGTAACAAGCGGTCTTCTCTTCATGAACATTTAGGAGTACTGGATCAACTAAAAAGAGTCTTATTAGACCCTTAACCTTCTGGTCTGGTAGATTCCAATCTTCTTGTTTCATGCTCATTGGCATAGTTCTAGAAACAATTGTCCACAAATCGCGATCTACCAGCATGTCTTCCATCTTGAGCTCTTCCAAAACTCAAATTTGCCTCCATTAAAATTCAGTATCTCAAATCTAACAGATGTGCTCACCATCTCCTTCTTGCAATAGGGTCAACAATTTTTTTTTGTAATAGGCTCCAACTCAAATAAGATCAGTACAAAAAACCCTTTAACCCACAATAGGAAATAGAGGTGATCAGGCTCTAATAATAACTGAGAGGAAGCCAGGTACATGGAAAATCTTTCAACACCAATCTATCAGAGGAGAGAATGTGGAAATTTCTATATTTTCAAACCCTTATTCAATTACAATAAAGAAGGTGCACATAATAGATAACATAAATGGCATAAGAGATACAACAAAAACACATAACACCAAATATACATCTAGGGAAAACCCTTTCAGGAGAAAAAACCCCACACTCCAAAAGCCTGAACAATGTGTTATCTATAAACAAATGATTACAGTACACTTGCAGTGAAGCTTCTACAAGAGTTTTTCTATGTTACAATTATGGAGTTAATCCAGAAGCATAACCATGTCTCAACACAATGTTTCATACTACAAAACACAAGTGCTCAATATATAAGAGCTTACAATGCATAACTTAGACATTTCTAAATCAATTGCCAAAGGCTAAAGATGCAACATGGAAAGTGCCAAAACCCTGCTGCACATGCAACACTGCAATTGCCAATTGTTACTAAACCTGCAAATGCCAAATAATAATTGCACCTCAAAAACTTACATTCCATGCAAACTCAACATGAAAATAGAAAATGCCTTCATGCACAGCTCCACCTGTAAACACAACTTTCCAACTTGACTCCTCATAATAGAAACTACAAGTTGTAAGTCACATGACAACGTGAGAAAATAGAAACATTCAATACTTAAATAATTAATGCTACGAAAAAATCAAAGGTTGAGATACCTTCATTTTCCTAACACATGTGCATTGTAAAAGTTTATTTTTGATGTTTAATTCAACAAGTTATCTCTATAATTTATCATTTATTGATTTGGTTAGTCTTAAGGTTCATTTGTGGTATTTTGAATGGGAAGTGAAATGAAGTAGAATACTTCTCCAAATGACTGTTGAAATATAAATTTTTTCTTTAAGCTACCTTAGTTAGGGTGTTTACAATAATTTGACCCTCAAGTGCACTATATTTCATTTCAAATATTCATCACTTTCTAGGGCATCATTTAGAGCTTCATTATTTTATCAAAAATATTGGGTTTTAATGAAATTTTATGTACCCTAGTTGATAATCATTTTTTATGTTTTTATTTTTTGATAGTTTCACTCTTATATTTCATCCTAACCCAACCAACTAATAAAAATCTGCAACTTTATACAAATTGTAAACCAAACATATCTAGTAAAAGATGAATCATGTTTAGGGCACAAAATTGATACTTACTGCATTTTGTTTATTTTTGTTGAACACATATAAGTACTATGAGGGGGTTGAATTAGTACTAAACAAATTCTTCAGTTCCAATAACAATTAATCAAATAAAAAACATTTCAATCATGATCATAAGAGCACATAAGCACACAACCATAAAACCAAATTTAATGGAAAACCCTACAAGGAAAAACCAAGGTGAGCAAGCTTCTTGGATCTATTGTCCAAATCCAACCTCACAAGTGAAAACAAGATATACAATAGGTTTTATGTGATACAACTCAAAGGAAGATACAACTCCCTCAAGCACAACATTATTTATAAAAATGAGGTTCTATGACCTTTGTACAAAGATATTGATTTGATCTTGATACTTCTTTCACAAAAATAGACTACTCCAAGCTCTATAATATCATCTTACTTCTACACAATTACTCCATCAATCTCCGTAACACAAAAATACCTTACCTCTTCCATCACAGCTAATACATTATTTCAATAGCAACATCTTTGTTGAACTGATCTTCTCCACACTTCATTATCAAACTAGTTTCTACAAATTTCTTATTCACACATTAACTCTCTAAACATACATCATGCATTCACTCTGCCTTTCAACGATCTTGATCCTTTATTTTTATCCTCCACAAGTTGGAAAGATTTTCTCTTTTATCAATCAAGATGAAGCATATAATATGAGACATGCAATAGCCATGTATGTTGGCCCCCAAGACCTTTTTAATAGAAATCAAAATGCACCACACCAAGAGATAAACATGACCTATTTTACCTTATCATACACTTCTTTATTGCCACACACTTCCAAACAGTTGGTGCAAACATTTCAACATGCCAAGTCAGCTCATCAAACACTTATCCTTCTTCATATTGGCTTCAGACAAAAGGCAGTATCAGAGAGGAAAAGACAATAACATGCAAACCATGTTATGAACACTATATAACATGCCAATTTTTTTTGTACATTTA
Source organism: Sequoiadendron giganteum (assembly GCA_007115665.2). Classification (NCBI taxonomy): domain Eukaryota; kingdom Viridiplantae; phylum Streptophyta; class Pinopsida; order Cupressales; family Cupressaceae; genus Sequoiadendron; species Sequoiadendron giganteum. Next base: position 608,882,700 of record CM021105.1, read on the forward strand.
TTTTATCAATTTAGATCATTTCATGTTGGCACAAACACTTAATACCTAAAATATGATGTAATACCCCTCCGTTTTGCTTCTTGTGTGTTTGCTTTATGCTATGTTTGGGATGCAGCTACTATTATACTGGACACACCTGGTTGTTTGTGTTTTGATCACTACTATTGAGCAACATTGATTATTGTGTGATGTGGATTATCTGACTATTGTTTCACATGCATTATGGATTATTGATGTTAGTAGAGTTAGCTTGAGATATTGTATTACGTGATTTCTGATTATGATGTAATGTCAGTCTTGGATGAGTGTATTGGTGAAGAGGACGGTTCGCATCACTCTCTTGCGAGCGCCTTGCGAATCTGTGATTTCTTCTTCACGGTGTGTATTATATACTGGATATACTGTATTATGTTGTTTACTTGGTTGCAGGGTGCAGGTACATGACATCGACTCCACTTGGTTTCACAGGTTTGAGCGTGTCGATCCAATGGTTAAGTTGAAAGGGAGATAGTAACTAGGTAACATGTGTCAAGTCTACGCCCTAGCCTTAGTGTGTCGTTCGTTCTGTTTTGTGAGTCGTGTCTACTTGGTTTAATGTTATATGATTTTATTAAGATGCTTTATTATTCAATCATTATGTTAGAATTATTGTATTGTTGAAAGTAGAGTTTATTTTAATATTAAGTGGAATCTATGCTTAGATGAAGTATATATGTTGATTATGAAATTGTATTAATTAAATTTTAATTTATTTAATTAATTAAATTAATCTTGGAAAAGGTTGAATTTAATTATTAAATAATTAAAATTAATTAATTGAGTTATTGCATTAAATTAAATTAAAAGAATTGAAAGAAAAGTGAAATTGCATTTAGAAATCAATTTGAGGTTTTCGAAAATGGGAAAAGGAAATAAATATCTATTTTCACTTTGCATGCAAAAGGAAATTAGGGTTAGATTAGATATTTTAGTTTTAATATGAATGCATGTTTCAAAAGCTTGGAGGAGGTTTTTTTTTGGAAGGATAATAATTTTTAGAGGAATTTGGGAATCTTTGAAGAAATTGCACAAGTAGGGTTTTGAAACGAATTTTGGATTTCAGAATTGGAATTGGTTGCACTTTTGAGGAAAAGCTTGGAGGAGGTTTCTATCAAGAAAATTTCATCATCTTCTGTAGCAACACATTCCAGGTTTTATACTTGATGTTTATTTCAATTTTCAATTTAATGGTTGTGAAAATTTGATAAACTTACTATAGGAGATTATTTAGTAAACAAAACCTGTAGATCCATTGTGTAAATTCAATTTAAAATGTTCTCAAAAATTTAGGATTTATTATGGAAATTCTACTTTGAAAACAATCAAATCTGTATTTTTAAATTCAAACCCTATAGAAAATCTTCATTGAAAATTAAACAAAATTTAGATACGTACAAAATTCTTTGTTTAAATTATTCAAAATCTAAAAGAATAGATTGGAAAAAAATTAAATTAACATCCTTTGAAATTTTGAAAGACATTTTGGGAAGAGAAAATAAATAAAAAATAAAAAATAAAAATAAAAATTAGTTAATTTTCTTGTTACTGGTTTTTAAATATTTTTCTCAATTTGACCAGTTTTAGAAATTTTGATAAATATATAAATATGTTCATATATATGTTTATAAATTGTATGAGTTTGTATGTTGTATATATAATACAAATCTACAAATATTAAACCATATCACTGTTAAACTGGTGTTGAAATTTTTGTCTCGAAAAATGCGTCTGTAATAATGGCAGATATACCATTTTCGGATTGGGGTTTTTGTTTGTAGAATATTATAAAAAAATATATATATAAAAAAAAAAATATAAAGAAAAAATATATATAAATTAATTTCTAAGTGGATGGTGGCTATGACCCCACCGCCCACATGTATTGGTGGAGGGGCGCTACCATGGGACAGCATGCCCACCTTTATGGGGGACGCGCTGTCATGTGACAGAGCCGCCCCCACTGTATGTATGTGGATGCGACCGGCCGGTACAAGGTACCGCCGGCGCACCACTGACAAAAGTTAACTTTAAACTTTAAAAAAAAACGTGGGGATCCATCCGCCACTATTCATTGTTTTTTGGCGAAATTTAGTTCATTGCTTTTTGTGTTAGGATTTCAATGTATTTAAAATGGGAATTATTTATGAGGTTAGTATATATATATATATCATATTAAATGTATATATATATATATATATATATATTTGTATTTGTAGGATGGATTTGTGGGTAAGAATAAATATTCAGAAAGTATTGATATTACAATCTGGTAAATTCTTTTCAGTAAAACGGAGATTTTATATACAATGTTTAATGTAGATTTGATTTTATATTTAAATGTAGTTTTGAATATTAATACAATAACTGTTTTTAGATATATAAGTATGCTACATATATCTTATAGTACAAATTATATATTTAATATTCTGTGTTTGACTTATGAGAGCATACCAGAATTTTGAAAACAAATTTGACTAAAAACTAAGAATTTGCATGATTAGTGAGATAGAGAAAATATAGTTATTTTAATGAAGGATTTATTGTTTAAATAAGATTTAGAAGATTATTTATTTTAATGAAGGAATTTAATTGCTTTAATGTCATAATGATATTATTTTAATTTCAATTTCTGCGAGATGCTTTAAGTAGAAATATGGATTTAAGATATCCAAACATAGTGTTTTTTTTATCAATGCATTATTATATTATTTTCCCTTTCAGTGAATGCTTTGGGAACGGGTAATTGTGTTAAGCAATGAAAAGTCTTCCAGTGTATGTGGGTCATTCCCATGTTAGTTGGTATTCGTTATTCCTTGGGTAGATTTATTTGAGTTGTTTTCCTCCAAGTGTTGGAGTGAGATTCTTTATTTGTCGTCTCCTAGATTAGGAGAGACTGAGTTATTCAGTTCTATGACACTTGAGTCACCCTTGGAGTCTAGATTTGAGTAGTGAGTTATCCATTAGAGGAGTGGCTTTTGTTAGGGGTCGGAGCCCAAAGAGGTAAACCGGGTAACCTTCAAAATTGTTTTTTAAGAAGTGATAATTAAAGCAAAGTACTTAGATTACTAGGATGCATTCACATTAACCAAGATAAAATTAACCTCACTCGTAGACACAAGGGCTTGTTTAGACTTGGGGTGAGTGAGAAGGCCTGGAATGGCAAGGTCAACTAGCTTGTCCATACAAGAGGTAGTTGATTCCACTTGAGTGAGTATGAGGGCCGGGATTCGGTTGAGGTCACTAGGATTACCGGAACCTATGAAGGATGCCCAGAGGAGATCTCATGATGCACCTTGCGATGACATTCTATCTAGGATAACCTTGTTTATATGTTGTGTGTATGATTTCTTTAGTACACTTGATTTTATTATGACTGGAAGCAATGTAACCATGTTAGTATTAGATTTATATTGTGCATATGTATGGTTGTGTCAGTTTGTTCAGTTAGTCAGCCTTTGGTTAGAGGTAGTGGATATCTTGTCCATGTTGTATTTTTACTATCTCCTAGCATGGGGGGTGGGCCTTCAGGTACCACTAGGTAGGGTGGAACATGCACCAAAACCGTTGGGTCCCCCATTGTTCTTCAGTTCATGGAAGCGAGACATCCAATTGGACGGCTTGCGGATATTGTTACTCTCTTCTTGTTCTATTGTAATTCTTCTTGTATCAGTTGTATTTACCCCTCCTGTTGTTATGAGGTGGATCTTGTAATTATTATACTTATGTATTTTTACTCATTCTGGGAATGAGGATTGTAATCTTGTAATAGTTTATGTAATGGAATTATGTGATGGTTAATCTATTCTATCTTGTATTTACTTATGTTAGATGTATGTCATTACTTGAGATGTTTATTGCAATGTAATTTAGATGATGTATATGAATGGGAATTAAGTAATCTCAGTTACGTAGCCTTAGGGGAGGTTGTCAATTTTAGGTGAACATGTATGTATAATGCACTTTAAAAAAAAAAATTAGTACGCTTTTGTTGTAGATTGAAACTTCCTCTAGGGTTGCATGGCGGGGCATTACATATCAACTTCAGACAGACTACGATACAAGAGTAGATCAAATATCAACTTGCAGATCTTTTAGAGAACATAATGAGACACTTGAGCATACTTCCCATAACCTCTTTACTCAGTTTTAGGCAATTACTTGCTAACGTAAGTCATCAAATCACCAATTGATCAACATTCCAGATTGTCGAATCATAGACAACACACTGTCACATGCAAAATTATCGGTGGTGAACCAAATCGCATGAAAATTGACCTGAGAAGGCACACTATCTATATGAATAAATACAAAACCATAGAGCCAATCAAGATAATACAGTGAAGTGTGGAGATAATTTTTTCTACCCCAGGCAACCATTCATTGAAATTGACTTGTTCTTATTCTACTAACACTGAAAAAATGTTGCAGTAACACTTATGTATTGAAACTTGGATACATACCTCATAGCTATTTTGAGCTATCCTTCAATCCACAAGATGACATAATCATCTGTAGAGAAATGTGGAGCAATTGGTTGAGGTTCTGAAGAGCCATTATTTGTGCCTTTAATGATTTGAAGACTTATACATTTCTCTACATACCCCAAGTAAAAACTTTCTATGTAACAATTTATATTATTTATCAATCCATGAACTTCATAAGATAGGGTGCATGAACTTCAAAAGATAAGGTATAATTATGTATATATAATATAGATCAATATCATCACAATTTTTTATTAAAGATTGGTGCATTTGCAATAGCAACATGAGTTGACATCAATGACAACACACTAACAACACGTTTGCAACAATTTTAACCTAAGAATTTTCACACAAATTCATTGTGTAATTGACTTCATTTCCTTCCTTCTTTTTGTCCCTTCTATAGTTTATGTCAAGTAGCAATGGTAGTTGCATGCACTTTTTCTTTGTTCATCCCTAGAACTTGCAAAGCTTTCAATTTTACACTCAAATAGATGTTTGTGTGTTGATTTAATCCATAAGATTGAATTTATAATCTTGGAGTTAATGGAAAATTGTACTAGGTTTGTAGACAAGCAATTAAGGCCTCCATAGAGATCACTCTTGCAATTTTTTTTTTGCTATGCAAGTAAAGGTAAGATAAACATAAAAATTCATATGTGACATGCACTTCCCCATGTAAACTCCATAAAGTCCAAAACACTATTCTCTATATTATCTTTGGTGGGAAATTGACCTTCAAACTTGCAATTGAATTTCAAGTCTAATGTTTACTTCAATGTCTCGTTTGCTATGGAAGTTCAACAAGGAAGTTCTAAAAAATTTCTTTAGAAAACCATATTCAAGTTGAAGTTTAATACATAGTTTAGATGGATATCAAATTTCCACAAAGATGCCTTTTTAGCTATTTCTTTAATGCTTTGAGAGGAAGTTGTAGGTAAGAACACATTACACCTTTTTTGATAAGGAAATCATGTTCAATTGAACATCAAACTTACATGTAAAGGCTAAGTATAAAGCATTTAAGACCTTTTATGCCTTGCGAAGTTTATATGTTCATCGAAATCATACAAGTGAAGCTCCAAAATGTGCAATTGGAATGGTAAACTCCATAATTGATTTGTTCCTTACTTTCTAATATTTTAACAAACTTCCAAAAGGGGGTTAGGATGATTTTGATCATTCTACTCAAGGAAGATAAAATCCATTATAGATCTGAGGCACCTCATCAAAATTGGCCAAAGAGAAAGAAATGAGGATTGACACTAAAGGACTAACCTAAAGCTTAAAATGGGATCCTTATTTTGCTTGGACTTTAGGGTGTGCTTCCTCTACCCACTTTTTTTTTCGTGATATAGTAAATATAAATATCTATTTATTAAAAAAAATCAATATCTTTTAAATAAATACATTTAAAGATATGTATATGAATCTTAAGACATTAAGAAAATTTTAATTGTCCACCTCCTACTATAATTTTAATAGAATAACATATAATTTATTTATAATAATAAAAAATATGTAGAAATTATATGTCATTAATCAACAATTATATAAATTTTGAACGAAAATATTGATGAAAATATTTGATTTTAATAGATTAACATATAATTTGTTTATAATAATAAAAAATAAGTAGAAGTTATATGTCATTAATCAACAATTATATGAATTTTGAACGAAAGTATTGATGACAAAATATTTAATAGAATAAATGATGTAATTTAACAATAAACGCTATACTATTGGGTGGATTTAAGTATGATTTAAAAATTTCATGTTGTTTTATATTTATTAAAATATTTACCCAACTTACCAAAAAAATAAAAATGCTGTAATTTAACAATAAACGTTATACTAATGCATAGATTTAAGTATGATTTAAAAAGATCATATTAATTTTTATTTATTAAAAAATTTACCCAACTTACCAAAAAAAAATTTCCAAATCATCCACCCAATTTTACAATGCGTTAAAATTAAAAAACTCGTACCATATTTTATCTTCTTTTCTTTAATGATTTGACTGACTCACAAAGAGTCCGAAATTATACATCCACTGCCAATAAAGATTAAAAAGAACTTGCACGACCCTTCATTATGATTCCAGAGAAGTTTTTATAGACAGCCACGTGTCTGTCACTGTCATATTTAAATTCTGATAGTACCATAGGGATATCACTAAACCATATGTTTAGCATGTAATAAGACACTTAAAAACGTATTAAAATAAAATTAACGGCACCAGTAAAGCTCACATGATACCTGTGGATCTAACAGAATCTTTGGTTTGTTTCAAACCTTACCAATCTTAAAGCAGAGGGGAAACCTTACAGTTTTGGTCACATCCAGCGGAACTACCCATGCCGCCTCGAAGTCTGCTCTAAACTCGCATATGATTTCTTCCCTGCCCACCACACCAGATCCCGTTCTCAAAATTCCCAAATACTGATCAAACGTCCTCTGCTCTTCGATCTCCAATTTTATTGCCTGCACTGGTGCGAACGGAAACGGCAAACTCTCAAATGTCTCGTGCACCGGTTTCCCACCCGGATAATAAAGCAGCGAAATTCTGCGAAAAAAACGCTCATAAACGGCGTCCACTGCTGGATCGACGCTGATATTCCAGTACGCCCACACGGCAATCACGCCGCCGGGCTTCTTCAGCACGCGCTTTACCTGCGGGTAAAATTTATCCAAGTCCAACCAGTGGATGGCCATGGCGACGGTAACGAGGTCGACGGAGGAATCGGGGCCGACGATGGATTGGAGTTGTTGGTCGGTCATTGACGGCGCCGTCACGGCGTAGGTTATGTTGGGGCGGTGCTCTGCGCGTTGAATCTGCTGCTCACTTGTGTCTGTGGCCACCATTTTCCTGTAGTACTTTGATGCCTGCTTACCATTAACACTCATCAGAGAACAGTCTGTGATAAGACAGAAGAGGTGTGACAGAGATATGTTTAATAACTTACCCCAATGGCGGCTTGACCAGTTCCTGTGCCGACATCCTAGGCGAGATCATGGTGTGGAGTAAGGGAAGAAAGAAAGGAGAAAAGTTGAGAGGGATAGCGAGGCCTGAACTGTGCGTAATCTTTAGACACTGCGCCATACACCTCTTTTGCATTTGGAAACTTGCTGTTATCCATGATTTAGGTTCACACACAGCTTTGCCTCTTCAAGGAACTGTAATAATTGTTTTTGTTTCTGTTTCCAACAAGACATGGAAATTCCTCTTTGGTGGATATTTTGAATTTAATTTTATATTTTAATGGAGTTGTTTGGTAAGATTTGTTTTCTTAGGAATTTAATTTTATATTTTAATGGAGTTATTTGGTAAGATTTGTTTTCTTAGGAATTTAATTTATATTTTAATGGAGTTGTTTGGTAAGATTTGTTTTCTTAGGAATTTAATTTTATATTTTAATGGAGTTGTTTGGTAAGATTTGTTTTCTTAGGAATTTAATTTTATATTTTAATGGAGTTATTTGGTAAGATTTGTTTTCTTAGGAATTTAATTTTATATTTTAATGGAGTTATTTGGTAAGATTTGTTTTCTTAGGAATTTAATTTTATATTTTAATGGAGTTGTTTGGTAAGATTTGTTTTCTTAGAGATAATGCATAGTCATGTTGATCATTTTATTTAAAATTTAAATTTAATTTTGATTTTTTAATAATGAAGCATGTTCATTTTGTCAATTATATGTTTTGAATCTTTTTTATTGAAGTTATTTGTTAAAAATTGATTTCTTCTAATTTCTTTTGAATTGAATCTTATTTTTATAAAGTTGTCTGGTAAAAAATGATTTCTTGTATTTCTTTTGAATTCAACCTCATTTTTATGAAATTATTTGATATGAATTGATTTCTTATAATTCTTTGAAATTCAACCTTTATTTTTATGAAATTATTTAATAAAGTCTTTTATAGAGTTATTTTTTAGGAATTAATATTTTGTAATTTCTATTGAGAACCAAATAACTTCACTAATCAGAGAACAGTCTGTGATAAGACAGAAGAGGTGTGGTAGAAATATGTTTGATAACTTACCCCAACGGCGGCTTGGCCAGTGCCTGTGCCCACATCCCAGGCGAGATCATGTTGTGGAGTGAGGGAAGAAAGAAAGGAGAAAAGCTGAGAGGGATAACGAGGCCTAAACTCTGCGTAAGCTTTGGCCACTGTGCCAAACACCTCTTTTCCATTCGGAAACTTACTGTCATCCATGGTCTAGGTTCACACACAGCTTTGCCTCTTCAAGGAACTGTATGATAATTTCAACTAAATTTATATTTTAATGGAATTATTTAGTAAGATTTGTTTTCTTAGGGATAACACATAGTCATGTTGATCGTTCTATTTAAAATTTAAATATAATCTTATTTTTTTATAGAGTTATATGATAAGAATTGATTTCTTAGGGATGATGTATGATAATTTCAACTAAATTTATATTTTAATGAAATTATTTAATAAGATTTATTTTCTTAGGGATAATGCATAGTCATGTTGACCATTCTATTTAAAATTTAAATATAATCTTATTTTTTTATAGAGTTATATGATAAGAATTGATTTCTTAGGGATGATGTATGATAATTTCAACTAAATTTATATTTTAATGGAGTTATTTGGTAAGATTTGTTTTCTTAGGGATAATACATAGTCATGTTGACCATATTTAATCTTATTTTTTTATAGAGTTATATGGTAAGAATTGATTTCTTAGGGATGATGTATGATGATTTCAACTACATTTATATTTTAATGGAGTTATTTGGTAAGATTTGTTTTCTTAGGGATAATGCATAGTCATGTTGATCATTTTATTTAAAATTTAAATATAATATTTTTTTTTATAGAGGTATGTTCATTTTATCAATTTCATTTTTTGAATTTAACCTTCTATTTATTGGAGTTATTTGTTAAGAATTGATTTCTTTCAATTCTTTTGAATTGAACTTCATTTTTATAAAATTGTTTGGTAAAAATTGGTTTCTTGTAATTCTTTTGAATTCAACCTCATTTTTATGAAATTATTTTTTATGAATTGATTTCTTATAATTTCTTTGGAATTCAACCTCTATTTTTATGAAATTATTTGATAAAATCTTTTATAGAGTTATTTATTAGGAATTAATATTTTGTAATTTTTATTGAGAACCAAATAACTTCATTAATTTTAAGATTATTTTTAAATATATATACATTTATACATATAGACATATAAAATATGTATATTAGTTATCTATTAATGTATTATATATAATATAGTTAATGATATATAATATATAAATATAAATTATATATAATTTTATGTAACATATTATATTTCTAAATTAACTCAAGAAAAATATTTTGAAGCGATCAAATTTAGTAACTAATCAATTCACAAAAAATGTTATTTTACCATCAAATCTTCAAAGATATAACTACCTCACCTCGAGGGTGGTTTCATATTCTAGAATTCACAAGCCTCGTTGTTGCAATTTATAGCAAGACCAACTCACCACGAGGGTGGTTTCATATTCTAGAATTCACAAGCCTCGCCGTTGTAATTTATAGCAAGACCAACAATAATAATAATAATATTATTCTATTACTACTACCATTAGTCTATGATTATCCATACAAATAAAAACTACACATACTTGCCCCACCAAATTATCTATCCATATAAGAGGTAGGGCAAATTATCTTGGCCCTTCCTCCATTAGTTTCAAGTCACTATGTTAAAAACATCAAGCATAGAGATGAATATTATATCTAGGCCCCTATTATTTCCAAACCCATTAACACATTTTTAGCATATCTTATCATTGATAGGTGGAAGAATTTCTTCAATACCATATCTAGACTCTTCATAATAAAGAATATATTAAAATTGACAGATCATCAAAAAATTTTAACTTAAGTTTATAGGAAAACTCTACAATAGTTTGATGTAGATAACATATGTTGTCGTAATTGATATATGCCTCCATTTTTTGTTCTACTCTAGCATTATCCTCATGGAGAAAATATATGTACAATACCATTGATAACATTATTGCATTTCTTAAGGATTGTGCAATGTCAAAGACATTTCACTTATCCACCAATTGATATGGGTCGATGCCTACGGATGGAGAGCCATCAACCTCTTTTTCCAACTCTTAGATTTGAGTCACCCACAATCTAGATTTAGGATTGGCTATCTCCCTTTCTAGTTATTTTGTGGAATTCACTCCCATATCTTCCCTCCCATATGGTTCTTCTTTCTTTGGATGTTGACAATAGGGCTATTACATTTTTGTACCTCTTTTCACTTCTCCTTGCCATTGGTAGGGCTATTATTTTGTTTGGAATTCACTACTTGATCCTCCCATCTCAATTAATGATCACTGCATTCCCATCAAAACCATCATTTCTTCTCCCTCCTACACATTAACTACCCTCATATATAACACTTGTCATTATTCTCCATCCCTCTTTATTCAAGCCCCTTATTAGGTCATATATGTAAATATGGATATATACATACATACATTTATATAAAGTTATTTATTTTCTATACAAAATATAAGCACACCTCTTACATAAATTTATGGTTTTTAAATTAAAGAGAATTTAAAACCTTAGAAATATTAATGAGCTAAGCTTGATTGATAGACTAGAGTAAGCTATTTTAAATATGTGTCTAAATAAATTGAGATGGACTAGGCCTTACTTTGAAATCAACATGGTATATAGATTTTTGATGACTTTGACATTGTGATAGAGAGTTGTAAATTGAGAATTGATACTAGATTTTTTATTAGAGAGCTAAGAGTTTGGATATGTGGAACACAATTATACTAGTGTGGTCTAGTTTAGGTGACATAATTCTAGATTATGATGGTGGAATCCTTTTGTGAGAAGAAATGGGCCTTTGATACCTCCAAACAAGGTTCACTAGTGTGTATCTACTTTGAGGAAAACTAGGCGGTGGTAAGAAGCACTATTGGGATTTGTTTCAATAATAGATTTAATTCCTTACTTGTAGTCAAGCTTGAAAAATAAGTTAACAATAGTAGAATAGGTTGACAATGTAGTTTGATGCTAATGTCTCGATAGAGTAGTTGCTAGCTAAATCTTTCAAGTGTGTTGTCCAAATTGTCAAAAAAAATTCTTCCTAATGATGCTCTTGATTAAAATAGCCTAGGGTGATGCCTTTTAAATACAAGACCTAGACATATATTTTGAAACCTTTGATGTATTGTTCAATGAGAAACAATCACATTATAAAACATTTGGTAGGAACAAAATAAATTTAAATTTTAACTAAGAGGTATGGAATCTCATCCATGATTTGATCTAGGAAACATAATCGTTGGTACAATCTAGTCTAGGGTGAACAATGCTATGAGAAATGGACTAGGGATATTTTGAGTAAAATAATACAACATGACAAAGTATTTGATTAGCTTTTGGGTCAAATGATACTCACATAAATAACTAGCCTTGAAATGTGGTCTAGTGTGTATCTCTAGATATTTTTATGTGTTTGACAAAGGAAGAGCAATGAGTTGATTTTATAAAAGTCATTTTAACACCAGGGATAAATTTAAGAAACCCCCCCTCGGCAAAGGTGTAAAATCCTGGCGAATCTTATGCACAATATTAAATTTTTTTTAAAATCCTGGCAAATCTTCATGAATAATTGGTAAAAATAATAATCACAATGGCGAATCCTAGTGAATAATCACTAAAAATATTAATTACAATGGCAAATATCTCCTTTAAAAATTTGCATAGTTGGTCGACGTAGTTGCCCCATATATATATATATTTAATATTGAAGTAGGGGCCCAGGGGTAGAAGCCACTAGCGAGGTCAAGGGGTAGCACCCCTTGCGGGGGTCAAGGGGGCAGAGCCCCCTTGTGAGGGTCGAGGGGGCAACGCCCCCTCGCTGGGTCCGAGGACAGCGGCCCCGACATGCTCCTGTCGCAATACATGCAAGGTCAAGTGGCAGAGCCCCTCGCCACCAAGCATAGATTCACTATTGAAAATACATTAGAGCACACATGGATGAAGTTTTTTTAAAAAATATTACTTGAAAAGTAAGACTAAATGAAACTTGAAAATCTTACCATCGATTAGCTTTTAAATTAGATGGCTGCAATTTCATTCCATGAGTGAATATTGGCGTGAGTGAACATCATTGGTGGGACACTTAGCGATGTCCCATCGATACAACGATGATGATGTATGCCATGAACTCTTGGCAATAGTGAATGGTGGAGATCAAACAGAGCTTTGATCAATTGTCTTTTCGGGAGCTTCGCGTGAATATTGTAGATTCCCTTCATGATTATCCGGAATTACACAAGTGGTGTACCTGTGCCTTGGTGGACCCCAAGTGGAGTATGGAAGCCTTATCAGCGTGAGTGAACATCATCAGTGGGACACTTGGGGATGTCCTGTCGATACAACGATGATGACGTATGTTATGAACTATTGGAAACAATGAACGGTGGAGATCAAACAAAGCTTTGATCAGACATCTTTCTGGGAGCTTGGCACGAATATAGTAGATTCACTTCTTGATTCTTTGAAATTACGCAAGTGGTGTACCTATGCCTTGGTGGACCCCAGGTGGAGTATGGAAGCCTTATCGACGTGAGTGAACATCATTGGTGGGACACTTAGGGATGTCTCGTCGATACAACGATGATGGCGTATGTCATGAACTATTGGAAACAATGAACGGTAGAAATCAAACAGAGCTTTGATCAGACGTCTTTCCGAGAGCTTGGCACGAATATAGTAGATTCCTTTCTCGATTCTCTGGAATGACACAATATTGCTAGCGAATATTATTAATATTTTTAAAATTTACTTTATAAACTATTGGCGAATCAGTGCCAATGACGCATCGTTTACATGGTGAATTAATCGAGACAAAATTATTTTTTTGTAAAAACTTGGCAATTCAGTCTCCATTTTAGCTTGCACTATTCACCATTTTTGGAGCTCTTGATTTCTATTATTCACCACTAAAGTTTTCCCCGTTTAACACTACATGTGAATCCTCCAATCTAGTGAACTCTCTAAATATTTTGCATAAAAGTTCTAAAAAAATTCCTACGAAAACCATATTGAAGTTGAAGTTTAATACGTAGTTTAGAGGGATATCAAATTTCCACAGAGGTGGCTTTTTAGCAATATTTTTAATGCTTTGCAAGGAAGTTGAAGGTAGCAACACATTTTTTGATAAGGAAATCATGTTCAGTTTAACACCAAATTTATGTAAAGGCTAAGTATAAAGCATTTATGACCTTTTATGCCTTGCGGAGTTGATATGTTCATCAAAATCATTCTATTTAGAGAAGACAAAATGCATTAAATAGAACTTAGGCACCTCCTTGAAATTGGTCAAAGAACAAGATACAAGGATTGACACTGGGGACTAACCTAAAGCTAAAAATGGGTCCTTATTTTTCTTAGACTTTAGGGTGTGACTTTCTCTACCCACATTTATTTTGTGATATAGAATATTTAAAAAGAATTTTACAGCTTTAATATAAATATCTATTCATAAAAAATTCAATATCTTTTAAATGAATACATTTAAGATATCTGTACAAATCTTAAGACATTAAAAAAACATTAATTGCTACCCACCTCTTACCATAACATTAATAGATTAACATATAATTTATCTATAATAATAAAAAAAGTAGAGGTTTGTATCATTAATCTATAATTATGTGGAATTAAAATGAAAATGTTGGTGACAAATTACTCTATAATTATGTGGATTTTGAATGAAAATATTGATGACAAAATACTCTTTAATTACATGGTTTTTGAATGAAAATATTGGTGACAAAATACTTGATTGATAGAGTAAAAGATGCAATTTAACAATAAACACTATATTATTTAGATGAATTTAAGTATGAATTAATAAAAAGAGAAGAAATTATTATCATGTTTTTTGATTTCTTAAGAAGTTTGACTGACTTACAAAGAATTTATCAAATCATACACCCAATTTTACAATATATTAAATTTAAAAAACTCATAACAAGTCTTCCAAATTATAGACTTACTACCACCTATAAAAATTAAAAAGAAACTTGCACCACCCTTTATTATGATTTCAAAAAAAGACTTTGTAGACAGCTATGTGACTGTCAATGTCATATTTTAAATCCCGATAGTGCCCAAAGGGAAAACACTAAACCATAGGATTAACATGTAATAAGACACTTAATACTTATTAAAACAAAATCAACGGCACAAGTAAAGCTCACAGGTTACCTGTGGACCATCCACTGTGTACTACTACCAGAATCTTTGCTTTGTTTCAAACCTTACCAATCTTAAAGCAGAGGGGAAACTTCACAGTTTTGGTCACATCTAGCGGAGCTCCCCACGCCGCCTCGAAGTCTGCTCTAAACTCGTTTATGATATCTTCCCTGCCCACCAAAGCAGACCCCGTTCTCAAATTTCCCAAATACTGATCAAACGTCCTCTGCTCTTCTATCTCCACTTTTATTGCCTGCACTTGTGCGAACGGAAATGGCAAAGTCTCATACTCCTCCAGCACCACTTTTGCTGCCGGATGGTGGAGCGGAGAAGTTCTGAGAAAAAACCGCTCATAAACGGCGTCCACTGCTGGATCGACTCTGGGCTTCCAGTACGCCCACGCGGCAATCACTCCGCCGGGCTTCTTCAACACGCGCTTTACCTCCGGGTAAAATTTATCCAAGTCAAACCAGTGGATGGCCGTGGCGACGGTGACGAGGTCGACAGAGGAATCGGGGCCGATTATGGAGTGCAGTTCTTGGTCAGTCATTGACGGCGCCGTCACGGCATAGGTTATGTTGGGTCGCTGCTCTGCGTGTTGAATCTGCTGCTCACTTGTGTCTGTGGCCACCACTTTCTTGTAGTACTTTGATAACTGCTTTACAGCAGAGAACAATCATCAGAGAACAGGCTGTGATAAGACAGAAGAGGTGTGACAGAGATATGCTTAATAACTTACCTCAACGGCGGCTTGGCCAGTGCCAGTACCGACATCCCAAGCGAGATCATGTTGTGGAGTGAGGGAAGACAGAAAGGAGAAGAGGTGAGAGGGATAGCGGGGCCTGAACTCCGCGTAATCTTTGGACACTGCGCCATACACCTCTTTTACATTTGGAAACTTGCTTTCATCCATGGTTTAGGCATAGACAGAGCTTTGCCTCTTCCATATTTATATATAAAAGGAACTGTGATCAAATATTCAAAAAGGGTCTTTGGGCGGCCGAATGAGATTAGAAGTATTCAATCAGAAATTGAACTTTCACTTTTAGTGTTTGTTTTTGTTTTGCTTTCTACAAGATAAAGAAACATCCTCTTTGGTACGTATTGTTTTAACATATTTTCTTTTGGGTCGGTGTCAAAAGAAGAGGGATGAAGATCATCATCTCTTTTTTTTGAAATAAGTATACTAGCTTATATATCTTATATATAATTTATATAATATACGTTGAGAGATATCATTTTTGAGGCGTATTTTTTAACATTCAAAAAAACAAAAATGTAGAAAAAATACGCCTCGAAAATGAAATCTCTCGGCATATATTATATAGATTATATATAAGGTATATAAGCTAGTTTCAGCGGCAACGTTACAAGCAACAAACGCATGTCAATATTAATTGAGATATATTATGTATTATGATTATATTATCTATTTATGCTATATTATTATTTATTAATATTATATTATATTATAATATAATATTTAATATATTAAAATTATATTATTATTAGATTAATAGTAATGTTATATTATTAATATATTATATGATAATATTATATTACATTATATGAATTATAATGATATATTTGATATATTAAGATTATATATAATCTATAGATTAATAGTAACTATATTAGATTATTAATATTATTGGTATTTTATTAATAATATTAATATTATATTATATTAATAATAATAATATTAAATCATTAATTATACTATAAATGAACACTGCTTGAACAATTTGTGATCTTTTAAAAGGAATAATTTTAAAATGGCCCTCTCGCTCTCTGCTAGAACAGCTATCCCACTCTTTGTTGAAACCTTCTTGCTTTCTGCAGATGGTGGGTCATTGGCTTCTGGTGTATCATTGGATTTTGGTGTGTCGTCGGCTTTTGGTGTGCTATTGGCTTCTGCTAAGTCAGTTTTTGCCATTGCCAGGTCATGTGTTGTTGGCTTGCGGGTGTCTATAGATGGTTCACTGCTTGTTGTTGGGCCACCGTAATTGTCTTCAAATGTGCCTCTTGATGTTTCACGACCTGTGCTTGGTGGGTCTATTGTTGTTGTTGTGACTGCTAGTTTACTTGCAACTCTTGTTGCTTTGACTTCCCCTTGCACCATTCTTTTAGAGGATGATCTTTCTTGGATGGTTGTGCAAAGAAGGAAGATAGGTCTCCCTAAGCATAATCACTCCTCTCAGTCCCTTGCTAAGTTTTTTTGTGGTGGTCGGAAAGCTGCACATGTTGTTTAGCTTTGCTTTTCCCACTATTGCTTGATGGTGTTTGGTTGTTGTTCTTCTTTGTTTATCTTTGGAGTAGTTGTTTGTATCTTTTATGATTTTTAGTTGTTTGGATGTTGTTGACTGTCTAGTGTTGTATCTTTTGAGTAGCATTTTGTACCTAATGTTGTAAAAGGTTTCAGGTTTTTATACCTTATAATCAAAACATTGCTTTCAAATTCTTCATTCTCTAAAGAATTGATTCTTGCATTTTTTTTGACATAAGCATCCAATCATCGATTGTGGGATCTACATCCTTAATGTTTTTTAGAATTTGATGAAATCTTTGTTTTTCTTCATTATGTCCATCTTGTCAAAAAACATGAATTAATGTAACGACCATTTTGAATTCTTCGCATAGTATCTTTGCTCGCCTTTTTCTTTCATATGGAGCCTTGTTATTTATTGGAGGTAATTGTGCCAAGTATCCAACTAAAATCATAGATATGTCTGAATATAAAATATTTATTTAAATTGATAAGTATGAATTTGTATAGAAAGAACTACAATAGAATTGAATAAAAATATTGTAATGTAAAGTTATCAAAGTTAGCAATTTCAATCCAAAACTCACCTCCAAAACTTTGGTTACCGTTTTCTAGGAATGTTTGTCAAAGCCTAGAGTCTATGCTTTCAAGCAACCTCTCTCCAAGGAAACTTATTTCTCTCCAAGGAAACTTATTTCATCTATCAATATGTATCTGACATGTGATATTTCTTCTTGGAAAGTTGTAATTCTTGTCCCTTCTAGTTCAATGAAATCTCTTATTGGAATTCTTATATTTGACTGAATGGTTGAAGCACCAATGTTGAATGTTGCAACTCCAATAGGCGTGAGTAGAAGTAGAGGAGATTATTTGGGAGAAGAAATTTTTTCTAGTGCTAGGTTATGTGTTAGGTTATATAAAGTTAGGTTATATAGGGTTAGGTTATATAGTGCTAGGTTATATAAGGTTAGGTTATATATTGTAAAACCCTAAAAAAATTACACTATAGATAACCCTAACTTGACTATTAACCATAATCATAACCCTAACTGTCAACCATAATTGTAACCTTAAACTTACCCTAACTCTAACCATAAACCATAAGCCTTACCTTAATTCTAACCAAATCCTTAACTATAACCCTATATCATAATCCTAATCTCATATCTAATCCCAACCATAACTAAAACTCTAAATCCAACCCTAAATCCTAAACCATAAACCCTAATCCTAACACTAACACTAACTCTAACCCTAACCTTAACCCGAACACTAAACCCTAACCGTAACTAAATACCTAATCATAACACTAAACTGTAACCTAACCCAACTCTAATCTCAACCATTTAATTAAGATAAAAGTACCAACCTAACCCTAACCCTATATATCTATTTGTACCATAACCCTTCATAATTGAACCCTAATAATAACCCTCACCTGAACCTAACACTAATTGTACCATAACCCTTTGTAAATTTTGAACATTAATTTTATTGTAACCATAATTAAAACATAGCCTTAACCCTAACCCTAATCCTAACTGTAACCCTAACCCTAACCCTAACCCTAAGCCTATCCCTAACCCTAACCCAAACCTTAACTTTAACCTTGATCCTAACCATAACTCTAACCATAATGCTAACCCTAACTATTACATAACCCTAATACTAACCATAACCCTAATTGAACCCTAATACTAATAATTATACCATAACCCTTTGTAATTGTTCAACCCTAATTTTATTATACAACCATAATTGAAATTTAACATTAACCCTAACCCCAATCCTAACTATAAGCCTAACCCTAGCCCTAACCCTGACCCTAACCTTAACTCTAACCTTGATCCTAACCATAACTATAACCATAACCATAACCCTAGGCTTAATCATAATTGTTAGCTAACCCTAATACTAACCATAACCCTAATTGAACCCTAATATTAACTCTAACCCTCATTGTACCATAAATGTAACCCTAATCCCAAGCTCTATTGTAGAACCCTAAATTTTCTAAAAAAACTAACCGTAATGCTAACCCTAACCTAACCATTAACCATAATTGTAACCCTAACCATTAACCATACTCGTAACCTTAACCTTGTCCTAACCCTAACCATAAACCATAATCCTAACTCTAACTCTAACCAAATCCTTAAATTTTGTAACCCTAAACCCTAACCCTAATTTCATATCTAATCCCAACCATAACCAAAACTCTAAATCTAACCCTAACCATAAACCATAAACCCTAATCTAACCCTAATCCTAACATTATTTTTCCTAACCCTAACCCTTTAACTCTAAACCTAACCCTAACTCGAACACTAAATCCTTACCCTCATTAAATACCCAATCATAACCCTAAATTGTAATCCAAACCAACTCTAATCCCAATCATAATTGTACCTCTAAACCTAACCCTAAACCCAAGTTTAATTTTATTATATCATATATTATATTAATATCTACATTTTATCATATATAATATTAATTATATTACTATATATTTTGATATATAGTATATTGTATTATCTACATTTTTATTTATTCTAAATTTTAAGTTTTCTTAATTTTAAGATTTTTTTGATTAATATCTACATTATATAATACATAATATTAATAATATTACTATATAATTTAATATATAATATATTATATTATCTATATTATATATTTTAATATACAATATATTATGTTATCTATATTAATATATAATATGTATAATATAATAATATATATTATATTTCTATATTATCTATTTTAATATATAATATAAATTATATATTTTTATCTAATAATATATATTATATATTTTTTAATTTTTAGAAAAAGAATTTTGAAGATATATATTTTTTAGATTTCTTAATTATTATAATATATAATATATATTATATTATATATTTTTTTGATTTTTAGAAAAAAAATATTTTTTAAGATTTCTAAATTTTCGAATATGTATTATATTCATTATATTATATCGTTTTTTTAAATTTTTAGAAAATAATTTTGAAGAAATATTTTTTTTTTTAAGGTTCCTAAATTTTATGTTATATTATATATTTTTATTTTTATTTTTAGAAAAGAATTTTGAGTAAATATTCTATTTTTTAAGATTCCTAAATTTTCATTTTTTTTTGTTTTTTTGTGACGAATGTGCTGACCTCTTATAGGAGCTAGTGTTGTCATTGTAGGGTTATTTGAATTATTTGAATAAATATTTTATTTTTAAGATTCCTTAATTTTTAGATTTTTTGTTTTTTTTTTGTGACGATGTGCTGACCTCCTATAGGAACTCGTGCTGCCATTGTAGGGTTACGCCTCTCGGCGTAATTAATTGAAAGCTTGAGTTTAATATTATAGAGTGATTGGGTAAGAATTGATTTTGTAATATAGTAATATAGTGTATGACAATTTCATTTAAATTTTGATTTTAATATTATTTTTGTGAAGTTACTTGATAAGCACTAATTTATTAAGGATAATGTATAATTAATTTGATCATTTTATTTAAATTTTTGAATTTAATCTCATTTCATTATAGAGTTATTTGGTAAGAATTGATTTCTTTTAATTGATTTGAATTCAATCTCCATTTTCATGAAATTATTTGATAAAAAATGATTTCTTACAACTTTATTGAAAGTCAAACAACTCTCTCTCTCTCTCTCTCTCTCTCTCTCTCTCTCTCTCATAAAATTATTTATTCGGAATTGATATTTTGCAATTTTTATTCAGAATCAAATAACTTCAATAGTTTTAAGAGTATTTTTAAATATACATACATTTATATGTATAAAATATGTATATTATATAAATATAATGTTTATTATATATAATATGTACATAATATATAAATGTAAATTACTATAAAATCTTCAAAGATATAACTATCCCACCTTGAGAATAGTCTCATATTCTAGAATTCACAAGCCCCATGCTTGCAATTTATAGCAAGACAAAACATAGTAATAATACTATTATTCTATTATTAATACCATACTGTGATTATCCATACAAAGAAAAAAACTACACATACTTGCCCAACCAAACTAGCATATATGAGAGGTAAGGAAAACTATCTTGGCCATTCCTCTAATAGTTTCAAGTTACTCTATTATAAACATCAAGCACATGGAGGAAAATTACATAGCCCCCCATTAACTTTGAATCCATTAACACATTTTTATCATATCTTATCATTGATAGATGGAATAATATCTTCAATAGCATATCTAGACTCCTCATAATAATAAAATATATTAAAATTGACATCATCAAATCTTTTTACCTTAACTTTATAGGCAAACCCTATAATAGTTTGATGTAGATAAAATTTGTTGTCATAGTTGATGTATGCCTCCATTTGTTGTTCTACTCAAGCATTATCCTCATCAAAAAATATATGCTCACAACCATTGATAGAGTTATTACATTGCTTAAGGATTATGCAATGTCAAAGACATTTCCCCTATCCACCTATTGATATAGGTCAATTCCTACACACATAGAGCCATCAACCTCTTTTTCCAACTCTTACATTTATGTCACCCACAGTTCTGTTGTGTAGTTTTTTGCACACACGCCCCACTGAAAGTAGGGACCATTTTTGCCTGGTCTTTTTGCTCTTGTCATGGTCCTTTGGTTACTTAGCTTTCTTCCTAAATGTTTATCCTGTTTGTAAAGTGCCCCTATTCTGAGTTAGTGGTTATGGAGTCTCGCGGATGTCCTCTTTAGGGGTGGGTTCCCTTTCCCTTTGTTTGTCCTTGGTGTTTTGTTAGGGTCTTAGGAGTTGTTCTTTTCCTCCTAAGACTTTGTTTCCTTTGCTTGGCAGGTTCGGGCGTAGCATGAGACTGAACTCTGAACTTTCACAAAGTTCATGGTTCGGTTTTCGTTCACATTCCGGTTTTGACTCCGCTTCCCGTGTCCTTGTTTTCTTCGTTGTTCGGCCTTTGTGTTGGTTCTTCCCCTTAGGTCTGCTTTGGTCTTCCTTTTTCTTCATTTTTTTCCTTTCGTCGAAGGTGGAATTAGGATGGGAACTAAAATTGGAACCTTCACAAGCTTCATGTTTCGGTTCTGGTTTCAGTTCCGGCTCCGCTTCCTCTATCCTTGTTTTCTTCATTGTTCGGCCTTTGGGTTGGTTCTTCCCCTTAGGTCTGCTTTGGTCATCCTTTTTCTTCATTGTTTTCCTTTCGTCGGAGGCAGAATTGGGATGGGAACTAAACTTGGAACCTTTGCAAGGTTCATGTTTCGATTTCGGTTCCGATTCCAGCTCTGCTTCCTATGTCCTTATTTTCTTCGTTGTTCGACCTTTGGGTTGGTTCTTCCCCTTAGGTCTGCTTTGGTCTTCCTTTTTCTTCATTGTTTTCCTTTCGTCGGAGGCAGAATCGGGATGGGAACTAAACTTGGAACCTTCGCAAGGTTCATGTTTCAGTTCTGGTTTCGGTTCTGGTTCCGCTTCCACTTCCTGTCTCCTTGTTTTCTTCGTTGTTCAGTCTTTGTGTTGGTTTCCTCCCTTGGGTTTTCTTTGGTTCCCCTTTTTTTTCCTTCGCTTCCTTTCCTTCTTCGGAACCGAAACCGACGTGGGAACTGAACTCAGTACTTTGAAAAAGGTCTCGTCTGGTTTTATTTCTGCCTCTGCCTATTTTGTTTCCTCTTCTCTTTTGGTTTTAGTTCCACCTCCGCCTGTTTTGGTTTTGCCTTTGCATGTTTTGTTTCCGATTTTGTTTTGTTTTGGTTCTACCTCCGCATGTTTTGTTTTTTATTCTGTTTTGTTTTGGTTCGACTTCCACCTGGGCTTGCACATGGTTTCCTTGCCTTGGGGATTCTATTGGATTGAATTGGATTTCGATGCTATAATGAATATTAATTGTGGCCCTTTTGAATGTAGGCTGGATTGGGTAGGTTGTTGCTGTCAGGGACGAAGGAAGGATGGGCGTACTTTGAAGATATTGCGAGATCCGTGGGATACAACCAAGTACACTTTGTTGCCGTAGGTAGGTGAAACCCATCCGTACACGAAAGGTTTGTTCATTGGCCATTCATCCAAGGTGGACATGAGATGGAAGATTTAAACTGGTTTGACTTGATCAAAGTCATTTGTGGTGCCCAACTCGATTGTTGATCGGTGGCTCGTATTCAAACTCACATTCTATGCATGTTACCATTCTTCTATTTCACGCGGGTGAGGCATTAATGGTAGACGTGACCCGCATGATTTATTCTATCTGAATTAGGATTTGCAGAGATCCCAGGTCGATTTGAGGAAGGTGCCTCATTCATTCAATGTAAGGTGGTGATTTATTGCGGGCTGTTTGGGCCAGTATGGTTGGTGGTTGACCTTCTTTGTAACCCTAGCTCAAGCTAGCACATGACAAAATCTCTGTAAGTATTACATGTTGCCTCATTTGTAAAGAGTTTTTTTTAGACAGTTAGTTAATTTGTTAGAATTAGAAAGAAGACAGACTAGAAGATTAGAGGAGAAGGTTAGAGTTAGGAGTTAGTCATATTTTATGCAAGTGTTGTAACAAAATATCATAATTGTTGCTATTACTAGTGATTCAATGCAAGTGAAGACATTGTGTTATTATGGGTGCCTTCTTTGGATTGATTAATCTTGCATGGTTCTTATTCTATCTTTAAACTTGCTTGGAAATGTCTGAATGCATTTTAGATTTAGAGTTAAATGATTCGATAGTGCTTATGATTTAGAGCTTGGAGTGTAGTAGCAATCTCTGGTTCATACTTTGGGCAACTACTTGATTGTGGGTTTGTTGCACAAGGTCAACCTATACCCGATATTTGTGTGCTTAGTTCAATTGTGGGCATTTATCCAGTTCGATTGAATGAATGTCCATGATCTGAAAATCCTTAATTCCTTAGAAAATTGGACTATTCCTATGAGATTGCAGGTATAGCCTGGGTTGATCAAAAATTAGTTTTTGAGGGATTGATCTGTTCCAAGCATTTCCTCATTAGCATTGTTGATCCTAGGAGTAGTATTAATCTTAGGATTTCTGAAACCCTTTATCTTTTGTTATTTCTTTGCTCTTTGGTTAAACCAGGAACTCGAGTATCATTATATTGCAAAAAATATGATAAGTTTAGAGTCTCTAGTAATTTTTGTGTAAGGTCCCATCGTGATTACCAACATTTTCACATTTATCACTGAATTGTTTTGTTGTAAGTCATGACCTGAAACCCAAGAGACCTTGGGGTTATCTCTTTTTTTTCAATAGAGATTGACATTTCAAGAGAGATAGGATACTATATATGTATTATGTCCAAGTTGTTGCTATGTAGAAAACACCATCAATAGGATTAGCGCTTGAAGGAGGGCCTAATAAGCAATCTAGAGAATTTTCTAAACACCCTTTCTCCTGAGAGACTCGGAAGGAGAACTCGATCTACACCAGGAGAAGGATAAGAGTTTCAAGATCTGCCACCTCCAACTAGGTCAAGAAGGACCAGAAGAAGGGAGGATTCACCATCCACCTCATCATTTCCACCATCCTCACCCTCATCCTCCTCATCTTCATCTGATTCTGAGACTGGTTCCATTCAATAACCCCAACCAGTCACCAACCATCCGTTGCCACCTCCACCTCTGCCAATGGATTTCTTGGAAAATAACCCATCACCTCTATCCTTCAACAACTACAGTGTTATGCCCAAGAACCTTAAGCATTTTTTATCTAAGTTTCACACAAATGACCCTAATAGAACAACAGAGGAGCATATTAGGATTTTTTAGACTTGTCTAAGGGATAGAGGGATTAATCATGAGGATGTTTCTTGTAGGCTTTTCCCTTATTCTCTAAGAGAGGAGGCCTTTTACTGGTACAATAATTTACCTTTTGCATCCATTCATAATTGGACTGAACTTGAGGCTGCATTTCTACAAAATTTTAAAATCCCTATCAGTGCCAATGAACTCTACATGCATTTTACCAGGGTTAAGAGAGAAGTTAATGAGCCTATAGGGTCATTCAACAATAGATTCCACTGTACATACACTATACTTCAAGCACCTTATGTTGTAGATGATGCCACTACCTTAGAGGTATATTTTGAAGCCCTTGATAGTCTTACTTCCACCTTCCTTAAGTGGAGAACTAATCCCCCAACTACCTTTCTCACTGCATATACAGAGGTTGTTAAGGTCAGTACAGATATTAGACAACTCTTTTTACGATCCTTGCCATCTATGGGACCAATTGCTCATCCTGGGAAAGTCCAAGCTCTTAACCAAATGCTGAATAATCACATTCCCATTATGAATTCCATCCCATAGTTGCCTTTGGCTCCACACCTAGGTCATCTAATAAGTCAGGTTCATCCAATGCCTAGTTATCCCTAGAAAAATTCTAATCAACCCCTTCATCCACAGTCACAGACTGGTTTCACTACATATTTATAGAACTCATAAGTTTTGAATCAGTCTGTGGGTCTTGGAGGAGTGTTAGGATACCCCCCAAACAATGTGAATTCAGTGCCTTATAGTAGTCCTAATAAGGAGAGGTTAGATGAGCTAACTGAACAAGTGAAGAAACTGAATATGGATGTAACCCACTTGAGGAACTAGAACAACCAACTCCAAGTTTCTCAGAGGAGCATGCAATCAAATTACAATAGGGAGAACTGAGATGTTGCATGAGGGAAAAACTTTGACAGAGGGCAACATTCTGACAGAAATCTGAATTTTGAAAGAGGACAAGGTTCTGGTCAGAACTTTGATAGAGGACAACAAGGTGGACAAGGGTTTGAAAGGAGACAGCCACCTAGGCAGAATAGGCCTTGGAACACCGAACCTAATAATGGAGGAGTCCCCACTCCATTGGATCAACCTTCCAATCAAGAAAAACCTTTGAGTGGAGTATATCTGGCTGAAGCAGCTTTCTTAGGGTGGTGCAGGCTTCATAAGATAAGTCAACACTATGAGTTGAATTGTCCCAAATTTCAAACTACTGCTTCCATCTTTCAGTATGAAGTTGAAAAAAATTCCAATAGTCGGGAATTGGTACCCTCAAATGCTTATGATTCCCCAGTTTTGGTGTTGAATCATGCCCCTTTCCTGAGGGATGAAGAGAATGGACCAGAAGAGAAGTCAAGTGGCCAAAATGAGGAGACTGGACAAGTGTTGAATGATGATGAAATTTCTCAGTTGTTTAACGAAAGAACTGAGAATGATAATGGTCCCTTGGATGAGGAAGAAGCTGGTGTTGAAGAGGTACAAATGTTTCAACAACCTACAAGAAAGTATGATTTGAGGAATAGGCCTAACAGGAATCCACAAGCTAGGGGCCCATTTTCAACATCTATTCCTCCAAAGAATTTTACTACTCCATTAGACCCACATGCCAGTAATAATCCATCTTACCCTCATGTGCCAACACAATAATTTGCAAGAGGAGGACAAATTGAGGTGTCAAGAGGGAGCAACGTTTATTCAACAAAAGATAAGCAAACTGGTGATTCTAAAGAGACCCATGTCGACATGAATGTGGTACAATTAGGCGAATATGTGACTGAGGAACTCGGGAAAGTAAAGGCAAGTCTTTTTGCTTTTGATTTGTTAAGGGTTCCTAAAATAAAAAATATAGTCCTAGGGTATTTTAATTCAAGTTAGGCACCTCAAGGAGTAGCAATCAACAAGGCAGTTGGTAGGCCTCGTAGATCACAGGCACCTAAAGGCTTAAGTCAAGGACCACTTGGAGATAGAGGGAAAGAAAAAGATAGGAATCAGGTTGCACAAGTTGACACTCAATTGAGTTTGTTCCAGGGAAAAATGGAAACCCATCCCTTCTTGATTTATATTTGTATCTTTGGGAAGAATCTAGACAATTGTCTTCTAGACTCAGGAGCATCTACAAATGTTATGCCTTTTTCTATCTGTAGAGCACTAGGTATTACTCTCGTAGCCTCTTAGAAGAAGGTCACCCAATTGGACAAGACAAAGGTGAATATAGTGGGAGAATTGAACATGATTCCCATGCAAGTTGCTTCAAATCCTAGAGTTCAACAAGTACTTAATATTTAGGTGGCAGATATTCCTGACACTTATGGTTTGATCTTGGGTCAAGATTTCACCAAGTCACTAAATGGATACACATCCATAGATCATTCTCACATGTGGCTCCCCTGGAAAGGAGTCCCAAATCAAATTAGAATTGAAAGAGAACCCAAAATGAAGTATGTGATCACTAAATATTAGAATACTTCAAATGAGATATTGGTGTCGGAGGTCATGGGGAACTATGTCTTGGCTTCCCCTATTTCATATACAGGGGAAGTCTTTATGTTGCAAATATTCTCTGATAAATCCACATCATAAGCCAACAGTTCTAAAGTACTGCTTGAACAAGAAAAGGAAGTTGACGATTAGGAAGATAGACAACTCATCTTGTTGGATAATTTCTAGGAGTTTATCCTGAAGTGCGTGGGGGATCAGATCCAACTGGGCAGAAATATGGATTTTAAGGAATTGCTACTCCCTAATTGGTGTAGAGTTCACAATGCCCCTCACTCCGAGCTAGAATGTTGCCTATGCCAAACTGTGGTGGAGTAGATACAAAGATGCATTAATCCAACCCCAACTATTAGGATGGATATACAAAGCATTTGAAATGATAAAAAAGGAAAGATACCGAGGCCTCCTAACCTTTGCTTTGAACTTTGTAGGATCCACTTTGATACCCTTCTCTGACACTATGTATCCTAGGAGTTTTGCTAATGTAACCCCAAAGACACATTTCTTAGGATTTAGTCAGACATTGAACTTCTCTAGCCTTGTGAAGATTTTCCCAGGATATCTAGATGTCCTTCTCTGGAATATGATTTTTCTAAGATATCATCCATGTAATCCTCCATAAAGGTATGCATCATATCATGGAAAATTTTAGTCATTGCACGTTGATATGTTGCCCTTGCATTCTTCAACTCGAAGGGCATGGAATTCTAGCAAAAAGTTCCCCATGGACATGTGAATGGGGTTTTCTCCTGATCATTTGGTGCTATCTTGATTTGGTTGTAGCCGGAAAAACCATCCATTATTGATAACATGTCATGCCCTGCTGTTAAGTCCACAATGATATCGATGTTAGGTAAGGGAAAATCATCCTTGGGACATGCCTTATTCAGATCTATGAAGTATGTACATATTCTGATACTATTATCCAGCTTTGATATAGGCACAATATTTGATATCCATTAACATAATTGATAGACCTAACGAATCCTGCATCTAACAACTTTTTCAGTTCAGCCTTTACCATCAAGGCGATATGTGGATGCATCTTCCTTAGTTTTTGTTTCACAGGTTTGATTCCAGATGGTAGAGATAGGTGATGCATTAAAATATTTGGATCTAAACCTGGC
>CM021105.1:608911715-608983865 GCA_007115665.2 Sequoiadendron giganteum
CCATTTTCTCTAAAATAGCCTTTCTTTTGCCATACTGATCTGTCTTTATGTTGATGTTTTTTGATGTCAATGCTTCTTCATCTTTGTACAACCAATCAAGGATGGCCTTGTCTTCTGATTCATCTTCTATAGTACCAAATTTCACAAATATTTCCTCTAGAACCGTGGAAGGTTGTGATGGTTGTCGTGGGGTGAACCCACAATATTGGTTTACAATTTTTGGGCAAACTGGACATCGAACTAATTTTTTTTAGGTAAATCTTCACCTTCGAGCTCCTACAATAGCTAAAACGTGAGGAATTTAAAGATGATGAAAACTAGTTATTTTTGATGTTTTGTTTATAGATTCCAAATATATTTTTTTCATTTTTTTTGGAATCAAATTGGACTTATTTTTCCATCTCCTTCGAAAACTAGTTTTCTTTTAAAAACAATATTTTTAAGGAGTGATGCTCACCGTATACAACATAATTTTTTTTGTATGAAGGATAATATTCTAATTTTTTTGAATTTAGATTTGTAACTATGATATCTAGCACTTTCATTTGGTTTGATAGTTTTTTATTGAATATTTTTTCCTTAATCAAGTTTCAAAGTCAAACCAATTACAATTCAGACTTAGGTGGACCATATACAACACAATTTTTTCGGTATGTATCGAAATTCAATTTTATTTTTTAATGGATTAAGGAAATCAATACCCAGCCCGAACATATTTTTTAAAATTTTATTTTGATAATCTGCTATTTTTCCATATGTGCAGAACAAAGAACTTGATTTTCGGTGGAAAACCTACATTTAATAAAACTAAAAAAACACATACATAATAAAATGAAAACATATTAAAATTATATTCATTGGATAGCTCACTCTGAGGACTACCATCTTCTAGCTGGGTCTATGAAGTCTTCTCCATTTTCATCCTCAACCTGAGCTTCGAAGGGTGAAAATTTGTCCAGTCTTTTTGTGTCGGAGGGTGGGAAGGTGGGAAAAGAGGGGTTTGCTCGAACTAGGGTTCGAGCGAACCCCTTTAACACAATGGGAAACACGGGTTCCCACATGAAAAGGGGTTCAATCAAACCCTAGTTCCAGTGAACCCCTTTTTGGTTCTTTCGAACCTTGAGTTCGCTCGAACCCCTCAAAATGATTTTTTTTTGCATGGGTGAATTTTTTGATTGTTTTTCTCCCTCACTCTAATTGTAAACCACTTTTGTGGGTTCACCCTGAGAGTTATCATTGATGGTTGTCCATATGACCTTGGAGATGACATCAATTGTGAAAGATTAAAGAGAATACTCAATAGCATATTGTCCCTTGCCTTTGTCGATTAGCTGGACCTTTTCTTGGAATTTATGTGAGAGAATTTAGTGGACCCTTATTATTTGATAAAGTTGAATCAACAACAATTGTATCCTTTGATTGAACCTTTTTCTCAATCCACTTAGATATAATATTTATATGATTTTCACCATTTGATGAAATAGAAGTGCTAGCTTCTCTATTGTGGGATACAAAGGTGTCTTGAGTTGTTCTGAGCGTGTTACAATGTTGAGGATTGTTGTAATCAGCTAATATAGTTACCTCTTGGCCATTAACTGGAAATTTCAAACATTGGTGATAAGTTGAAGGTACCACCTGCATTTCATGAATCCATGGACATCCTAAGAGTATATTGTAGGTTAACTCTTTTTCTAGCACTTGACAGGCTATATTCTTCACCATTGGTCCCACTTGAATATGTAACACAATCATTCCCTTAGAGGATCTTTATTCTTCATCATAAGCCTTTATTGTCTTTTTTCTTTGGGCATCAATAGCATTATCTGAATAACCTAGTGCATGGATTAACTTTAAAGTACAACTTTTTAAACCAGCTCCACCATCTATTAGTACCCGTTTAACACGATGTTTATGGATCAAAACTTCAATATGAAGGGCAGTGTTATATGGATTATTAAGTGATACATCATCCTGTTTAGAGAATGATAGACAATGAGGCATGGTCAAATGTCCCACCATAGCTTGGAATTGACAAAAATCTAGATTATTGGGTACTGTGGTGGCCACAAGAGCTTGTTCCAAAACCTCTTTATGGGATGGTGAGAGTTTAAGGAGTTCTAGTATTGATATCTGTGCTGTTATTTTTTGTAGTTGGTCGACAATGTTGTATTGAATGGGTGGGGGAGTGGTGTTTTTAGATGCAAATCCTTTCAATATTACCTTGGATTGCCCCTTGTCGTTACATTAACCGTTTGATAGTCTTGTCTTTCCCTGATTTTTAAAACATTTATCTAATTTTTGGATGTGTCTATGTTTGGGATCAAATCTAGTGGTATAGTGTCATTGGTTTTGTTGTTATCAATTTGATTACCAGTGATAGTATCACTTTTGACTCCAGAAATACAAAATATTGTGCCATCGTTAACGTAGTTAACACTTTTACCTTTACCGTTTACAGAAGAAGACTCTCCCTTTTTTCGTAATTTGGTAAAGGATCTTTAAAGGTAGTATGATCGTTGTTGGTTTGAAGTCCTTCTATGTATACCTTTCTATTGTCAATCAGATCTTGGACTAGATGTTTTAACTCCATGCAATCATTTGTCTCGTGTCCCTTATATTTATGGAAGTCACAATAATCTGCATCATTCCACCATGATGGTTTTACTTTTGGATCCCAAAATCTTGCTTCACGTGTGGTGATAAGACCATTTGCAATAAGTTCTCTCATTGCTAATTCTAGTGTTTGGCCTAATGGTGTGAATCTACGCTGGTTTGATGATTTTTGATATGTTTGTGGTTTAGATTCCCCATTGTTTAGATTATTGTTTTGATTGACATTTTGCTTGATATTTTGGTCATGATTTTGATTTGTCTTTGCATTAGTGGCCGTCAAATTAAATACTAGTTTTGAATTTTGTATGTCATTTGCAACATCATTGGTTCCAATATTTATATTCTTTTGCCAGAATTTAGGCTTGTCATTGTTGCCATAGTGATTTGAGGAGTTTGTATTGTTTGATTTTTCATTGTAATGCTTTATTAATCCTCGTTTGACTAAAGCTTCTTCGATTTTAAGGCCATTTTCAATCAAGTTTTCAAATGCGGGAGGACATTGTAATTTGAGCCTATAGCTCATTTCATCAGTCAGGTTGTTAATAAAAAGTTCCATTTTCTCTTCCTCATGTATGAAACGAGGATACCTAGAAGATAATCTTCACCATCGTTGTAGAAATGATAGAAATGTCTCACCTTTGTTTTGCTTCATGTTGTAGAGGTCCTTTATTGTGACATCATGTTGAATGTTAAAGGAATATTGTGATATAAACCTGTTGACCAGTTCTTCAAAAGTTTGAATCCTTGGTTGTAGTTTAGAAAACCATTCAATACATTGACCTCCTAAGCTTCTTGGAAATAACCTCATTAGGTAAG
Source organism: Sequoiadendron giganteum (assembly GCA_007115665.2). NCBI lineage: Eukaryota > Viridiplantae > Streptophyta > Pinopsida > Cupressales > Cupressaceae > Sequoiadendron > Sequoiadendron giganteum. Next base: position 608,915,145 of record CM021105.1, read on the forward strand.
TTTCTTCTTGCGCAAATTCTAAACTCATGGTTCTGAATTCCCTTACATGGTCAATTGGATCTGTTTTACCATTGTATTTTTCATATTTCGGGAATTCACAATGTCTAGGGAATGGTATCATGTCCACACTCAAATCAAAAGGATAAGGAAAAATGTCTTGTAATGCATACCTTTTTGTGGTTCCCTTTTTCATATCTTGAATTTGTTGTTGCAAGTTTTGCATTTGATGTGTTAGGGCCACAACTTGATCTGTGTTTTGCATGTGTTGTGTGTGTTGTGGTGTTTCGGTTTCATTTTCTCTAGGTGTTTCTTTTAATCAATTGACATTGAAATATTTTTAAAGTTTTGCACCTGATTCTGCTAGCATTAACAGGTATTTCTCCATATCTTGTTCTAAGATCTTTTCCATAAATTTATGGAAGTTTGGATCTTGTTGTGTCATTTGAATGTCTTCTTGGGTTATTTCGTTCTTGTCATTTTGGTGTTATCTATTCCACAGATTTTCTTCTGCCATGGTGTTTGATGTTTCAACTTCTTTTTCTATGAGTCTCTGTCTTTGTAACCTTGTCAAGATTGGCATACAAGTGTCTGTTTTTCCCACTAAACTTTGATCTTCTATGTTTGGATGAGTGTCCAATGAATTTTAACATAGTCAAATGGGATGATATATCCTATTGATGAGACTAGGTTAAAAAATCTGATTACTATGCTTCATTTCGTGATGGTAGGATGATAATATCTTGATGAAGAAACTTAGCCTAATAACCAAGATTTTGGTTTGATTTGTGGACACTTTATAGTTTGCAAGATCTGGGTTCAAGTTGAAAAGAATTTTAACCTATAAGAACCTATTTGTTTCTAGTTTAAGACACTCTTTGGATTGAGAAGTTGCTTCTGGCTGATAAAAATCCAAGTTTTAGATGTCAACAAATCTGATGATGTGTTTGGAAACTCTCTGTTTTTCTACTCTTTGGAAGCGCTAAAACAAAGTGCAAAAGTGCTAAAACAGACTATGGAAGTGCTAAAACAAAGTGCAAAAGTGCTAAAATAGACTATGGAAGCGCTAAAACAGTTTGTGGAAGTGCTACAACAGTTTGCAGAGGCACTACTTTATAGAAGCGCTAAAATAGACCTCAAAAGCACTAAAACAGGGTGTATAAGCACTATTTTTGATACCGAAGCGCTAAAACAAACCTCAGAAGCGCTAAAACAGAGTGTGAAAGCGCTACTTTGGGTTTCAATAGTGTTATCTAGTTTTCCTTCTCATGAAGAGATTGATTTTTCAAGATTTTTGATACTTTGATAGGATACCTCTGCTAGTAACTTTCTGATGTTGGATGACAAGCCTAATGTTTCTAAGTTTGTTCTCTATTGTAAAAATCGATCAGGCTTGTCAAAATATTCTATCATTGGTTGCAGGATGGAAGATTGACAAATAGGTTGACTATGATTGTGTTTCTATGACAAGGCTTCTTTGGAAAAAGGCTCGTGAATACAAAGGTTCTAAAGCATAATCGTCAGTATATCCTTTGGAAAAATTGTTAAACCTATGGATGAAGGTTCTATGATGAAGTAAAAATTTCCTACTTTGATATAAGAATCACCTTCTTTCTAAGAGTTTCTTGTAACTGATTTGTGTCTTTGGTTGTTTGACTCTTTTTGTGAGGGATCTCTTGACAAAAGTTGTGGAATTCCAATCCCTAATCATAAATTTCATTGTTTGGTTTTGTTTGAATCCTTTTGTGTTCTTTCAGATGATCTTTATATGAGTTTAATAATTTGAGAACACAAAAATCAATTTTAGAACAGTTATTTTTAAATCTAGAATCTAGACAGATAGTGTATGTTCCAAGAACCACGCATGGTCCTATTTTCACTAGTTTATTTAACAAAATACACTTCAGACAAACTCACTCTTAAGGTCAAAAAGGTCATCATTATACTCAACATCCCACATCTTAAAATTGTGTTGACTCACACAATCGTGTCACCCCCTAGAGGGTGCTCATGTTTTTGTTGTTTCTAGGCACGTACTCAAGGTTAGATTTCTTGATCCCTTGAGAAAACGGTCCTTGGAAATTATATGGTGTGTTTCTTGGGGGTAGATTCTTCCCCCCCCTTGGAATGTGAGTATTACAATGTCTGGTTACTAACTCAGTTGGATTCTACACTATGGTTCTTAGATAGGGTTTCCATGCAGTGCGACAAATGATAAAATCCCTTAGGAGACCTCCCAACCTTTAAAACAAAGGCTTTGGGGATGGTTATCTTGCACACTACTGTCGAGTTGGAATTTCATCAACTCGAATTTTATTATAGTGGGTTGGAAAACCTGGCTTTGGTTGTTCCCACTTAGTTCATTCCCGTAGGGTGAGTACTTTTTCCCACTACGACAGGCCTTCTAAATGATTTAACAAAAGCGTAAATTGCATGAAAATAAAGGATGAGTTTGGCATTTTGATCACCCAGTTAAGGGGAGAGCATAAGCCTATTCACCACACAAACACAGTAATCAAATATTCAATTTTTAAGCCCAAAAAGATGATGTACTATTCTAGGTAAAGATTTTGCTTCACAAAATCATGATATGACTAGATCCTAGGACTGATATATTTTAAATTAAGTGACTACCCTAGGATTGATTCTTTTTAGTCCAAATGCATCAAAATAAAATTATGGCCGCAGTCGTGTCGGATCAAGAAAGAAATTAAAAAAGCATTGAAACAAAGGGTAGAAGCGCTATAGTTTAGATCATATGCGCTATATCTTTCATTAACAACACTACAAAATTTAGTAGAAGCGCCATAGAATTTAGATGAAGCGCTATACAAATTTTGAAGAATAGTGGCCAACTCTGCTAGGAACGACTGACAGATGCGCTAAAACAAACTGTTGAAGTGCTATAGTTTTCTCCTTAGAAACACTGAAAATTTCTTCACAAGTGCTATAGTTTTTGTCAAAGCACCGAAATGGACCTTCGAAGTGCTATATTTTTCCTTGAAAGCGCTATAGTTTTCATCAAAAGCACCAAAAAATCTATCGATCGCGCTAAAGTGAACACGCCAAAATCCTATACGACACTTTTCAAAGAAATTTTATGAAATATGGGGTTATGCCCATGGTAGGCGCCAAATTGTAAGTTTGAAATAAGTATGAGTAAGTAAAAACACTAAAACACTTCTTAATAAAACATTATATCAAAGATTCTATCATTAATTAACTAATTAAAAGAACATAAACTTGAAAGCGTCTCATTGTTTCCTATCTCTAAAGATTTATTAAATCATAGAAGGCTCTCAGATTTTACAAGCACTTGTGAATATTAAAATACCAATCTAGAGAATGGAAGGATGCTAGACGCAATGATAAAATCCTATATGATGATATCTAAAAAGGAAACTACTATAATATGAATTGACATAAAATTATGATGATGCAGCTACAGTAAAATTACTTATGCGACCGTGATATGAATTCTACTGATGCTATGATGCTAAGATGCTATTGCTATGATTGCTTGATTTCTTGATGGTTTGCGATCTATTTCCTGTATTGTGAGGCTGTATTTATAGATTTCCTCGCAACACATTTGTACAGGGGCAACAAAGCAGAGGTTTGGATTCAATCTAGAGAATTGAATGGTGAGAGATGGAGAGGCTTGAGCTGATTATGGGAATGGTTCCTCCCCATGAAAACATTAGGCAAGAGGATAGGAAGGATCAAAGGGAGAATATTGAGAGGATTTCCTGCAAGCTTTCTCGTGAATGCCAATCGCATTAAATTAGACATGTGTGTGATATTTGATTTGATAGGTGAGTGAAAAGAGGAATTTTGATTTATGCCTTTATTTGAATTATTTTGATTCATTCAAATTAGCAAAAAGAAGATAATTAATTTAATAAAACAAACTATAGAATTTATTTATTGAATAAATAGAAAAAATATGATAATTAAACAATAAAGTATTTAACTTTTGTTTAATTAATTAAGATTGAATGATGTGATTAAGATAGAATAAATAGGGGAATTTGATAATTAAATAAAACAAAGTATTTAATTTTGTTTATCTAATTAAGATGAAATAATAACAAAATTAGAAGAATTTAAACGTGAACTATATAAATAAATATTTCTATTTATTCAATAGTAGAATAAAGAATTTAGGATAATTAATCAAATAAGTTGTATTTAATTAATTAGATTCTCCAGACCATTTTTAGGTGTATACAAATACAAGTTCCATAGAGGGTTTTTCATTGTTCTTCCAAAAAGACCAGAGACCGAGCATACAAGAAAGAAGCATGAAAACATAGAAAAATAGAGAATTTTCGCCATTGTGTTGAATGGAGAGAGCTTCAAATGAGCTTTTATTCACATAAAACAAAAGAGAAAATTAAGGTATACATTGGCATAAAGCTTACCTGAGCTTTAGTTTGTTTGTTTTCATTGAATATGCAAGTTATTTTTCACCATGGGAAGCTTCAGAAAACTCAATCATGGCGGCCAAGAGAAAGCAAAGCTTCCACAGAAGAAATGAAGAGAAGAATGCATCGGAAAAATTAGAGAGGCCGCGACCAAGAAGCCTCGAAACCCTTCGAAAATGGAGTGAAAAGACTACTGAATACTGAAGAAGCAACTTACCATCCTGTTGCAAGAGGATTTCTACCCCAAGCATGGAGGAATCAATTGAAAAATGCATGGAGAATGCTCAAACCCTAGTTCATCATGGCGGCCAAATACATAACTATTTTCTTTCGAAGTTGCCAAGTAAAATGATTCACGGGTTTTTGAAAAATCCCAGATCAAAGACAAACCTAGAATTCCATTGAGTAGAGCCTACAACCATAATCATGGAGCCATGAAGGAGGCTCAAAAATATAATAAAGAAAATTTTACACTCTGTTCTTTTTGGAAATAGAAAACATATTCTAGAGAAGCCGCGACCAAGCTATCACCAGGAAAGAGAAAAAATGCAGAAATAAAAAAATCTTTCATCATTTAATCAAATTAAATATGGAGAGTATGATTTGTTTCATTTATTTTTCTAGTGAGATAAGTCCAAAGAAGCCGAGCCAAGATAGAAGGGTTTCAAAATAAGGATGCATGATAGAAACAAAACACCCATTCATTCGTATCTATTGAATCCAAATTGAGGTTGTTTTGACAAAAAATGGAGGTAAGATACAGAGAAATGACGCATAGAAACTTATTCAACTTTCATTGTTTGAAGAAATGCGAGCTCCAGAAGTGCTTTGATGTCAGCCTCAAGACAAGCAAGGCTTTGACAGAGTAAATCAAGAAAAAAATGCATGAGAATCCGAGAAGGAATGTCTTTAGAAACGCATTCAGATAAGTGGAAAAAATGATGAACCATGAAAGCTTTACCTGATTCAGCCTCAACATAATTTTTTTTGAAGAAAAATCTCAAAATCAGTGAGAAAATTGATAGAGACTCCTTCAAAAAGCTTGAGGTTTCAAACTCTAATGATGGCAGCATGTGTAGGGCAAGGGAGCTCGAAAAAACCAAGTGAAAATGAGAGTTGAAAATTAGGGCTTGGGTATTTTGTTCTAACTCATCATGGCGGAAAAAATATTGATGCAAAAAAACTCAAATATGTTTAATCATTAAATATTTTAATATTCAAACAAATTTAGAAAACAAAATACATATATTTTATAATAAAAAATTACTATTATCTATTAGATTCACAAGTGTTAAGTTCATGCTTTTACATCTGTACCACTGGATGATTGTGAGAGAGGTGTGGTAGCATGATATATTGGCAAACCACGAGAGATTTCTTACTTCCTGGCGGTAGTGCAGTGTATACCGTGATACTGCGAGAGGCTTTTGACTCTTTGGCGGTAGTGCAGTGTATACTGCTATACCCCGAGAGGCTTTTGACTGTCTAGTGGTAGCACGATATACTGCCACCTCGCAAAAGCCTTCTAGTAGTGGGGTTGCGGTGTAAATTGCTCTATCGCATATTTTTCTCACCTTCCCGATGGTATAGTGGTGTGTGCTTTTGATCATTACTTGAAGAGTATTGATGAGACAATCTTATTTGTCTTACCGATATCTCAATGTCTCATTGACATTAAATCTTATGTTCCTCTAATGTTGGTTGCTGGTGTCGATGAGACAAGTTAATATCTCTTGCTGATATGCCACTGTCTAAATCCGGTGCTAAATCTGGTGCTAAATCTAGCGCCACTAAATCTGACGCTAAATTTGGCACTAAATATGGCACTAAATTTGGCGCTAAATCTGGCGCTAAATCTGGTGCTAAATCTGGTGCTAAACCTGATGCTAAATCTGGTACTAAATTTGGCACTAAATCCAACACTAATTAGTGCCTGATTTAGCGCCTGCTTGTCTTGATCGGCACAAAAAATGCCAAAAAATGGCGCCAACCCGATAAATAGCGTTGAATTTTTCAAAAAATTGGAGAAAAATACATTAAAACAGTGGGTGGAAGCAAAAAAGGGAGCTAATCACAGGGATTTTTTGTAGTGAAAGTCAAAAATCCAAAAAACATAGTTAAGAGAAGTAATTCATCCAATGGTGAAAACTTGGCAAACAAGCACCTTGGATAAGTACCATGATGAAAACCTGGAAAATAGGCATCATGCGTAAATCCCCCATCTAGTTTACTTCCACAATTGGGGGCAGTTTCCATCTATGCATCCCCTTCCCCCATCCCCTACATCTACCAATCTTCCACATCCTACCCATCATATCCCATTTGTATCTAGCCCCTCCATCTTCCTTGTGATCTTGATCAAGACAGGGGCACCTATATACACATTCTTTGGACATCTCTTAGCATGCATTCCCCTCATCCATATTTCACCATATCCCTTATTCCCCCTCCATTCTCCTTCCTTATCCATGCATCTTATCCACATCTATCTATCTTCTATTGTCCACCCATCCTATTGTCTGCTATCCCTCTTGCCTTGTCATACATGACATATCTAGAGTGGGGCATCTACTTCTTTGTGACATAGTCCTTGGAAACAACATTCATCCATCCACTGCTCCCTTTTCTATCTCCCCATCCATTTATCCATCCAGTAATCCATTCCGTCTTTCCAAATATTTATCCCTCTATCCATCCATCTTCGCATCTTTCTATCTCCCCATCTTTATCAATCCGATCCATTTACCTTTATTCTTCCTTCCATCTCATAATCCCTTATCATTGGTATCTAGCTATAGCCTACCACCATGCAATCCAATGCCATTCATCTCACTATCATCACTTATATCTATTGCTCACATCTGTCTCATCTCCTATCACTGTTTATCACTCATGTATCCGTCGTATCATCCTCCGCATATATCTTTTGATGATTTGGATAACTATCCCATCCCTGAGCTTTGCATTAGCCCAAATCTTATGCATATCCATCATCCTATCCATTTGGTCTATCTTGTTTCATCATATCAGTTCTATCAGTGTATTTGCTTGTCATCATCATCTCATCATCCCTTGTCCCTTTTTTGTCTTTGGCCTTGTGTCGAACTACGTTTCCCCTACGCATTCACGTAGTCAAGGTCGATTATTTGATCTTCCCCCAGGTCATTTGTAGATGTCCAGTCTTTGTCATCCATCATGGTCTCCATCTTCCTCTTTCTGATTTTACCCATGGTCATTTATCAAACTACGAGGACTTTGCACTTTCATGTAGGCAAGGTTGATCTTTGATCAACCCCCGATCCCCTAGGCCTTTAGGGCATGTCAGTCTTGTGTCTTATCATCTTGTCGTGTTGTCAAGTACATCCCTATCCTAGCTGGTAATTAAAAGCAAAGGTCATTAGTATCATGAGGTTCAATTGGTTCAGATATCCTATGTCATGCTAATATTTTATTTTAGTCTCCATCTTTGGTCTCAACAGGATTCATCCTTCCTAACAGACCGTGTCAACATCATCCATCCTTTTGATCCTATGGCAAAGGATGTTTGAATTTGAGTGTGATATTTTGATGCTTTTGAAATTTTGTTTATCATTCGAGCTCCCTATCATACCTTGTCAGGGTCGCCATGATCCATCATATCATGGTGTGCTTTGACTAGGTAAAAATAGGGGTTTATCTTGATCTTTTTGTCTTCTTTTGTCTTCTTGGTTTTCCCACATAGTACCCACCAAGATCCCCATGGTCTTGTGTTTCGCTGGGGCACCCTTTGTGTTTGTGGTTATCTCAACATCAGGCCCAACCAAAGCCCCTGTGACTTTGGGATGTTGGACTAACCTTTTGTTTGTTGTGTCAGTCCTATGCATGTGATACAATGTCACCTTGGTTCCTCGTATCTTGGTGCATAATATCTCATGCTATATCAAATTAAGTGCTCATTACAGGGCAACATAATGCATCACCATTAACTTGCTTGATTTGGTCACTATCCATTCATTCTTCATCACTCTCCCTCATTTATCCATCCTATTTGCTTTCATCATTTCATCCAATCTGCTTAGGATAATAGAGATTTATTATTCTAAGCATCTTTTCATCCATCTTCTTAGGATAATATAGATTTTTTATTCTAATAATCTTTCCCCCATCATCTTCATTCATTTTAACAATCTCACATCTCCATCCAATCCTAATCCATTCGATCTAGCACAAATAATCTAATCACATCCTTGGTCCTATTCCTAGCCTTGCTACAAGCCTTGACCCAATCAGATTAGGTTGTGTCACATCCTCCAACTTTTGCAAGTTGGCCCCTAATCCTCATTAGCCACCTAACCTTCACCTAATCATTGATTAACTAGTCTAATCAGCCCCCTTTAGTCAACTCTTCCCACATCCCAATGGAATTTTTAATTCCATTTTATTCTTCCAACACCCTTCACGGAATTTTTAATTCCTTTTACAATCCCCATGCCCTTTCCAATGGAATTTTAAATTCCATTTATTCACCCAAGGTTTCTCAAGGAATATTTTATTATTTTTTATCTTCCCCATGCATATTAAAAAGGAATTTTTAATTCCTTTTGGCCTTTGATATCCACCCTTGATCTCTTGCCCTTGGCCAAGAATGAATTTGGACCATTCATTCATCTCTCCTTTGCTAATGACTAACACTTAGCCATTTTGCAACCCTAATCAGACATACATTCAACATTCAACAATCACAATTCATCAACATTCAACTTGGCACTCTCAAGCTTCAAACATTTTTTCACTCATCCACCATCGTTGCAACTTTCAAGCTCATTTTGCATCCATATCCAACACCTATCAAAATACCCACTTGCACCATTGCATTCCTCATCACCTCCACTTCATTTTGCATCCAATTTTATGCTATTTGTCATTGAAGGAGAACACAAAATTGAACAATCAACAGGGCCAACCAACCAATCAACTTGGACAAGGTAATATCGTTCATTTTCTTGTATTTTGTTCAAGTTCAACTTAGGCCTAATCTTGAGGTGTTGTTTGTGTTTTCCTTTTTTTCATTTCATTTAGTTTTGCATCTTAGACTTGGTAAAAACACCTGCACACATCAAATAAAAGAGAGTTAGTTTTCACAGGGATGGGAAGCAAAATAAAGATGGAAATTTGGAGCGTGTGCATACAGATGTATGAGGACAAGCTGAGGTATCTTCTCTCGATGGATCTCAGTATTATGTTACATTCATAGAGGATGCAACTAGGAAGGTTTGGATTTATTTCCTAAGGTAGAAATTTGATGTATTTGAAACATTTAAGAATTGGAGAAGCTTGGTTGAGAATGACACGAGTAAAAGATTAAAATATCTCAGATCTGATAACAATGGTGAGTATTGTAGAAAAGAATTTGAAGATTATTGTTTCTTTAATGGAATTTTTAGGCAAAAAATGGTTCCAGGGACTCCATAGGAAAATGGAGTGGTTGAGTGCATGAATAGGACAATAATGGAGCATGCAAGGAGCATGAGATTTCATGTTGTGCTACCTTTAAACATGTGGGCAAAGGCTATCAATACTGCTATATATTTAATTAATAGAGGTCCTTCAGTTCCTTTGTGTTGTTGTATTCCAGAGGAAGCATGGATAGGTAAAAAGTTGAGTTATTCTTTTCTCAAAACATTCAGATGTGAAGCATTTGCACATGTATATTTTGAAAATAGAACCAATCTGAATGCAAAATCAAATAAATGTATCTTCATTGGATATGACATTGATAAATTTGGTTATAGGATTTGGGATGTTGAAATTTTGAAAATTGTGAGAAGTAGGGATGTTGTATTCAGTGAGAAGTTATTATACAAAGATCAGTTGCACCAGCATGAGAAGAAAGAAAAGGATTTTGTGGTGCTGGATGATACTCCAAATAGTGATATTCCAATAGTTCCTCATGCTCCGCAACAACAACAAGAAATACCACAAACTCCAGTGCATGTTAGATGGTCAACAAGGCTAAGTAGACCCCGTGAAATATTTTCTCCCTCTTTGTATTCTATTTTGTAACATATGTTGGTGAAACAAAAGGGTATGATGAAGCTATGCAGGTTAATACAAAGGTTTAGTGGGAGCTTGCAATGAAAGAATAAATGGACCCCTTGTTGAAAAATCAGATTTGGGAATTATGTAAGTTACCTATAGGTAAAAAGGCTTTAGCAAAAAAATGGGATTATAGGCTGAAAGAGGAAGATGGAGGTAAGAACATATTTAAAGCCAAGTTAGTTGTAAAAGGATTTGCACAAAAAAAAGGCATTGATTTTGCTGATTTTTTTTCTCTGGTTGTTAAGAGATATATATAAAACGGCCCCAAGGATTTGAAGTCAAAGATAAGGAGAAATTGGTGTGCAGATTGAAGAAGAGTTTATATGGCTTGAAACAAGCACCTCGACAATGGTACTTGAAATTTGATAGTTTTATGGCTGAGCAAGGCTACATCAGGTGCAATTTTGACCATTGTATTTATTTTAAGAGGTTGGATAATGATAGCTACATTATTTTATGTTTATATGTTGATGAAATGCTTGTAGTGGGGTCTAACATGGATCACATAAGGGAGTTGAAACAACAGTTAGCACAATCATTTGTTATGAAGGATTTGGGGGAAACAAAACAAATCCTTGGTATGAAAATTTGTAGAGATAGGAAGAGAAAAAAAATGACTATCTCAGGTTGATTATGTTGAAAAGTTATTGCAGAGATTCCATATGGAGAATGCAAAAGTTGTCAACACACATTGTCCTAGTCATTTGAAATTGACTAAGGAGATGTGTCCAAAGACACAAGAGGAGGAAGACAAAATTTTTGAGGTACCATATGCTTCAGCTGTACGAAGTTTAATGTATTCCATGGTATGCACGAGACCAACTATTGCACATGCTATAGGAGTCATAAGTAGGTATATGAGTAATCCCAATTTGGAGCATTGGAATGCAGTAAAATGGGTTCTCGGGTATTTGAGAGGTACATCTAATAAAAATTTCTTTTTTCGGGGGCTCTAATATTGATTTAGCAGGTTATGTAGACTCAAATTTGGTAGGGGACATTGATACTAGGAGGTGTAATACAGGTTATGTCTTTATTGTAGGTGGGACAACAGTGAGTTGGATCTCACGGTTGCAAAAGGTGGTTGCTTTATCCACCATAGAGGTAGAGTATGTAGTTGCAATAGAGGAAAGAAAGGAGATGATATGGCTGCAATATTTCATGGAAGAATTGGGAAAACAATAGGCCAATAGTTATATTTTTATGGACATCTAGAGTGCCATACATCTTGCAAATAATTCTACCTTTCATTCAAAGAACAAACACATATAGTTGAGGTATCACTTCATTCGATCAGTGTTGGATGATGGAAAGTGAAGGCTGGAAAAAATACATATAGATGAAAATCCAATGGATATGTTTAAAAAGGTAGTGACAAGGGAGAATTTGAGCTCCTTTTCAGCTTCGGTTGGTCTTCAAGACTGAAAATAATAAAAACAAAACATCAAGGTCCAGGGTATTTATTTTGAGTGGGAGATACAGGGTTAGTGGTGTTATGACCAGTCTCCAAGTGGGAGATGATATGTTGTCGAGTCTAATTAGTCTCCAAGTGGGATATTGTTGTTATATGGAGCCTAATTAGACTCAGAGGTTAAATTTTCTCCACTTTTATCAGTGTGGTTTCCCCCCAAATTATTTAACGAGGGTTTGGGGGTAGCGCCCCCAAGATAGGGTTAGGAGTTGTTTTTCTATTGGCCAACATAAAAAACCCTATTTTGTAACCAACATAAGTCTTGATAAAATGGCTAAGGGTTAGGGTTCTCGTTGATATTGTATTGTAGCATTTGCAGCGACACTATTGAGTTGCAAGGATTGTTGGTTGTAATCGGTTCCATTTGTTGGATAATAATATTGGACTCTCTTTTGGTGGATGTAGCCAGAGTTTGGGTGAACCACATTAAAAATTATCTCTCGTTCTTCTTATTTCTATGTATTTTTCATTCCTCTGTTCAATCTTTATCTACAATTAATTGATATCTTCTACATACAATTCCTAATAGTTTGATGGGACTCATTCACAACCTTGGGTGAATGAGTCCTGTGTGGCCCAAAATCAAATTTAATTCAAATTTTTGGCAGGATTTTATTCTTCTAGATCTGATGTCATCTTGTAGTGTTGTAATTTTGGGAATTATCGCATAATTGAGTATAAATACAAGGTTCTTTCACTTATATTCACACCTAGCATTCAAGAGCATTCAAGGGTAGATTATCAAGTCTTTTAGAGCATTCTTCAATCATCAATCATCATGTCAAGGATTTCATATATCATGTTTGTTATTGTAATAACAATTGTGATGTAGAGTTTATGATTCTTCAAGAAAGCATTACATTCAAGATCAACATCAATCGAGCAAGAGTCAAGAACCACATCCATTGCAGCCCTTTCAATCATACTTGCAACACCTTATCCAAACCCAAGGCAAACCCCTATCCACTAACCCCACAACATTTTCTCTCTCCTTTGTGTGTGATTTTTAGGGCTAGGTTGCATATTTCATAAGGATCAATATTGGAGAAAAGTTGTAAATAATCCAAAGTTTTCAAAGTTGTCCTCAAGCCTTGGAGAACCTTGGAGATCACATACAGGTTGCAAATCAAAGATTCAGATTCAAAAATCAGTCAGGAAGGACAAAGCAAACAAAGAAGAGCAGAATCAGCTTTTGAAGTTGTAGAAAATCCCAACTAGAGTAATTTGCCACTTTTGGCGAATGAGTCCCAGTTCAAGTAAATTTTTAGGATTTTTCTGATCTGGATACCCTTTTGGCAGAAACCTGTTCATACACAGTTTCCCAGAAATAGGACCGACTCACCCAGCTTGGCAAAGGATTCCTAGTTATCCTTGATAGTAGATTTTCTAGTGATTCAAATCTCCATTCAACCTTCTTCAAATTCTTAAGTGCACACCTTTTGTTTTACTGTTTTCTCTGTTGTTTCATTTGCATTTATAGGTCATTTAATATTAGTTTGCATTCAATTAGGGTTTCTAATTTCTTCTTACATTTCATTGTCTTTTCCAAGTTTAAAATTGGTGGTGAACCCCTCATTAGATCATGTTCAGCCCCTAGGACAACCCTCTTGCAATATCTCTTTCTCTTTTGAGATCTCAAGGGTTCGTTCTTGAGTGAAAGTTAGTGAAAGTTGCCCTTTTTTGGTCCAAAAACTTAAAGGTGAAAAGGGATCCAATTTTCCACCTTTCAGTAAGGAAAAACATTAACCTTGAAAGGGGGAGTATTAAGTTGTATTTTATTGGGATACAAATGTTTTTGATATGCATGTTGCCATCAATGCCAAAAGGGGAGATTTATGGAAATATGGGAACCTTACAACATGAGCATGAAGTGTATATAGGATGTTTTGATTGTTCTAGTGTTGTCATTGATGTCAACATTATGGCAACATGGTGGGAGAAATATTTGGTATACCAGAAGCTGATCTCTACCGAAAGTGTTCTCTACTGTTGAGCCAATACGTTGGTTTTTGAGTCCAAAATTCACCACAAGATGAGATATGACTATGCTCTCTTAATCTCATTATTATGACTCATTCAGATAGCTATATCTAGGATCTTAAGAAGTTTTTTGCTGGGTATGGAAAGTTATCAATGATAGAGTATAAATTTGTACACAATAGTTGTCTCTCTATTTAGTATGTCACAGTGGAAGACTCCACATTTTCTTAGAAATAAAATTCTAGCATTGTTGTTCTAATGGTGATCTCTTTGATGTTAATATGATGAGAAATTGAAGTAATATCATATCCGAAAGGTGTTGAGAAGTGTGTGTTGATTTGGAGTGTTTGTGATTAGGTCTTATTCTTGGCCGACATAATATATGACAAGAATAATGATACTTCATAGATGTTAGCTAGATCTCTTTTAGATCTATGACAACTTGATATGATACATCACATGGATAAAAATGTTTTAAATCTTATATGGTGCTGACATGAGCTATTTTTTTTATTTGTTTACATCCATTTAGGCCAACTTAATTGATGTATGCAATATAATTGTATATATATAAGAATTGTCAGAGTTGAAGGAGTGAGAGTGAAGGTGTGTGTGCGAAAAAGTGAAAAAGGTGTATGAGATGAAGGATATTAAGAATGTGTGAGCTTAAATGATTTATCAGTTGCGAGCAAGGAAGCAAGGATCAAAGCATATTTGTTAAATGACTACTATGTAGAGTAGTACTTCACATTCAGAGCCTCATTGGAGCTGAACACAACACATAGAAGGTTCATGCCATCTATGATCCTATTAAAATACCACTCATAATGTGAGATTCTAGACAAAACTAATAATGCAATGAGAAGAAGTAACAAGATAAAAGGGCACCTCAATGATTAGCCTAAGAAATAGATAACATGAAAGCAAGATAAACAAATTGATTGTTGATTGTTATACCTGCATGCTGCTTCTTCCTTGGTTGGCCCTTCATCTTTGGATGTCTTGTGTGCTCCTTGGATGGCAATGCAGTGAAGTGGATGCAGGATGCAAGATGGATGAAAATGATAAGTGTTATGATGGATGAGAGCTCAAATGAAAAATTTATAAGAGTTTTGTTGCAAAAGACTTGATCCCCAAAATGAGGGAAATGAGGGGGTATTTATAGGCTAATTGGAATTCTCTAGAGAATTCAATGGTTGAAATTGATCCAACAAGATCAAAATGAAGGGCTATGGTGAGTTGAGGACTCACAAGCCTTCACATCTTGACATGTGGAATGTGAGATGTCTTAGGGTGGAGTGATGTGGAAATGAGGTGGAGGATAAGGAAAAGAGGTGGAAGAGAAGTACATGAGGTGGATGAAGGACAAGTACCTTTGAGGTACCTTGGGGAAAGAGAAGATTTCCTCAAAAAAGAACTTCTTGTCCCCAAATGAGGATGAAAGAGACTTTTGAAGAATTTTAGAATTCCTCAAAAATCTCCATGGGAAAAGGGGAAGTGTGTTGGAAGAATAAATGTAAATTAAAAATTTACATTCATTGGAAAGTTTATTGGATAAAAGAAGGTCTCCAAAATGCTGAAGATTTGTCACATGTGGGTGATGTGACAAGTCCAAGGTTCTAGAAGCATTGGGCACATGTAAAATGACAGGTCACATTTGCATGGGGATAGGGTAAACCTTGGAAGAATAAAATGTGAATTAAAAATTCACATGGGCAAGAGAGGAACCTTGGTTAAATAAATGTGAATTAAAAATTCATGTGGGGAAGAGAGACTTGGCTAAAAAGGGTAAGTGGGAAGGTTGACCAAAAAAGGTAAGCCAAAGGTGGCTAATGATTCTGATTAAGGTTGTGCAAACACAAGATTATGATAATTAATGGGAGATTAGAGACAAGTGGGGGATTATGGAGGATGTGACACTTAATCTTGATTAAGTGGTGCACATCCTAATCATAGATTAATCAATTTAATCTGGATTAAAAGAGGGTTATGGAGAATGTCACAAGGAGAGAGAAAATGGGGAATTAAAAATTGGTTTTTAATCCAAATGGATTAAATGACTAAATTAAATAATATGTTATGTTTATTTAATTTAGAGAAGAAAAGGGGGTAAGGTAAAGTATTTAATTTATTTAATTACATACTTTAGGAACCTTAGGCAGAGAATGAAATAATGATTAAATAAATTATTTAATCACTATTAATGAAATAGATGAATATAATAGACGATTTTGATCATATGGAAGTGATCAAATTTGGATGTCTAAATTTTTTCCCTCTTCGAAGTACCATTAGAATAACTATGCTTCAAAGTAAAGAAAGTGCAGATAACTCTATAGAGGAAGTAACCAGAAGATAATGCCTCGGTGTGGGGAGGAGGACCTGAGCTATCCAAATTAGCAGAGAAATGGATGAATATGCCCCAATCTTAGAAGGGGTTGATTACGGTCGAGAAAATAGATAAATGTGAAGGGTATGCCCCCTCGAGAGGATGACAGGGGAGAAATAGGGGTCCCGAGTGACTTCTCGATAGGAAGAAATAGATGGCACAGTTGGAAAAAGGGCGAGAAATTAGGCAAGTTTGTCTTTTAAACAAAGTCAATCGGGTAAACAGGGTGCAAATGGCGGCCTCGTGAAGTGAAGGGATTAAGTAGAGGAATAAAAGGTAAAAATACCTTTTTAAAATAGAGGGAAAGTGAATATAAGGTTATTTTGAAAATTACCTCACCTCATTTGCATTGTAGAAGTTGAGAGAAGAGGAGAAAGAGCAAGCAGACGAGGAGTGAAGATGCCGGGAGATAATGACACCGAGATCATCCACCGGATAGACGAGGTTCGACGGTCCTACAGATAGCAGGGTGGGCCCCGCCAGGTAGGCAACAAAACCCCCTATGCATTATTTTTGAAATTTTAACGCATTTTTAGATGTTTTATAAAAATGTAAAACATGGGTTTTGTGGGCCGGAGAAAATTAGGAAATGGGTAGGAAAAAAAATTTGAAAAAAAATTGAAATTGTTGGGGGGGAAAGAATTATGCTGTCGAGGGCATATACGCCCCGATAGGCGAATCCACCCCAGGGGCAGGCAGCTGGAACGGGGTTGGGAAACGTGGCGGCCACCCGCGGCGGCCAGCCGGGCGCCGGGCAATTCACCTCGGTGGCGCTGCCGCAACTAGCAGCGGCACCGCCTAGGCCGACAGGGCTGCCTCAGCCTGGGGTGGGTCTGCCCCGGTAGGCCGAGGGTGGGTCTGCCCCACTGTGGGGACGGAACCGCTTCGTTACAGGGGTGGGTCTGCGTTGGTAGGCTGAGGGCAAGTCCGCCCAGCTGCAGGGGCGAGTCTGCCCTGGTAGGCCAAGGGTGGGTCTGCCCCACTGCAGGGGCGAGTCTGCCCTAGCAAGCCAAGGGCGGGTCTGCCCTGTTGTAGGGGCAAGTCCACCCCCATCGGGAGGAAAGAGGGAGGGGGAAAAGGAAGAAAAATAGAGAGAGAAAAAATGAGAGAAGGGAGAAAGAAAGAGAGAAAGAAAGAAAAAAAGAAAGGCGTGGGGGTAGGAAGAGGATTTTAGTTGAAATCTTTTGATAAGGGGGATGAAATTTGTGCAAGAGTTTGATAGATTACATACTCATGAGCGAAGGCTAGAGGCTTTTGTGGTGACGATTGAGGCCATGACCAGGGCGGATCACATGGCTCTAGAACAGGCGGGGTTACTGCACTTAGTGTAGTTTCTTGAGATGAGGGCACATCAGGTGATGCTGACAGCTCTGATAGAGAGATTTAGCTTGGCTACGTCGACATTTCATTTGCCAATAAGAGAGATGATAGTGACATTGGAGGACATGTGGTGGATCCTAAGGTTACCGATAGCAGGTCGGTTAGTGAGTGAGGAGGTATCGAGAGGAGCAGATATAGATGAGATTGTCTTGGTGTTATTCGGGCAAGATGGTTGTCGATTTAGAGGGGGCAGTTAGACGTAGATAGATGCTTATCCTTGGGGGTGCTAACATTACCACTTTTTTTGTGTTGCCTGATCAGCGGGATTCTATTGCCCGACCGAAGTAGGCGATTTTGCAGCCTATGGTACATGGAGGTGATTCGACATATTGTCGAGTGGCGGGAGGGGCAGTTTTCTTGAGCGTCATGTGTATTAGCTCAGTTGTACTGAGATATGCACGTGATTTGCTATCAGGGGATGCAGAGTGTGATGCACAAGATGCTATTGCAGGTGTGGGGGTGGGAGCACATTGCGGTGACGAGACCCTTAGTGATCTGGAGAGGAGACTTGGATGATAAAGAGCTAGTGGCTTGGGAGTTCGAGGCAACCAATGATTTATGGGAGGAGGACATTAAATGGTGTCCATACATGTATCGGCGGTTTAGGGGATGGAGGACAGAGGAGGAGAGGCATCGGGGTTTCTTCAGATGCAGATGTTTTGTGATTGGGAGTCAGGACCACAAAATAGAGATGCATTGGCTAGACAAAGTGATGAGGCAGTTTGGACTCGCGCAGGACATTCTAGGACTGTCGACTATGTTTCGATGGCTCACCAGAGAGGTACCCTAGGGAGCGAGGTTGTCAGTGAGAGGCATGAGGGAGGCATGGGTGATGGCAGGTGGGTTCCCCTATCTAGGGAGCGGGGAAGGTCCAGAGGATGCCAGAGTGATAGAGTGGTATGATCGATGGTTTCGCAACCATCGATGGGAGAGGGTTACACCGGAGATGCCCACGGTGGGAGCCGTGGAAAGGGGCCTAGGGGATGAGAAGGAGGGGGGACAGGAGGAGGAGCCAGAGTAGGGTGGACATGAGGATGAGAGACAGGAGGATGATGGACATCAGAGTGGTGGTGTGGAGGAGGGTGGTGCTAGAGATCAATCGGGGAGGAGAGGGAGGGTCAGGAGGAGGCAACTGTCGAGGAGGGCGAGGAGAGGTGTGAGAGAGGATATGGAGGCAGAGGTGGAGAGGGTGGAGATAGAGGCAAGAGGAGTGGGTGCTGGGGGGAGGAGATAGAGGTGGTGAGATTGGAGAGTGAGCCAGAGGTGGAGATGCTTCAAGTGGTGGAGGGAAGGCTGCTCAGACAGGGATCAGCGGTAGAGTACAATGGAGGTGAGTGCAGGTGAGATCCAAGCAAGAGGACGTGAGAGCCCCAAATCCATAGGAGGAGGCGAGGGCCATAGATCCACAGGAGGAGGTAGAGAGGGGGATAAAGGTCAGAGGACATCCTGGGGATGCCCAATGGCAGTCGACAAAGAAGAGTCCAACCAGTTGAGCAGGAGCCAGAGGGGGAGAGGCAGTCTGGAGGGGAGCCACGAAGACTGATGAGAGTGGGGAGGAGAGGACAGCCGTGGAGGATTCGGTTGATGTGTTGAGCTGAGCAGGTGCAAGAGGAGAGAGAGGGGGAGGTGATGGACCTGGATATATAGGTGGTGGAGCTGTTGGTAGTAGTCCCAGCGACTGCAGTTGAAGATCCAGTGGTGTTGCTAAGAGTGGCCCAGGTGAGGGTATGGGCATTGGCGGAGGAATTGAGGAGGGCGGAGGTAGAGGTGGAGAGGATGAAGAAGACAGAGATGATAGTGTTTGATCACGTTGTGGGGAGTTTGACAATCGATATTCAGGTGGGTGAGAGGGAGAGGGATCAGATGCGAGTGGAGATGGAGAGAGTACGGGGGGAGCTGGCTCGGGTGACATGGGACTGAGATAGGTTAGAGGCATAATTGACAGTAGCTCATATGTGAGGCCAACTAGAGCCAGCAGGGGGAGGAGATCATGCTGTAGCAGAGTGTTCTCAATAGGTGGATAGGGAGATGGAGGCATTGAGAGTTCAGGTGGTAGGACTTCTAGAGGAGATGACAACACTCCAGGAGAGGGTGTCCATGGCAGAGGCATCCTTAGAGGAGATGAGAGTGAGGGCCAAGGCTGAGTTAGAGACAGTGCAGTGGGAGAGAGAGAGTGCATAGGGATAGGTACTGGCACTACAGGGGGAGAGGGACAATGCACTAAGACAGGTTGAGATCATGTAGTTCCAGAGAGATGCAACAGTGGCGCGGATTGAGATGGTCGAGAGTGACATTGCTTAGAGATAGTCACAAAGAGTACAGGGTGGTGTGACAGAGCTAGAGAATATGCAGGCAGAGAGGGAGAGGTCCGTAGAGCAGATACAACTACTGATAGCGGCATAGGAGGCATGGGAGCAGAAGCAGAGAGCTATTAGCAGAGAGCAGGACAAGTACAGGTATGAGCGAAACGTCGCTCGGGTTTAGGCTGGGCAAAGAGATGATTACAGGGATGAGGTGATGCATTGGAAAGGGGCATATGAGCAGGTAGTACCAGATCTGGTGCAGCGTATAGCACAGTATGTTAGGCAGATACCACAGATGTTGGAATCATCCTAGTATTTAGGGACGCGGATGAGGGGGTACAGTGATTTTCAGCTGACTCCTAGGTTTGGGACTCTAGCTCGTGAGTCATAGGGGACTCTGACACACAGGGGACAGGTACCTGAGTCTCCTCAGAGGTCAGGTGTGGGTAGCTCAGGGTCGACATAGGACATGTGACATGATACAGGTGTTGTGATAGGTACCAGATGGAGGTGCAACACATATTCTGAGATTGTGCGTCTTATTTGAGATGTAGGTGATTATGTGGTGACTATATCTTTAACATAGACATTGTATTATTTTGATGATGATATGTGATGGTTCTCATTGATATTATGTTGACATTTTTATGATGTATGTTATGCATATGGTGTTATATTGATGTTCTTATGATAAATGATGTATGGTATGCATATGTATATGATGCTAATGATTTATTTACATATGTGTGGGTAGGCGGATATAGAAATGTATGGATAAATGATCATAATGGATTTCATGAACCTAAATGAATTGATGAAAAATGTATGTATGTAAATGGACAAATGGATGGATGGAAATGAATTTAATGCATTGATAATGTATGGATGAACCTAAATGAATTGGTAATGTATGGATGTAAATGGATAAATGTATGAATGAACCTAAATGAATTGATAATGTATGGATGTATGGATAAATGTAAATGAACCTAAGTGAATTGATGCAAATGGATAAGTGAATTTAATGATTTGATGCAAATGGATGAATGAATTTAATGATTAATGACACTAAGTGAATTGATGCGAATGGATGAATGAACTTAATGGATTAATGAAACTAAGTGAATTGATGCAAACGGATGAATGAAACTAAGTGAATTGATGAAAAATATATAAATGAATGGATGTAAATGGATAGATGAACCTAAATAAATGTAGACATAGGTTTCAATGGGAAGATGATAGGCGTAGGGTGTGTGTGTGGCATGGTACCTGTCGGGAATTGTAGGGATCATGAGAAGAAAATTTAGTAAGAGGGGATGGGAGTTTGCACAACCAAAATTAGAAGTCATAGATTGGGGAGCAAGGTTGGATGAAGGGAAAATATGCAATGAGGTGAAATGCAAGATGAATGCAATTTTCCATCTTTTAGAGCACTGATTTTTGCTGTAGCATAAGACATCGGGCGTCAGAGTATGTAAACCAAGATGGATTAATGTCTAATGCATAAAACAAACACAACAAACAAGAAGGTTATCCCAATACCCTAGAGTCGCGATGAATCTGGTCGGGCCAGGTATTGGAATAACCACAAGCACAAAGGGATGCCCCCACATAACGTAGGATCCGAGAGGAATCCTAATGGCTACTACGAGGAGTATCCCAGCAGATAGCAACAAAAAAAATAGTCAAGAAATGCCCCCATGTTGACTAGGAAAAACACACCACAATATAATGGATCATGGTGATCTTGACTAGTGATTATAGGGAGCTCAAATGATAAACAAAATCCAAAAGTACCAAAAGATCACAATCAATTACAAGCGTCCTTTTCCATAAGATCCCAAGGATGGATGGAGTTGATGTGGTCTGTTAGGAAGGATGCAACCTGTTAAGACCGATGATGGATACTAAGCTAAAGTGACCTTAGATGACGCAAGATAATTGCCATTGGACAAATTTCTTGATACGAGAAGATCATATTTGTAAAGAACCAACGGTGATAGGGACATACTTGACAATGACACGACGAGAGGACAAGGCATAGCCTAAAGACTCAGGGGCTCAGGGGTTGATCAAAGATTAGCCTTGCCTACGTGAAAGCGCAGAGCCCTCATAGTTCAGGAAAAGACCATGATAAAAGAGTGGAAAGTGGACTAATGGAAAATGATGGATGACCAAGACAAACATAAGCCTCAGGGGCAGATCAAAAGATCAACCTTGCCTACGTGAAAGCGCAGAGGCAACGTAGTTTGGACAAGACAAAAGACTGAAGATGGAAAAGATCAAAAAGTGGACTATGAGGACAGATGATGAAGGATGAAATGCCTCGGGGGCCGATCAAAAGATTAGCCTTGCCTAAATGCAAACACAAAGGTGTCGTAGTTCAAACAGAGCTAGGATGAGACCTAGGCGAATATGGATACGAGGAATGAACCTAGATGGAGACAAACACAACCGAGCGATTAAACAAGCTCAGATTTAGGATAACAAGCTCAGGTGTTGGATAGCGGATGGAAATCGTCCAATGCTCAACCAAAATATACCAAGCGACGAGGGGATGCAAATGGATGGGAGGATGTGGGGATTTAGGAATTGATGGATAAGCCATAAAATAACCAGGACGCGAGCTAGATAATGATCAAGCCCTATACGAGAGGTGCCTATTGCTAGGTATTCACCAATCGTACGTATCCAAGGTACCACATGGGGGTGGTTTTCACCATAGGACGAATTAGTTCTATTTACTATTTTTTGATTTTTTGATTTTTTTGTATTTTTTACTTTTACTATGAAGGATACCCCAGCTGACCTAAGTATAGAACTTATTCAAGTGCATGATGTTGATGGGTTCGTCTAAGGGCTCGCCTTGAGGGGTGGATAGCCTGTAGGCGCCAAAACCATACTTTGTGATGATAACATAAGGGCCAAACCAGTTTTCTTCAAACTTACCCTTTTCCTCTCGATCTTGCTAATTCCATTGATTATCTTTAAGAACCGAATCACCAACATTGAATTGGCAGGGGAAAACTTTATTATTGTAGCTCCTTTTGATTTGGTGTTGATAGGCTTGCAGATGGTTATAAGTCTTGACTCGTTTTTCATCCAGCTATTCCAATTGTGCCAGTCTTGCCACGCGGGTGTCTTCATCAGTGATGAGATTCTTGAGGGAAATGCAAAGTGAATGGATTTCAACTTTGATTGGAAAGATGGATTCAGTGCCATAAAAAAGAGAGTATGGAGTAGCACCGGTGGGGGTGCGGATGGATGTACGGTAAGCCCAAAGAGCGGGATGGATATGGAGGTGCCAATTGCGGCCAGTGTTATTGACCATCTTCTTAATGATTTTGATTAATGTTTTGTTTGTTCCTTCTGCTTGTCCATTACCTTGAGGGTAATAGGGGGTGGACCAATGGTGTTGGATATGGTACATGTCACAAAGGATCTTCATGCACTGATTTTTGAATGGTTTTCCATTGTCGGTGATGATGGCGGAGGGGATACCATACCTGCAAAGGATATGGTAGAGGATGAATTTGGAGATCTGAACACCAGTGATGTGAGTGAGTGGTATAGCTTCCACCCACTTGGTAAAGTATTTAGTGGCTCTGATGATGAAGGTGTGACCATCTGAGGAGGGAGGGTAGATCTTGCCAATCAAGTCGAAACCCCATTGTGAAAACTGCCATGGTGTCATGATAGGTTGGAGCTCCTATGCTGGATCGTGAATCAGATCCGCATGCTGCTGACATGGAAGACACTTTTTGACATACTCACAAGCATCCCGTTCCATTGTAGGCCAATAGTACCCTGCTCTGAGAATCCGTTTAGCTAGGGCCATAGCATTAGAATGGGCCCCACAAATACCGCTATGTACTTCTATTAATGTCGTGCGGGCTTCATTTTTGTCTAAACAATGGAGAGTTCCATCATAACCATGATGATAAAGTGTATCACCGATAATGGTGTAGCAGGCAGTGCATTGGATAAACGATTTTTGTTGGTTTCTCGTGAGATCAAGCGAGAGGATGTTGTTATGGATATAGGTGTAAATTTCATGGTACCAAGGGGATTCAGGACCTACAATAGCACACACCATGTCACCCTCAAGGATATCATATGTGGGGATTAGAAGTTGCTCAACTAGGAACTAACAATTTGTGCAATCTTTTGGCATGTCAAGAAGAGACCCAATGGTAGCCATAGCATCTCCTACCTTGTTCTGTAGTCTTGGGATCTACTCAAAGTGGATGGAGGTGAAGTATTTTTTGAAGTCATCCACCATACGTTTGTAAGGAAACAACTTTTCATCTTTGGTTAGGAATTCGTCATTGACCTGTTTTATGACCAATTGAGAGTCACCAAAAACTTGGAGATGAGTGATATGCCATTAGACTGCAAGTCTAAGGCCTGTGACAAGGGCTTCATATTCAGAGATATTATTTGTTCAGGGAAAAGCTAGTCTGAATCACTTTGGTATATAATCGCCTTGGGGGGTGATGAGCAATATTCATGCCCCCGATCCTTTTTGAGTGTGTGACCCATCAAAATATAGTGTCCATGTGGTGGTTTTTGATATCGCAAAGACACCTTCATCCGAAAATTAAACTTCGATTGGGTAAGCATCTACTAATAGAGCTTCTACTAATTGGTCTGCTATTACTTATCCTTTGATGGCTTTTCAATCCACATACTCTATGTCAAATTCACTGAGGATCATGATCCATTTAGCCATTCAACCGGTTAAGGTCGTCTTAGATAGCAAGTATTTGAGGGGATCCACTTTTGATATCAGCTTTATGGGATGGCTAAGAATATAGTGATGTAGCTTTTGTGTGATGAAGACCACCGTGAGATATGCTTTTTCCATAGGTGAATAATTGAGTTCATAACTGACCAATGTTCAGCTAATATAGTAGATTTCCCATTCCTTTTATTGGGTCTCAAAAATGTTGGTTTAAACCATGAGAGGTTGCAAAGCTCTCACAACGCTTTTGGCCAACTAACAAGGCCAACTAATGCAATTGTACCTTCTACTCTTCAGGCTCTGCAAAACCTAGGTGGGTGCACCTATCTGTATGTTACAGATTTAATACGGGTTTCTTGGTTGATCAATCTTTCCACAATGGCAAAGGGAAGTGGACAAATAAAATTACTACAACTACTCCTACTCCTACTGCACAATTGAAAGGTTTTTTTGAATAAATTGTTTGATATGGATTTGTATCTCTGGGTTGTGGTAGATCAGTGCCTTCTATCCACATGGGCAATGGAGTCAAAATGATATGTGTTTCCTCCTATTGGATTAACTCTAGTTGTTAGGCACCCTGAAAATTCTATGGCTGGCATAAAAATTCACTAAGTCTATGACTTGCATAAATAGTGCTGGAATGTTTCTCTATCAGGTTCTTCTTTAACTATCCAAAAGAAAACTCAAAACCACTGTGATTTATCAAGAGAATTTAATTCTGACTTGCAGACACCAGTTTAATTAAATCACACAAAATGAGAATGCATTTTGATAAACCGGGTATATACTTGATATGCTGATTTAAATGATTAAAAGATCCCAAGTTGGAGACAACCAAAATAAAGAATATGAATTTTATTTATCAAAACAACTGAACAACAGAAGAATTTTACCAATTTAACATATTTTCTCCATTGATTCTGCTTCAAGAAAGTTTGTCATTATTTACATTCTAGTCCCTTCACGGGAAAATTCTAACTCCTACAGTCTAACTACTGCCCTCTTTTTTCTACCCACCCCTCTACTTCAGATTTTTGCAAATATTTATACATTAAATCTCAAGGGTCGTGACCCTTCAATTTTCTGGTTATGGCCGTTTATAATCTTCATAGTTTAAATAAAATATTTAATAAATTGACCTGTCAGCAAATTAATTATTTTAAACTATAGTCAGGCTTTTAATTTCTCATTATACCTTTTCCCGCCTTTGATTTTAATTTTATCCGTTTATTTACTTTTATCTTCCCGTGGCCTTCTTTATTTCTCTTACCACGCTACCATGGGCTTTACTTTTCTCCCATGGTATGGCGGTACCTGGCCCCACACTGACTGTCACACTTATCTCCGCCATTACTGCAATCACCGCTGTCTCTATTTTAGCAGCTACGGTATCGCAGTAACCGCTGACCGTCATCCTCGCTGCTAACCCATGGCCTATCCTCATCCATCGCGCTACCGCGGTCACTGGCTTGACTGCCAGTAGTACCGTGATAGCCGCTTAGTTGTTTACGTCCCGTTCACCACCTTACCATGGTTACCATCTTTGACAGCTACAGTATAGCAGTAATCACCATTGCTGCCCGCTAATGGTTACCTTGTTGCCTTTGCCGTCCATCTGACCACTTTGGCCAACCGCTACCTGTTGACCGTGGCCATTACGGTCTATGGTTTGACCGTGCGTAGTACCACGCTGAACTCTTTATTTTTGCTCGAAGTTGCTACCGCCATACCGCGGGTATGGATAGAACCGTCGGCGGTAAAGCGGTAAGCTTTAATGTGTTAACCGCACTACCACGAATGGATTTGTAAGGGGTTATGGTAAAGCGGTGAAAGACATGAGGATAAACATATGGCTGATTTAAAAATAAAATAAAAAATATATTATGGATTTAAAATTTCAAGGAGTGGATAGTGAAAATGATGGTATGAATGAATAAAATCCTTAAGGTAATGATCACAAATATAAGTTAAGATAGGAAAAAACCTTAGGACTTTGATAAAAAAATTAAATCCAAACTGAAGAACCTGAGGGTTTTTTATGGATATTTATGGAAATTTGTGGGAAAACCTTAGGGTTTAAGATGGAAATTTTTAGTTCTAACAATGGCCACGAAAAGATTAAGAAGTTGTCGAAGCCTTGAGAACACTAATTGAAGAGTATTGGAAGAATAACACAAGGCCATCTCCGAATCAAAGGGATGTGGTAAGAAGGAGAATCGGTAGTCGGAATCGTGAGCCACATCCAAAGAATTTTTTGGAAATGATTCAAACCCAATTTTTTCGGAAATTTGAAAATGATTATCCTCAAATTAGTATTTATCAAAGATTTTTTGAACTACTTAAACCTTTTTATGTCAAGATAAATCACGCCCACACTACTTGTTGTTGTAGACTACATATTGAATTTTCTAACCATTACGATCTTTATCGTTCTATATGTTTAGATTTGCATACTAACGATGTTTTGCAGGATTGTGGCATAGAAGCCCCACCAAAATCTTCAAGAGAGTTCTTATCAAAAAATTTATGTGAAATAGAGGATGGCCAGATATTCTATAGGACAACATGCTTGGATGGTTCATGCGAGCGTTGCGGTGGCTTCTAGCGTATGCCAGTATGTCAACATATGGAAAGCACATATGAGGTGGGCCAAAAACTAGTAGAGTTCGGGAAGTATAAAATAGTGGCATATGCTACAAAAGATGGGTCTCAAGCAAAAAGGTGTGATTTGGTTATTGAGAAGATTCCAGTGTACAAATTTATGACCACATTTCATGACAGTATACTATCTGAGTATGCAATGCATACCCACAGAGCCCGATGGTTGGACACACAGTTCAAGCTATGCAAGGACACCTTTCTAGTTGGAAGCATAGTCTTTGTGGTTGACTTTGTAGAGAACTACACTCTACAACCACAACATGAGGTATAGTCATAGTATTACAACTCCACACAAGTTTCGATATTTGTGCACATAGCATTCATTCATGCATCTAATAGTACAGATGATCAAAGGAAGGTATTGAGGGAGTACCACTTTTACATTAGTGATGATCGCACACATTCTCCAGAGTTCGTGCAAGGTTGCTTCCAGATGTTCTATAGTGGTTTGGCTCAGAGGGGCATAGAATACGATCAACATATAATATGGTCTGATAACTGTGCAGCACAGTTCAAGAACTCGTGCATGTTCTATTGGTTGTGTAGGATGCATGTCATTACAGGTGTTCAACATATGTGGAAATTTTGTGAGGCTGGACATGGAAAGGGGGAGCATGATGGTGTAGGAGCATGCGTGAAAAGAGCATTAGCACGTGAAGAGTTAAAGTATAAAGACAGTGCAAAGTTGACAGATGCAAAATCAATCATTGAGTGGTGTAATGCTTTGATGGGTCCAGGTAATGAAGGTACATCTTCAGTTCATAGATTTTTTTGGTTGATGGATGATACTAACATTGCACCATATGAAGACTGTTGTACACTAATAGGATCGATTGAGGTACACTCTTTCCTTAGCTCAAATACAGGTTCATGGAGTATCGATACACGAAAGATGGCATGCTTTTGTTCTTCATGCACAATGCAAGACTGGAATGATTGTGAGTCAGGGGAGTGGGTTGACAAATGGTTCACAAGTTATCTTAGCCCACTTCACACGTATCGCCCTCCGATGGCATTGGAATTGACACAGATAGAATCATCAGTGGACTTTGACCACATATCAGGTCTAGTTCAACGAGGTGATATATCTACTTTCTTAGTTGTTGAAATTTCATATCGTTAGATTTTACTTTGTACTATATTCGTAATGTTAACAAATTTCTAGAGATTTTTTGCACATATCAATGCAGGGCATGTTTATGCAGTTATTGTAGATGAAGACAATGAAGAGGGAACAAACTATTACTTGGGTTGTTGTGTTGAGACAAAAAAGAAATTGGAGGCCCCAGTTATAAATGGAGAAAACATCGAATACCCTACAGGGTCAGTTGTGGTTACTGGAACATGGGTTAGAAGGTACCCACATTCAAGTGTTAAACATTGGCTATTTCAAGACTTTGACATGCATCTTAAGATTCTTCATTACTCGAACATTGTCATGGCATCCAATGTTCATTTGACCAAATATGGGGGTAGACCTTTGAACAAGACTTTATGGAAAAGGTGTAAAATTCAAACAGTGCAAAGTTGCAAAGTGGTGCAACTTTCGCTCTACAACTCGTGTGACCAAGCGGACTATTCCAACACGTCCGAATAGGTATTTTCATGCTAGGCATGGTCCTCTTTCACACCGAAACACGTGGAATCGCTCCGAGCTATGTTCCACTGGATCGATCCCTTAAGGGTCCAAAGTGCAAAATGGCTGCAAACTTTAGCATGCTATTACTTTGATGTCGTGATGCTTAGAAACTTCTCGTGTATAAGATTGCGTTAAGCTTGTCTACAAAAATCTCTCTCGGTTTTGGCTATCTTGGAGTGGTTTTCCAGTGGTGGAGGATTTTCACTTGATGGAAAAAGCATCAAATGCAAGCAGTGGAAAGTTGCAGAGTGGTGCAACTTTCATTTTGCTACTTGTGTGACCGAGCAGACTGTTCCAACATCCAAATTGGTATGTTTATGCTAGGCATGGTTATATTTTGCATTGAAACACGTGGAATCGCTCTGAGCTATGTTCCACTGGACCGATCTCTTGTGTTGGAGGAGTCTTAAGTTGCAAATTTGTAAGTTGCTTAAAGCAACAAATTTGAAATGATATTGAATGGCCCACTCAGCACTTCTTAGGAGGTCACCCATTCCAGTATACTCCAGCTCAAGCGCTTAACCACGAAGTTTTTTCCCCAAGAAGGCATAGTGGAAAAGGCATAATCCACTATACTTTTGATGAGTGGAAAGGAATTCCTAAGAGACATAAAGGAGGAAGAAGGAGTTGTCTATGCAATCATGTTGAATCCAAAGGAGGAGAGTCACCTAGTGGATCCAATGCATACAATGTGGAGTTACCCAAGCAGATGTCCATTTCGCCTATCTTCATTGTGAAGGACTTGGTGAAGTATAAAGGAATAGAAATGGATGAGGAACAGTATAGTGCTAAGGTGAGTAAGGATG
Organism: Sequoiadendron giganteum; assembly: GCA_007115665.2. Classification (NCBI taxonomy): domain Eukaryota; kingdom Viridiplantae; phylum Streptophyta; class Pinopsida; order Cupressales; family Cupressaceae; genus Sequoiadendron; species Sequoiadendron giganteum. Next base: position 608,945,026 of record CM021105.1, read on the forward strand.
TGGATGAACTCAAGGTACCTGATCAGATCAAACCATAAGTGGACAAGATTCTAGACTCAAGGGTGAAGAAGAAGACTAGGCACAAGACATACATGGAGCACCTAGTGAAGTGGAGACATCAACCAGAGTCAGAGGGTACTTGGATAGCAGAAAGTGAATTTAAGAAGCATGGAATTAGTGAGGAGCTCTTGACACCACAGGTTCCTTAACTTCTTTGTTGCAGGGGGGAGAATGGTGCAGGAGCACCTTAAGGTCTTTTGGAGAGATCTTTGCAATTTTGGCTTGTAGGTGGTTCTAGCCAACCACCAAGGGAATAAGGACTATGATGTAAAGTCCCAAGAGTGTTTTTAATGAGTGAATTGGAAATAGGTTTGTTAGGGGCTTGCGGTTTGGGTAAGTCTTGGACACTGTGAGCATTTTGAGCAATGTTGCCTTGGCTATTTGTCCTAAAAGTTGGAAAATGGCATTAATGATGATCTAAGCCCGACCCAAGGGTCCTAGAACATAGGAGAAAGGTATATAAGGTCATAAAAACCCTAATACCTGGGTTGGAGGATTGTTTTCACGAATTGAGACTTGGAGAGTACATTTTTGTGATTGGAAGAGAGCAAGTTTTCATTGAATTTATGTGTTTGAGCCTTCATCCAGTCAAGAATGGATTGAAAGGACTTATCTGATGCTTTGAGTCATCCATTTGTGTCACTTACTTACCTTGTGTAGCATTAGATTATTCATCTAGACCGACTGGTTATCTTTTTGCAAGTTTTTGGTGTTCTTGGTCTCGTTGCCGGTTCATGCCAGTTTTTTGAATAATGAGTCCCACTTGACTTCCCATGGCTTTCCTCTCATGGCCACTTGGAATCAAGTTGGGGACTATGTAAATATTGTACATATAGGTTTTGGGGTCTTGTTTTGTAGGGAAGGTGATGAAATCATCAAGCACTAGGCGAGTGCAAGTGCATTCTAGCTAGTAGCTTGGAGAGGACAACAACAAGGAGAGTTGCTAAATGGATTGGTTTGTGCCAATAAAGAGTATGGGAGTGTAGGAAAATGTATCTAAATCATGTGTGTGCCAGGAGGAGAGTTGATGAGGTCGTTGAAGCCGTCAAAGAAGGAAAAAGAGCCAAAAACCTTAAGAACCCTTGAAAATAGGGGGTTTGAGGAAAATCATATGTACAGACACTTGTAGGACCTAAGGCCTAGTAAATCTTGGAGCCTTGATGGTCAAAAGAAATAATCTAAAAAAAAATTTGGGGGTTGTTAAGACTGTTTGTGAGAAAAGTCAAGAAAACGGGTTCGAGGAGGCCAAATTGGGGCAAAAGGCTACAAGGCCTAAAATTAAGTTTTTCAAGAAAGCGATGGGTAAAAAGTGAAAGAATCCAATAAGATGGATCAATGAGGAGAAAAATAAACAAAGGGACAACTGGGCTACCCTTCCCTAGCCCTAGAGTTGTTAGAACACTTTAGGTCAGCGTGGAGCCCAAGGAAGCTTAGTGGTGGATTGGGAGTGATGGAGAAGAATTTGAAATTGGTGGAGAGTCTTACGTGGTGAGAGGGGTTTAAGAGTGATCCCTTAATAGGGTAGAGAGGAATACCCTAGGAAGACCAGATAATAGGTCTTGGGAAGAGCAAGAGTGCTCTTGAGGGACAAATGGTCTGTTTGGAAACAAGGATGTGTTCTCTCTTCATCGGCATATACATTATTCCTCGATGTGTTCACACCAGTGTTACAAGACTAGGACTCACCTCGGACTTGACAAGCCATTTTTTTACTTGGACTCGGGCTCGGAGCCCAGACTCGACAAATAGAAAAACCTAAAAAATTCAAAGATCTGTAAGGATTTAAAACTTGTTTCATGCACCCTTTAATAAATAAACCTTAAAGACACAATAGCATCATCAAATAGAAATTACTATGATCCCATACACAAACATACATCAATCACATAAGTATAAGCACAAATTTTAGCTGAAGGAAATAACACATTTAGATATATAAATATTGTGATATTGCTATCAGGATTCAATCGTGTAGTTTTACAAGTCAAACTCATTGACCCATGATTCATCAGTAGTGGTTCACAAGAACCCATCTCTCATGATAATGAATGGTTCATAAGGAGGAAGATAAATCTTCATACATTTCTTCTATCACAAATGAGATAAGTGCTTGGTTTCATGAAGGTCATGAGACAACCATTAATGGGGAGTGGATACATGAAGAACTAATGGAGAATGATAATGGCTTCAGACCTGCTATAAAGGAATTTTTTTTCGTTTCAATGATGCAAGAGGTTTTTGGTTTCACTACCAAAATGAGCCTACGAAGAATGCATGTGAAACTCCTTTTGACCTTGAGGATGTACTTACTCCATCTCAAGGATCATGCATTGAGGATGACATAGATCAATGGTAGGGCTAACCAATTAATAATTATACACATGAATAAGTCAAACATGTACATGTCAATAAGGGAACTACAAGTACTCATAAACACGTAAGCCTCAAAAAGTATACACACAAATACATAGTATACACAAATTAGAACAAAGTATATGCACGAATACAAGGTATATGCATGAAAACATGTAAGCCACAAAGTATACACTCGAATGCACGTAAGTCACAAAGTATACACTTGAATATATGTAACTCATATCTATTGAGCCATCAATTTAGAATGCAAATATGGATAGGCATCGAAAAAAGATATTTGTATTAACCAAATAGCCATGTAGGCATACATAAATATATGTCGATATAAGTATGAAATATATGTACAAAATAGCCATATAGGCTTACGAGAATGCCATCTAGGCATACAATGTCAAATATGTCCAATAAAAAATATGTACAAAACTGCCATGCAGGCATACAATAAAGGACTCTGGAATCAAAAGTCATTGCTCTCCATGCCCAGGAAATAAAATCTTTCCCTTTCCTTTTTGCTCGGATGGCGATAGGTCTGTCACTCATTTTTGCTGCGCTCGTGGAGTGCTCCTACTACTCCTCCTAGGGTTTAGTTCATGGTGAAGTTTTAACTGTTACAATAAGAAGTAAAGACATGAATATATAGAAATTACATTATAAAAAATGATATATTTGACAAAATAATCACTTACATCCATCTCATGATATCTGTCCACGAGGGAAATATCCTCATGCCCATGCTCAGGCATGCTCAAGCCCTGTATAAACCATGCAAATAGACAAAAACTACGTGAATCAATAATGGTTTGATTTCTCACTAACTAACATCTGTAACAACAAATGTAAATTAAAATTTACTAATTTGCCTCATACCTCTTCTATCAGAGCCATCGAGGATTGTATAGCAGATGTCACACCAATATCCATTGCCCTCCTCACATTCAGAGGTGTATCATCTCGCAACAACTGAAAATAAAACAACAAATTATTCAACGTAATCAACGATGTGTATGCATAAACTACACAAATCTATTAAGTACTCGATTCACTAGTTAAACTCTTTATTCTATTATCTGTGTGAAGGTTTGAGTAAATCCACTACCACTGGGAAGTGTTCCATCAAAACCTCCAATATTAGTCTATTAAACATCCAAAATTGCATATTAAATTACCATTCGTAAAACAATGCCATTAATATGCAATAAACTTATAATTGTTTACTAGTTACATACCCTAGCGACAGGTGTACTGCAAAAATAGGTTGGTGGGGGGGGCGGTGTATCCAGTCTCAACACTGTGACCCTGCAATTTTATTAAAATCATAAAACATTTTTAGTTAATCTTGCATTTCAAAATTGAAATTTAATAAATTAAATTCAATGAACACATGCACTAAATTTTACCTGACTATCAATGCCATATGCCTCATGCAAAATGTCAGCTACCCTCTCCATCTCCATAGCTGCAGATGGATCCTGTGTACTAGTCTCCTAAGGGTCGGTGGGGTCATGTGAACAAGTAGCCCCGCAAGATTGACACACATGTGTTCGAAGACCACCACTAGAAGACTCCCCTAGATGGCGCTGTAGAATAGGGCTAGTATGATGGATGAAACTCTAGGTCAAAGTGCTGATTGCCAGCAATGTCTCTACGTTAGCACTTTCCTTCACGACAGAAGGCATAACAATGTGCTCATGAGGTGGCCTAGCGAGAGCTCGTCTACCTTGCCGCGTAGGATTCGGCTGTGCACCAAGTCTATCCTGAGCTGAACCCCCACCTCTCCCCTGGAAATCCCTCATATCAAAATAATTTGCGATTTTGTTCAATATGAACTCACTGTATAGTTTCCTAAGGAAATATTGTGGGACATCGCAATTGTTGCACGGTGGGTAATCGAAGACCATTTACCACCTATCATAAAACCGCTCCTCCATTTTTTGGTGGTGGCACCAATGGATAGGAAACCTCTTCGCATTGAGGGTAAGATTTTGATTTGTGCATGGGTCGGTGAATAATGAACACAAATCACCTTTTGTTATTTTTAAATCTTTCACATCCTTGTATGATAGTTTGTTTGCATAATACTCCCTAGCTGCCTGCCTCCTATCTTCCCATCCAGTTATTTGTTTGCTAATTGAATCTACGTTTGTTAACATATCTTTCAATGAATTTGCTAGGGTCATTCTTTCTGTGGTTGAACCATTTGGATCACTCAACCTATTGATCAAATCCTCAATTTGTTTGTTGTTGTTCTCAATTTCACTCACTAAATTTTGTTGAGTGCCAGGAGGAGGTTGAGTGATTGGTGGAGGAGGTTGATGTTGTGGTTGATTTTGATCTTGAGGATTTGGTTGGTCCTCTTGTTGAGGATTTTGAGGGTTTGCAGGTTAATTTGCATCTCCTAAAAAATCAAACAAATAGATATCAAATTCAACCTAAAACTAACAAATTCAACCTAAAACTAACAAATTCAAAACAAAAAGCATAGAATCCTTACCTCTTATAGCTCCTCGTCATCGTGGCAACATCTTTGTGAAGAAATTTGGATTCTTGGTGAAGAAATTCTTCTCCTAGAACGCAAGCACGATATTTGGGGTTTTTGGTCGTAGGTGGAGCAAAAAAACCAATCGAAATACAAATGAGAGATTTGCATTTGTTTTTTTGCTTTTAACATAAGATAACGCGAGCGCGTTATAACACGCTTGCGTTATGTCTTTGTATTTGTGGCAGAAGGGAACTTGCCTAGGTTTAATGAAAGACATAACGTGAGCGTGTTATAACGTGTTGGCATTATGCTTTTCAAATTTTATTTTTTTAGGGTGTCCACGGAATTGCTACCCATTTCCATGCACCCGCCCTCTATTAATGTCATTCATGGTGATTGGAATATTTCTATTGTGGGACAATATGCCAAGAATACATTTGTTGATAACCTCTTAGATATAAATGTGAAGGATAACAAACATATGCTAGTAGAGGGTCTCATTTGGTATAAGGATAAAATATTTCTAGTTCTTGAATATAAGATTAAACAAAATATTTTGAAGGCTTTCCATGATATACCCATGGTGGGACACTCTAGATCCTACAAAATTTACAGGGAGAAAAGAGGGAGATACTCTTGGAATTGATTCAAAGAGGATATTGTCAAGCCTATTAATAAATACACTACCTACCATAATAATTGTAAGGCCCAACTATTGTTTAGTAAACTTGGTGATAGACACACAACTCAGAGGTGGTTCCTAACTGAACAGTCCATTGAACCCTTGTAAAGACTCGATTTAGTTATCAACTAGGGCTAACGTAAACTTGTGATGATGTTGGCATTGTATGTGCATCGAAATATTCTATACTACATATATCATCTAGTATAGGTGTTTATACGTGGGAAAAACATAAAATGTAAAATAGGAAAAAGATTAATTTTGGAACTATTGCTATGGGTACCTACAACTAAAGACTATGACTAGTTCATTGTCAAGAATGAATTCTATGACTAACATTGCTAACTTTGACTCACTCTGGAGGATAATGCATTGAGACAAACAACACATAAAGTAAAAGATAAGATCTTATTCATGATTTCATTCACATACAAAACATGAAGAATCTAATTAAGATAACTGCAATAATGAAAGTAACTACTATAACATAAATTAAAGTGCAAAAGTTAAAGTGGGGAACATTTACCTTGAGTGGCCCTTTTTCAAGTGACTATATCCATAGAATAAACTCAAATCTAGCTCCTCAAGTCAACTAAACATAATGGTAAATTGAAAAACTCTTCATTGCATAAAATGAGATTCACAATCTAACAAGAATCTTTAGAGATATCTTATTGATGAAAATAAATTGGAAACAAAATTATTGTCTATGCAAATAGAAAAAAACTAACTGAATCCATATGCTATATCTACTCGATCCCTTGACCACCAAGCTAACTATATAGGTTTAGGGGAGGTTTATTGAAACAAGGACTCAAAATAGAAAACTAAATGCAAATCACCACTCCCCTATGAAATAGAGAGTGACAAAGTCTGCATAACTAAAAAGGTAGAAGAAGTTGATTAGGACTACAACTCTGCTACAACAGTATAACAAAAACATGGACTATGGAAATAGTCATGTTAGATTCCTGACCATAGAAAAAATCTTCTCTCTCCAATGGTCTTATTCAATGAAATGGTGATTAACAACCATCCTCATTAATGAAAACCTCTATTTCTACAATTGTTGTATTCTTCTTATTCTAGAATCTCCCCCACATCAGTATTTGAAATCCTTTGGTTGTGGGCTACACTCCCTAGTTGTTGTGGGCTGCAGTCTGCTTACTATGGCTTCTCGACTGCAAGGAGTTAGTTCATACAACATATACACAATACTAATAACCACAAATTAAACATAGATCCACAATGCATTTCATACACACTCACACAATTAATCATGCAATTAACAACATATTCTGATCATTTTTCCATACATCAAAACTAGGTTCAAGTTGCATGAAAGATATAAAAAGATAGATAATATTTAGGAATGTAAATGAAATGAGTATGTAGAAATGTCTAAAAGTATGAACTAAACAACAAAAAACTAGCTAATATTTGGTCTCATCATTTTCCCCCAACTATGATATTGTTTTTCCTCAAGTAATCATTTTAGGATGGGAGGTTATATTGCAAGGTCATTTCCTTGAAATCTATAGCCACATTCACTCTTGTTCCCTATTTCAAGTAGTATCCTCCATAACATGAAAGTCTATTCCATTTAACACTCTCTACTTCCTCCTGTTCTACACCCTTTTCTCCTATCCAATGTGGCATTGGGTAGAGAAGTATAGGAATATGTAAGGTAAGAGGCACCCATGTGAGTCTCTTTTCTTTGGAAATATCCATATACCTGTGAGTCCTTTCAAGCATGTTCATGAAGTTATATAAAGAGTGGGGTACCTTTCTCTGTAATTCAAGGGTCAAAGTTTCCCATATTTCTTGTACAAAATGGAAAGAATGATGTATGATACCTACAACTAGTCTTTGCATCCTAACATAATCATTTTCTCTTAAATTCACAATTTTCCTACCTACACCCTTATACTCCACGAGTCCTATCCATTCCTCTATTGTTGCACTAGGGTCTTTTGATTCTTTTTTGATGTGGAGAGTAATTGATTTCTCTCTTTCAACATAATATTGTATTATTTCACCCCTTTGTTTCTCATTTTTGAAGTAGGAATCTAATGCCCTAATCTATAAATCACCCAAAAATATCAATGGGTTCCATTTTGTATTATCTGGCATGACATAGTTATGCAAATAAAATTCACATAATTGATCTTTCATTTCAGGTGTAGAATCAAAATAAATATTTAAAAATTCAAATTTCCTTCTCATGGCAATTGGTAAGTTACTGATCAATTGACTGAATTGAAAACACATAAATTTATCCTATAAATATAAGACATACCCCTGGTAGGTGGCCTACATTTGAGGATTTTGGTAGACTTATCTACAATTTCCTCAATCCTTATTGTCATATTTTTCAATTCAATTTCCTTCTGTTGAAGAATCCTAGCATGTTTTCCTATCATTTCTGCTTTTTCCTTTTTCCATGCTTCTTTTTTCTCAAAGAATTCATTAGTTCTTTTCCATTATTCACATCCTAGGGACATAACAATAGGACCAGTTGGATTTTTAACTTGAGAAGGTATGACTTTAGTCACAATTTCTTTATTCCTTATTTCCACACGAGCAAGCTGTGCAAGAACATCCAGCTTGGACCCATGTTCAAATTTATGCAATTTCTCCTCCAACTCTTTAATTTTCATGTCCATTTCATTATCCTTCAACCAATAACTTACCAACAATTCTTCTAATTTTTTAATCCTGTATAGTGCTTCTTGAAATTATTTCTTAACATTTCTCTCTTCAATAAACAAATCTTCATCTTTATCTAAAAACTGATTATCTTCTCCCATATCATCTTCACAACTCTCACTATCAAGGTTTTGTGGGGTTCTCTTCCTCATTTTTATAGCAACAAAGTCATCCTTTGAATCGAATTCAAAGGTACTTGAGAAATACCATCGTGGTTTCACTGGTGTTTTTACATTCTCAAGGGGAACTTCTTATGATTCTAAATCTATTTCAATTGCAATAACACCTTTTTTTGTTTCTTGATTGATCCTGTCATAACACCTTTCTTTTTTAGGCAGTGTGAATGCCTTGGTTGGGTGGATTTCTTCTTCTACACCTTTTTAGGTGTAGAGAAAGATTCCCCTTTCCTCTTTCTGGTTTTTGGTGTTTTTTTAGGGGTATGGGTTTCTTTCTTGCCATCTACTGCAGGTTGTTCCATAGTGGTTGCAAGTCGAGTATCCTACATATCCTTCTTTTTTGGCTCATCCCTTCTATGGGTAGGTGAAGTAGGGGGTCAAGGGATCCTTCCCTTTCTGACATATAAGGTTCTTCTACTTTATCTAGTATAGTAGGTTCTTTTAAGATATTATCAATGTGGTTACAATTGATAAAGATTTCCCATGAAACTTGTCGATGTTGAATTCTCAGACTCCTTTTAACCAATAGGGTGACCAAACAATACTATGAGAAGGCAGAGTTATTCCTTTTATTTTGTATTTAGAAACCATTCTTTTCAATAGATTATAGAGAAAATTTGGAACATTAACTCTTTTATCATGACAAAGATGACTCGGGAGTTTGAATTGAACTTTATATAATAAGGAATGCCTACCATCACATGTAAGATACTTAATAATATATGAAGCAACAAAATCCCAAACCCATGACAATGATAACCTTTTAGTATCTTGGGATGATGAGTCGAGGTCATATTCACGTTCTTTGAATTCATCTATAGCAACTACATCATTTGCCTTGATTGGAAATTCATCTGGACTTCTCTTGGCAAGTTAGACACTTCTGCTATTGCAACTTCCAAAGCATCAACCTTCAATCCCTTTACTACTGCTTCATCATGTTGTAGTGTATCTACAAATTGCTCCATGATATCCTCATGGTATTTTGTCAATTTCAAGAAATAGTCCATCCATCTAGCAGGTTGGAAGTGCAAAAGAATAGTGGAGGGTTTGAGTCCCCAATTGCGTTCATGAGCTATCCCTTGAAGAATCATGAACTAAAATATTACCAAATGGAGAAGCATGCTTTTGTTGTGGTTAAGGAAGTAAAGCATTTCAGATTTTACATCCTTAATAGCCATGTTAAATTCTTGGTTTCAAATTCAACTATCAAGTCTATCTTGACACAACAAGAGTTTGGTACAAAGAGGGGCAGTTGGATTACCAAAATTCAATAATATGACATGGATATTAAGCCCACCAATATGGTGCATGAGCGAGGGTTATGTCAACTGATTGGTGATAATAATCCTAATGAATAAATCTTGGAATTTGAAGAGGTAAGTACAAATGAATTTCCACTAGTGTTTTTTGTTAGTACTACTGATGAATGGTATTAAAACATTGCCCATTTTCTTACATATGGAGAATTTCTAGATCACTTGACTCCGAAGGAGAAAAGAACCATCAAACTAAAGTCAGAAAATTTTCTTTTGTGATACAATTGTTTGCATAAGCGTGCTTTAGATGGTGCTTTCTTACGCTGTGTTGATAAAGCACAACAGGAAAACTTGTTGAAGTCTTATCATGACTTAGCATGTGGAGGACACTTCTCAGCGCCAGTTACAACTCATAAGATCTTGAGGGAAAATATTATTGGCCTACACTTTTTTAGGATGCGTACTCATGGGTGCGTAAATGTAAGCTATGTCAGGAGTTCATAGGTAAACCAAAGTTGACAACTTTACCTTTGAAACCAAACGTCATTGAAGAGCCCTTGCAACAGTAGGGAATTAATTTCATTGGCACACTGAATCCACCTTCAAGTGCGGGATACACATATGTTCTCATTGCAATCGATTATTTTACCAAATGGGTGGAGGCAATTCTAGTTAAGCATGCTACTTCTGAAGTGGTATGTAATTTCTTGAAGGAAAACATCATATCCAAGTTCGGTGTGCTGAACAAAATTGTTGCTGATAATGCTTTTGCTTTCTCGTCAAGCGAGAATACTGAGTTTTTTTTTAGCATGGTATTACATGTTATCACATTCATTCGACTATTACCCACAAGGTAATGGCCAGGCTAAATCCAACAATAAAAACTTGGTTACTATTATTTGCAAGCTTGTGGATGAGAATCAATGTTTGTGGCATAAAGCTTTGTTTGATGCTTTGTGAGAAGATAGGACACATAGGATCACTCCAAAGCAGGCGATAGGCGTGTCTCCAGCTCTTGTATGGGTTAAATGCTGAAATTATAATTACATTAGAACTTCCCACCCTCAAGTTGGCCAAGACCATTGAAGATGAGACTTTTGACAGTTCAGTTGATAAGCGAATCATGTATCTTTCTAAACTAGAGGAGAAACAAGTTCAAGTGGAAAATCGTATTACGAAACACCAAGAACAAGTGAAAAATATTTTTGAAAAGAAGGCTAAGTCTCATGATTTTCAAGTTGGTGATCTCGTTCTCTTGTGGGATAAGAAGAGAGCCAAAAGGTATGCATGGAAAGTTTGATTCATTATGGACGGGGTCGTTCAAGATTCATCAGCTACATGGTGAAGATAGTTTTCTTTTGGCATATGAAGATGGGACACCATTTTCTCTTCCACATAGTGGGCATCATCTAAAGCACTTTACACAATGAGGTGACAAATGTTCAATGTAAATATTTCTATAGTCTTTGTATTTTTTATTTTTTTTGAGTGTTTTTATTTTTGGCACCTCACTCTATGCCCAATGGATGGATAAAGGCACTTGGAGTTTGGATTTCTTCTCCTTTCATTTGTTTATAACAATGACTGAAGGAAGCTTCGTAGCTAGAGCCAATTGTTATCCTCGAATCCAGTTGCACTCGATTCATGGGATAACCCCCAACCAAACTTGTATGTTCCATATTTATGTGCACTTCAAGCATGCAAATGAGGCAAATTTTGATTGGCCTTAATGCATAGTCCTGAGCCTTGAATTTTCCAATTGAGCGCTCGTCCTTAGTCATTTCTCAAAAATCTTCAAAACAAATGTTTTGTCAATTTTTACCTTTCGGGGAGTTAGAAAATTTCTTGCTCATGTAAGAGCATTGTTTTTCAGTGCTCCTACATGCACAATGTTGTGAAAGTTTTCTAAGTGTTGGAGCATTGTTTTTCAACGCTCCTACTTTTTTCTCTTACCTATCATTTATCAGAGTGCTATTTTTTAGCACTATTACATTTGATTTTTAGTCTCACTTGGAAATGTCAAAGCAGTCTTTTTTTTTGCTTATGCATCTTCAAGAATTTTGAAAATGTTGGAGCGGTGATTTTCACCGCTCCTACATTTTCCCCCCTTCCACACACGTGATCATTAATACACTTCGAGTTATTAAAGATTTTTTTTTCAAAACTTTTAAGTGATTTATTTAAGTCATTTTTACTTCATTTCATAATTGATTAACTTGTTTCTTACATCTTTTCCTCGTGTCTTCTCCATTTTGAGCTCCTTCAATCTTGGACATGGATTTCACACAAATTTTATTCTAGGTTTTCATCGTTTCTTTCTATATAGGTACTTTATGCTTTACCCCATTCTTTTGTTGTTATTTCCATTTTAATTACGCATGTTCTTCACGTTTTCTTTCATATTTAGGTGAATGTATTTATGTCTCTTTCTTAGGTTCTATTTCTTCTGAGGGTTTTTTCATTTTTCCACCAAGTGTTCATCCTTAGGGTTTCATTTGCCCTAGTTTTCTTTTGGGTTTCTCTTTGTGAATACTTGTTTGCTTAAGCATTGATTTATGATATGATTTTCATTTTCCCCACTCATCATTTATTTCCACCTTTCGGTATAGTGGCGATTTTAAATGTCTTTATATTGATTTTTCCAATTTTCATTATATATGTCTGAGCGGGAAAATTCGTTGCCTCATCACATATTTTTCCCAAACTCCATATGTAGGAGTGGTGATTTTCACCGCTCCCGCATCCATAGTTTCTTCCCATCATTCCATATGTAGAAGTGCTAAAAAAACCCACTTTTACATATGACTCAACATTATGCTAAAAACATGTAGAAGCAATACTTTTTAGCTCTTTAACATGAAGTTGAATTTCCCACCAATTGTCAAAGCGTTGTTTTTTCAGTGCTCATGCATCAATTCCTTCCAAGTTTCAAAAAAAATGTTAGAGCACTATATTTTAGCGCTTATGCACCAAAAGCTAAACTCTTAAGATGTAAGGGCACTGATTTTTAGCACCCTTACACAATAAATAGTTTTTCACTAAATGCTCAAAAAATCATTCCATTTTCTTTCCACACCTCATTCCATCGCTATTGCTCTATTTTCCGCGCATCATAGCTCACATTTTCTCATTCCAAAATGCATGCCTAGCTTCACGCATCCCTTTTGCTCTCATAACGCATATGCTCTTAACATTTGATTAATCCATGTTTTCACACAGTTGCTCTTAGTTCTCATCAGGTGTTCTTCGGAGGGGATTTTCAGTGGTAATTTGTGATCTCAATGACAAAATAAGAATCTCAATCATCTTCTAAGAAGGAAAAAATGAAGTACAAGTGCCAGGGCATTTATCTGCCTACTGTTGTGACCTCCAAAATTGATGAAATCAAGGACACAAAGATTGCTCACCAAGATATGGAGGATTTTGTTTAAAGAAAAAAAAAGCAATTAGTAGAAGAAAATTTGTGTGCAATCGTTCATAGAAATATGCACTTAGTGGCTTCATTTCCAACTGTTGCTCACTATTCATAATTTATCTTACAAGTTGCTTCGCATTTTAATCGGGGAGGACAGGAGTGTGACAGACTCCTTCGAACAAATCATGATGAGATTGAATCCTAATTTCTTTGATATAGTTTTATGGGTTCCTCACATGAAGAAGTATACCACTATTTCTATTCAGAAAGAATGGGAGGTTTATCATAAAGATCCGAAAAATCCAAAAAATTGATTAACTCTCAATGGTTGAGGACTTTAAGGCCCGCTATCTCAAGATGGCCTAAAGGTATTCCATGAAGTGATCTCAAGGAAGATGTTTGAGATACGATTAATCTTCTGAGTAGGGCGAAAGGTTTACCCGTCTCAGGCCATTTCCAAGATTGGATGTACAAGTACATCTGAATTATCAAGAGGAGAAAATTACATATAGATTGAGGTACACAAATTAGCAATGAGATCCATCAGCAACTAATCAATGTGCCAAATACCTTGAAGTTTTACATGACCTCCTACCTGATATATGTTGTTGCTATTATGAGGTAATTTCCATGGTTTCCAACCAAAGGAAACATAAGTCACATGCCAGTATATGAGTTCTATTCTCAGATAACTTTAAGAAATAGTATCAAGCATTTCAGGAGAGTCATTGGTGCCTTCTTTGCACCTTTGTTGATCACTTTTGATCCAATTTTGGAAAAGAAAAGAGTATTAGATGAAGCCTACAAGGTTGCTAGTAAGTTTGGATGTATCTCCTTGCAGTTTCCTACTTTCACATATTTGAGAGTAGGTTGCTACACTGGGTGCCCATACATGTTTCCTAGACATCCTTTCGACAAGTGGATATTAATGGAGTTGTGTAGATAGTTGATTTCAGTTCATAAAGAACGCCATAAAATTCACAAGACAAGCTTTAAGTTTCCAATTACTATTGGAATGTATACTATTCAAAGTGTGCGAAAATAAAAAATAGTAGTAGTTGAAATGCAAATTATGATCATAAGGATATGTATAGATACAAATTTGACTTTGATTATAGAAATGTGAATAGAAAACTCAAGAAGGATCATCGCTATGTATACCATTTTGAGGATATATGGGTTGAATGTAGAGATGAAGAGGACATATGAAGGATGGACTTTTATAGGTTGATAGTGGAGCAAATTAGGGATCTAGGCTTAGCCGATATTCCAGATGATTTTGAAGATCCTAGCAATATTATGGTTTTTGAATATGAAGAAAAGGAGATTACTAGGAAGCCTTTACTCCCAATCCAATGGTCCAAGAAAGAGAGCACTTTCAACAGGGAAATACTTGCTTCCAATCTACATAACACAAATGAATGGTTATCGAGCCATGGATTTCAAATGAAATCTTTTAGGATAGAATCCGAAGGAGAAAAATCAGAAGGTGAAGCCAATCTTCAACAGGAGCTTCAAACAAAACATAGAGCTATTACTGTCCCTTCTTCTTCACATAATGTTCCAAAGATCAAATTCACTTGTGGTAAGAGTATAGTGCAATCAACTAAGCAAGAGCAGGATATTGAGGAACACGAACTTCCAACTAAGGAACAATCAGAAGAAGAAGAGGAAAATGAAAGTGAAGAATCAGAAGAGTCTGCATCTGAAGAATCTGTAGAGGGTGATCATTCAAAAGAGGATCATGAAGAAGAGAGAGCCAATGAGGAAGAAGAAAGGGATGCTGAGGAAATGAGATTATCTCCCCATGTGAATATTATTGGCAGCTCCCTCATACATCATCACCTATTACTACCACTACTCCTCATACTGCTCCAAATCCTATTACTCCTCCATCTCCTCTTCCTAATTCACCTCCACCTACAACTGGATTACATGCATTAAAGATAACCATTCCTCCTTTGTGTTAGGGATACAGGATAGGTCTATCATCATAGAACATGTCTAAGACAACAGTGCCTTAGTGATTTTCATTTATTTAAATCACTTCAAAGACACAAACAACTATGCCATAAAGCTGAAATAGGCACAGTAAACCCCCCATTGATCCTCTAAGAAAAGTAAATGCTAAACATAAGAGCAGATTCAACACAAGCACAAATTCAGAATACAAAATCAGACAACCATGAAAGAAAAACATATGGACACACAAATTTACGTGGGGAAAACCTTTTCAGGTAAAAAACCCCACCCTCCAAAACACTCAACTCACTTGTATTATTTAGTAACAAAAATTGGTAACAATACAAACACAGAGCTATGCTCTTCAAGAGATTACATCTTGTCCATCTAGAGAAGGCAAGCAACACAAATATAAAATCTTCACACAGTTACAATGTCTTCACATGACATACTGCGCAGATTAACTTCAGGTCCACAAATGACTCTCTCAGCCAACCTCATACCCAACCCAACCTCTAGGCATATCAGGTTCACATCATCTCAGATCTGAGAGACTAAGTGTTCACGGTAAAGACCGCTCGAACACTCTCAGCCTCTCTCTCTTCGCTCATCATCCTAATTGACTGCACACGAGATTACATATAATCTCTTACTATGTGTCAACCTGTTTTTCCCATCCCAACATTCAACGGTCATCAGGATAATTAATTATCCTACCTGCAAGCATTCATCAATCTCTGATAACGTGTACCACTCCTACAGATGCATCGAGTCGCGCAACATTAAAACTAGTTTCAGACATGTCCATCAACCTCCATTTTACAATGCAGCCCATCACAATCAAAAATTAAGGCTTCAGCCAATCAGATCTAAACTTCTTGCCACATGTCGCCACTCCATTCGTTTGTTGCTATGAAATTTGGTCTAGCTTGGTCAAGCTCAGTCAACCGAGCTCCGAGCTCTCCCTAACTTCTACCATGTCACCGCCGAGTTCATGTTCACTAGCCGTGGTATGGCGGTAAGCCTGTGTTGACTCGACCTCAGCCTCCAATTGCGCTACCGTCGAGCTCGGGTTGACCACCCGCGATATTGCGGTAACTACTTGCGTTGACTTGCAAGCCACCAACTACGTTACTTCTGACCCTTTCAGGCCTTCTTGCGGTGTGGCAGTAACCGCTAGCTAGACCGTTAGCAGTCTCACTATGCTACCGCAGAGGCCACTAGTCCACCCAACGGTAGGGCGGTGACCGCTCTGGCAGACCGCCAGTGGTCTCACCGCAACCACTGTGGCGATAATTCTCACTACCTACGGTGGGGCAGTAACAGTCACCACCGACCCCTAGCCGCTTACAATGGCCACCACAATGAGACTTCTCACCGCCCGCGATAAGGTGGTAGACCGTTACCCACCAGCTCACCACTTCTTCGCCGCTCACTACGCTACCTCCACCACCAGACAGTGACCCTATGGTAAGGAGGTAGGCCTTCGCTCCACCAACCTACCACTCATCGCACTACCGCGCCACCAGAAGGAGCACCCTGTGGTAAGGCGGTATCCACCTTCCAATTGTTGCTACTCACCGCACCACTGCCAAACAAGAAGAAGACCATCACGGTAAGGTGGTAACACCACCCAACCGCCAAACCAAGCATAGTGGCTCACCATAAAGCGGTAAACCGCTCAACCGTGCCACCAAGGAAAGCATGCAAGATATGGCGGTAAAGGCCAATTACATGGAGAAAACACCAAGTCCAAAAGGAATATAAAGCCAAAAAGTTGAGGTAGATTTCCCAACAATCTCGCACTTGACGAAGACTTTCAAGCTTCCTCCAAAACCTGAACAAGGACCAAACCAAGCCTTCACACTCCAACCAAGACACCTGCAATGACATCCAAAAATTTCCACCATCTCAAGCAATAGTTCCAAACACAGGAACATGCCAAGGCAAAAAATGTACCAGTCTTAGGAACACAAACATTTGATCCTTCAGGCGGAAAAGGTGCCACAGTAGCAGCAACAAAGCACAATGCAAACACAGAATGAGAAAACATTATCCAAAACAAGATAAAACCATCAGCTAGAAATGCAACCAGATAGCTGACTACCCCCATCTAACTGATCAAACCCACATGACTGAAAAATAGCACACACAGCTCGTGCTAATCCATCCAATCACCCATACCTCAAAGGTATGACCATAAGTAAAATCATGCCATCACCTAACCATCCATCAACAGTAAAAACAAGCACCATATGTCAACCAGTCAAAAGAGCAAACATGTCCAAGTACTCCCACTGCAAGGGTACTGTCCAAATGAATGCAAACAGGGCATCATCACAAGTGATTCAGGCATACTAAGTCCACCAATCACCTGCACAAATAAATGAGGAACCATGTAGTTCTAAGGAACAGTCACATTGATATGCACCACCTGCAACCACCTGCTACAAGAAACATTGCTCTCAACTATATTCCAGAGCTCTTCCAAGAAAACCTCTATATCTGACTGAAGAAAGAGGCACATGAACCTTCGTGTCATCACCCAAGTGACAACACATGACCACAAACTATGACCAACTAGGCTCCACAAAGTTATCTCACATCTAAAGTCATATGAAAATGAACATACAAGAAGAAAAGACCAGACTAGAGAGAAACTAGAAATCAAAACATGTAGCATCCTCCTACATACATTTATAAATTCCAGATGTGTCAAGAATGATCTTCTTCACATCCCAAAGGGAAAATCCATAACAACACCCAACATACATCCTCAAAGAAGATCAGACTAACCCATATAACCATCTCCTATCAGTCCATAAAAGCACAAGGAGATCCACTATGCTGTCCACCTTTCATTATGAATCCTCCAGAATCTTAAAACAACTCAAGATTCATATGATGAAAGCAAGCATAACACATATCTAAAACCTATAATGGGAAAATACCTTTCAAAGAGACACCACTACCAAGTAGACCAAGAAGAAAAGAAAAGATGCTCCTCCAAGATATACAAGCCACCGTGACTTACCCAAGAGCATTCTCCTTCATGGTCTCTGTTGAACTCGCATTCAACCAAGGTGCAGACAACTCAGACTTTCAGTTGTAACAACAATATTCTCAAAAGAATTCCAGCCTCACCTTATTTTCCATGCATCCATGAGTACCAACAACCTGTCATTTCATGCTAACTCCAACGTGCATTACTGCACTAAACATGAAGTCCTCCAACATATGACCAAAGTACTCCAAACATAGAGAAACACCAAACCATTTTCAAAGCTCGAAACCTAGGAACAAGAAATTATCATGACACCATGATCTACACATCCCCCTTAGGAGATACCATGCTTCAGGTGAACAAGCTATGGTCTCAAGAGCAAAGCAACATTCCAAAACTCTAAGAGTAAATCATGACATAAAGCAAACAAACTCTAAACCAACATCACCTGTCAAGCACCACCAACATCTTAGCCAAAAAAATAACAATGTCCTTCATGGCTCCAAGATGTTGCACATCTTCAAATAGTGTCCCTGCAAATGTGAGAGAACTCTTCTACAACAATAGGATGTAAGAGTCCCCAAGAAGCATCTGCAACACCAAAGAAGATCATTCATCACCAAGTGATGAATCCACAGTCACTGCTAAAGCTCCCACTGAAACATGACACCGAGCTCTCCAAGCATCATGACCGACCACACCATCACTATCAAAAGATTACACTAGTCAGTGTAACAAGATTTCCATGACATTGTGATTCACATGCTTTAGGTCCCCATCACTGACTGTTCAGGTACTCAAACGTTGTCCATCCTCTCATCTCAAAACAACCACGCCAATGCACAAGTGACCATAGACAAGGTCAGCTAACAAATCTGCACCACCACAAAATCAACCTCGTGGATAATGATAGTCCACTTCCGAGTTGACTCATGGAAAACATGTAGATAAAGACAACCCACAAAAATGCACAACTCATAGATCCACTTCAATGAAAACCCTGCAAATCCATCATCACACTGGAAACTGCAAAACTAAGATAATCAAACGGAACAACCCACGTAGACAACTTGACTCAAACACCAAATCAGCAACAGATCCAATTTTCCAATCACATCCACAAATCAAGCACCATAGTCTAGGAAACCAACAGGCAACACCACAAGAATGTTGAATGAAAAAAACATACCAACACTCTCATGCAAAGAAGACATCACACCTCCTCAAACCATGTCGAACTGTAACTATCTCATCTAGTCACACCCCAGAAGCCAGGTTCTAGAAAATAGGTAAACAACAACTCCACACACCACAACTTTTTCTTGACCGTGTAAAACCTACAAAACCATAATGTTTATAAAACACCCACACATCTCCATATTCACAGCTCATCTGGACGACCCAAGAGTCTGCATATAACCAACATGGTTAACCAGAACAATGAAAATAAAATATGAAAATGCATCATAGAATTTTTAGGAAAATCTACAGAAAACCTCCAGAGCTAAAGACATGAATCTGGACCATGCGAGTGTGAGATTTAGGTAAGCAGGAACAACAAGTCCATTTCAGACTAGTTCCAAAGCCACAACCATGCACAAGCATACAAGAGAGCCAGGCTATACAGAAGTTACAGACCACCCAGATCAACTTCATAGCCTTCATGCAATAAGAGCAACAGAGAAAACCGCCTTCAATGCTAAGTAAGAACACCTAGCACAAGCACAATACTCCATGGTTGAACAACAACACAAGCAACTCCACACCACCACAGAGCCTCTCACATAGACACCTATTATGAAACCATGCTTTGCTACAACACAACCACAAGCACATCTCATGCCTTTTGCATCAGAAACATTTGCTACGAACCAAGAACCTCAGACCATATTGCAACAATATGATCACCTCCAGTCATCTCCAAAATCTTTCAAGCTACGTGTTGAATCAAAGAAGAAGGAACTTCCACTCATCAAAAATCAAACAACAAAAAATTTCTCCAGATTTCCTCAAGCTTGCCAAGCTAAGAAATCTTCATAGGAGAAATACCTAGAACTCCAGTAATCAAGAGAAGGCTTTGAAACCACTTGTTGGTATCATGAAGCCTTGACCTCCCTTAACCAGCTCTGATACCACTTGTTGGGGATACGAGATAGGTTTGTCATCATAGAACACGTCTAATACAATAGTGCCTTAGTGATTTTCATTTCTTTAAATCACTTCAAAGACACAAACAACTATGCAATAAAGTGGAAACATGCATAGTAAATCCCCCATTGATCCTCTGAGAAAATTAAATGCTAAACATAAGAGTAGATTCAACACAAGCACATATTCAAAATACAGAATCAGACAACCATGAAAGACAAACATATGGACACACAAATTTACGTGGGGAAAACCTTTTCAGGTAAAAAACCCCACCCTCCAAAACACTCAACTCACTTGTATTATTCAGTAATAAAAATTGGTTACAATACAAATACAGAGCTATGCTCTTCAGGAGATTACATCTTGTCCATCTGGAGAAGGCAAGCAACACAAATGCAAAATATTCACATATTTATAATGTCTTCACATGACATACTATGTAGATTCACTTCAGGTCCACAGATGACTCTCTTAGCCAGCCTCATAGCTAGCCCAGCCTCTAGGCATATCAGGTTCACATCATCTCATATCTGAGAGACTAAGTGTTCACAGTAAAGACCGCTCGAACACTCTCTGCCTCTCTCTCTTCGCTCATCATCCTAATTAACTGCACATGAGATTACATATAATCTCTTACTGTGTGCCAACTTGTTTTTCCCATCCCAACATTCAATAGTCATCAGGATAATTAATTATCCTACTTGCAAGCATTCATCAATCTCTGATAACGTGTACTGCTCCTATAGATGCATCGAGCCGCGCAACATTAAAACTGGTTTCAGACATGTCTGTCAACCTCCATTTAACAATGCAACCCATCACAATCATAAATTAAGGCTTTGGCCAATCAGATCTAAAATTCTCACCACGTGTCGCCACTCCATTCATTTGCTGCTTTTGACATTTGGTCCAGCTTAGTCAAGCTCGATCAACTGAGCTCCGAGTTCTCTCTACCTTCTACCACGTCATCACCGACCATGTCTTCACCAGCCACAGTATGGTGGTAAGCCTGTGTCGATTCGACCTCGGCCTCCAGCCGCGTTATCGCCGACTTCAGGTTGATCGCCCGTGGTATGGTGGTAACTGCCCGCGCTGACCACCAAGCCACCAATCGCATTACTTCTGACCCTTTCAGGCCTTCCTTCGGTGTGGTGGTAACCACCAACCAAACCTTCAGCGGTCTCACCATGCTACCGCGGAGGCTGCTAGGCCACCCCTTGGTAGGGCAGTGACCGCTTTGGCAGACCGCCAGTGGTCTCACCGTAGCCACCACGATGAGTATTATCACTGCCTGCAGTGGGGCGGTAACAGTCACCATCAACCACTAGCAGCTTACTGTAGCCACCGTGGTGAGACTTCTCACCGCTTGCGGTAAGGCGGTAGACTGCCACCCACCAGCTCACCACTTATGCGCCACTCACCGTGCTACCTCCACCGCTAGATAGTGACCCTACAGTAAGAAGGTAGACCTTCGCTCCATGAACCTGCCGCACTACCACACCACCAGAAGGAGCACTATTTGGTAAGGTGATAACTGCCTTCCAACTGTCGCCGCTCACCGTGCCACCACCGAACAAGAAGAGGACCATTGCGGTAAGGCGGTAGCACCGCCGAACCATCAAACCAAGCAGAGTGGCTCGTGGTAAAGTGGTAAACCACTCAACCATGCCACCAAGGAAAGCATGTAGCAGTATGGCAGTAAAGGCCAGTTACATGGAGAAAACGCCAAGTCCAAAAGGAATATCAAGCCAGAAAGTTGAGGCAGATTTCCCAACACTTTGACACAACCAATCCTTTCCACTCCCTCTATCGATTCCATCTTGCAAAGTGTTGATGTCTCTTCGGGCTCCCCATCATCTATTCCAAGCCTATCCTCATCATCATATGACATTTCTTCCCAGATTGAGTTTGATAGGTTTATGAAGGAATCATTACAGGATCCACCCATTTTGCAAAATCTTGGTGCAATCATGATCGACACTACACCAATTGTTACCATAACAGTTGTTTCCATAGATGTAGTTGTTAAATAGGAATTGGTAGTAGGTCAAGAAGGTGATACTTCCTTTCTTCCTCCTTGGTTAGTCTCTCAAGTATCTAAGTGTAAGAAACAAATGATTTCCCTAGATGAGCTAGATCTTGAGGAGATAGTTCATCCAAAAGCCAAAGGAAAAAATAAGGCAAAGGTTCATTCAAGACTACATGTGGATAAGTAAGGTCGTAAATATGTGGATATTGAATACCTCCACAAGGTAAGGGTGATGTGAATATGGAAGATTACACTGTAACAAGGGTTCAACTTGGGAAGATAGCTAATGCAAGTGCTAAGGAAGATGCACAGGTATCTGAATCCATTATCAAATACACTTGATAAGATGGAACAAGCTAGGGATATGAACAAGGAGAAGGTTGAGCAGTACGCATCAGTTTTTTGAAGAATCACAGGTTCCTCAAAAAATGTGCAGCTTATGTCCATGGTAAATGTTGAAGAACTAGTAGTATAGTATGTGGAAAAATACTACTCCAAGGGTAAAGTATTGTATGAATTTGTTGATGAGATAATAGAGAAAGGCTCACAACTCATAGTTGTTGCTGATGAAAAGACTGCCCAAGTATCTAAGTTGAAATTGGAGTAGGAAAAAGAAGAAGGCACACTTTCTAGGGAGCAGAAAGAAATGGAATGAAGTCTCTCATTTTGGTTACAAATGAAGGAGACAAAACTGAGCAAACTAGTGGAAGTTGGGGTAATTCCTGACAAAGAGAAGTATGTGGAAATAAAATAATGTCTTAAGAACCACATATAGGTTATCAAGTCTCTCATTGAGGACATGCAACAAGTGCAAGAAGATGTCGAAGGACATCATATTGTTGTGGTAAATGGAATTTTGAGGAATTGTCAGGAAAACTCCTTGATGATGATCATACCTTCCTCTGGGTAAGTGAGATTGCTCAGATATTCAAAGAAGCCATCATGAAGCAGGTGGAAAATGAAGCCTTTTCAAAGACTTCAATGCATGCCTTGTGTGATGTGCGGCTCTCTCTGAAGAACCTCAAAATGCATCTGGATAGGTGCAAAAAGATTTGATTGAATCTGCAAGAAAGTCAATCACCAAAGTTCACACAATCATTGACTATACCATTGGACCAGATGAAGCATTCATGCAAGAGATTAAGAAGAAATATGAAGAATTCCAAGCCAAGAGCAAGGAACCATGAAATATTCTTGTATCTCCAAAGTTAGATAGTTCATAAGATTTTTTCTATTCTTTATGTAAATAGGTTTTGACATTTTACATGTCATTTTGAAAAATGTAATTACATGTAAAAACATAGATGTTTTCCTATATTCATGGATGACATTTTTGAATAATTTAACTAGTTGGTTAGGGTTTTTCCTAGATTATCTCTCCTCTCCCATCTATAAATAAGAAAGGATTCTATTGTAATTGGGATATTTTATCTTATGCAACGAAGTGTTGCCCAATTGTGAAGCAAATATTGAAACTGAGTTCATTTTGTGAATCTATTTTTTGATCAATAAAGAAGTGAAGTTGGACATCAAACTTTGTGTTGGGAAGAATTATCTTATCATTTGATTGAATTTATAGTGTTTAGTAGTTGAGATTGAAAGATATTTTGAGTAAATCTATGTAGACTTTGAGCTACACCCATTGCTTGAAATTGTGTTATTGCTGATGTTATTGGTGAATTCTCTATAAGACTTTGTGCTTATATTTATTCATGTTGTTCATGGGATTAATTGTGAAGTATATTGAAGAATTTGTGCTTCTTTTACAACATTGGTTACTAATTTGAAGGATTCACTATCAAAAACTTTGGAACGACTTTGTGCCTCCATTACCTTCCTTGTTTGTTATTTGTCTATATTATGCTGGTATTCCTAGGATTTTCTTTGACAAGATAGGAATATTGGAATTATTGCTTAGATTTGAATTTGAATTGCATCTAGAGATTAAAATTGTGAAACATTGTAAAACATACTCTATGAAAAAAGAGACAATCATGAATCTGACACACCCTCAAATCATTATTGTAGTGTACATTATTGTAAATATTTGATTAGTTTTCCTTAGTTGCAATAAGGAGTAAGAAGGGATCCTCCCCTTTCTAAGAGGAGAGATTCTATCTCACACAACTATGGTTGAATTTAAGTTTTGTAATCTATTAAAAGGGATTACATATTTTTTACCCAACAATATGAACACATTCATTTGGTGTAGTAGGACCATCTTTATTTTTAAATGAAATTCATTGGTTTAAGTAATTAATAGACCTTTTAAGTTATTTTATGAGTCTCAACTTGTAATTTTGAGGATACGATTGAGGAAATTTTTCTCTCCTTTGATTACAACACTCATAAATTTACATCTTATTCTCTAGATTTCATAAGGGTGCATTTAGAGCCTACTATTATTTCTCCACCTAAGGTACTATTGTGGAAAACTTTAGAATTCTCATATCCACATATTTGACTTTATCATTATCAACATGCATTCTATGTTAGAAATCTGAAATAGATTGAATAACCCAAAGAATTTATTAAGAGAAAATCAAAGTTACATAAATTAGAAAATATAAGAATGCAAACCAAGACTCTGAGAGATTATGCAATGTCAATGTGACAATATTACATTAAGAGCTTCCAAGCTGAAAAGATATAATGCAAAATATGCATAAAATATCTATGCATAAAAATACAAATACAAGCTAGGTAGTGAGTTTATATAGAACTTAGGAGAGAATGTAGGTGGTAAATCTAACCAATATGAATCAAAAACAAAAAGTGGAGATGGACCACCAAAATTGGAAAGTGGTTCCACCCTTTAAGAAAGGGGACACCACACACTTATCTCCTACTAATAAACTCACTTTATTATCCTAAGCAAGCTTAATAAGCGTAGGAAAAGCCTAGGACTAAGGAAAAATAAATTAACCCACTAGGAAAATAAAAACCTACACCAACACCCCCTTAAGTGCATCTTAGGAGGATATTAAAGATATTGGGTCTTGGAAAATGAAGCCATTTAGGTACCCATGTACATATTAAATTCCCCCCAAATAAGAAGACTTGTCCCATCCCACAAAAAGGAAATACACCCCCCATAATAGAGAGAGAAATAAAGTGGAAGGACAAAGAAGCCCCCCAAAGAGATCCAATGGTAGATGCTCAAAACTAGATGTAGCAGATGGTCCAGGATTGTCAAACAACATTCCTCCCTTTAAGAAAAAATAAAACCAAAGGAATATGCAAGCTATGTCCCCACTCTTGAAATGAATATGTAGGAAGAAAATTCAAGATGTATGGAATCTCTAAACTGAGCTCAAGTTTCCCCATGTTGATGTTGAAAACTCCCACAATCAAATGAGGTGTTCTAGGTCACACTACTAAAAATGAAAACTCAAAATCTCCTAGAGATTGATGTAGAATACCATCCAAAGACTCAAATATTTCCTCTGAATATTTCTCCCCCAAATGATGATCCAAAGTGTCCACACTCATGTTAAACATAAATGAATGATCATGTAGAGAATGGACAAGAGAGTCAAAGTGTTCACTCACAACAAATGAATAAGAATCAACTTCATCAAAGAGAAAATGAATAAACTCAATAGTGTCTCCATAAACAAGTCTAAAATTCATCTCAAGAGATCATCCCAAGCTGAATCTGAAAGACAATGTATGTCCTTTCTACAAAGAATCACTAGAAATTTTCAAAGAAGAAACAATGGAATCTAAAGTAGCAACAATATATGGAGATGGAATGCAAGGTTCAAGAACTACATCACTTGTGAGTATACCCAAGTTCAAGTAACCAAAATTCTCCTCATAATAAAAATCCACACAAGAAGTGTGATCATCATCCAAAGCATCAAATCCATCATCAGGAATAAAATTTCAACAGGAGTACAATTGAGATGCATGATCAACCACCCCAGTAGCAATTATTTCTCTACTTTCCAAATCTCTGATAAGAACTAAATCAGGAGTGAACTCCATAGTCTTCATTGCCCCACTATGAGTAACTTGATAGATGGAAAGAAGATTATTAGACAAATGAGGTACACACAATACTGTTGGGATATGGTGTTGTACACCATTGCATAAAATGATTTATTATAATGTTGTAATTAAATAATTATTTATTTGTGATGCACCTTGGTGGTGTGGTTATTCACACTAGGTAGTTATTTGGGGACCACTTGATGTTGTATTGCAACATTGTATTATTATTTAATGTGTGGGAGACGTGTGATAATAATTTAATATTGGAGAAATATTAAATAAAGTGAAAAATTAGTACCCAATATTAAATACTGGGTTAGTGGTTTTGTATTCACATGGTTTTGTGGCACATGGTTTTACCTTACCACTAGTTGTATTTTGTGTGAACTTGTGTCTATAAAATCAAACACGTGTAGTGGTTAAGGTAGGCTATGAGTGTGGGCTATTGTTATTGAGTCTTTTTGAGGAGTGCATTTGTGAATAATGGCATGGGATGTGTGGATTCATGCTTGGACACATGGAGATGAATTGGAGAGCTTGATGCTTCAAAGGTATTCATTGTAATTTGTATTGTTTTATTGCTAAATAATATGATGGAGTATGGATGCTTTTGGAGGTTGGGTTTTTCCCTCTTGAGGGTTTTCCTGGGGTATATCTTGTGTTATATTGTGGATTGTCTATTTAATCTTTGCATTATGGTTACTTGTATGCATGTTTATCTCTCATGGGTTATGTAGGAAATGGATTAAGATTGTGAGTTGAATGCAATATTTCCTAACAGATACATCATTGAAAGTACCATCCCCTATATCAATATATCCCTTCCCAATTATATTTATATATGTATTTTTACCCATCAAAATAGGTGGTAGAACACAAGGCTCAAAAGAAGAGAACATGGATTGTGAAGAAGCCATATGATGAGAATCTCTTGAATCTAGAAGCCATCTCCCCAATCCAAGACTTGTAGCAGCACAAAGAGATTTTCCTTTATGTTTTTTTGATGTAGAAGCATAACTAGCATGACCTTTTTCCCTTTTCTTTGTAGATTCTTAGTTTGATGAATTTGGATATTTAGCTACCCCTTTATTACTCTTCTCAAGAATATGTTTGAGGTGATCAATCTATTTCTTCATATATTTGTGTTCATCATGACCAAGTTTCTTACAATGAGCACATTTTACCTTCTCCTTCTTAGATTTTCCTTTATTTGAAAAAGGTTTATTTTCTTCATTAGAATTAGGAAAAGACACATCTGAAACATTCTTTCATTGATTCTTTTGTTCCTTAATTTGTTTTTCATTATCATTCTGATCTTTAGTGCCTTGACTTGCAACCAAATCATGAGACTTAGAAGATTTTATAGTACCCATTTGAACCAGCTTGTCATGTCCTTTTGTGAGCTCATTAGCAAAAACATCAAGAGAATGCATTTTGTAGGATGCTCCTAAGGCAGTTTTAGTGGCATATAATGTAGAAACAAATACTAAATAATCTAGACCAAGTTTAGAGAGAATACTTAAGATCCATTATTTATTATCTTTCTCAATTCCACAAGTTGTTTTAGTTGCAAACTTATGGCCTTTAGTTTGGTGAATTCATGTATTGCATCAAAACTTAAAGGAATTAAACCTATTAGCTCATTCTCCAATTGATGACCTCTTAATTCATCTTGTGCACCAAAGATTTTTTCTAATGTTGTCCAAACTTCATTTGGTGTAGACAAAGATTCAACATGAAAGATAAAATCTGGAGATACAGACATACATAAGGTTCCAAATGCTTCATCACACAAGTATTAAGCCATTTTATATTTTTTGCATAAATTTTTGGTTTAATTTCTAGTCTCATTATTACTCTATACAATCCATAATTTTTCAAGTAGAGAGACATTTTACTTTTCCAATCAAAATAGTTGTAGGGTGGTAATATAGGAACTGTTGATTGATCCATTTTAAGTAGAAAAAAAGATTGTTTATGAGTGTACAAAAAGAGAATGCAAGTTGTGAAAGAGACACCAAGGGACACCCGCCTTTCCACTAGTCTCAAAAATTACCCCCCCAAGATATTACAATGTTGGCACTTTATTATTAGTGCATTTACAAAGACTTTTCCAAGACACAATGCTCAATAGGCCCACAATGACCAAAATTACAAATTCTTATACAAAATGAACTTGAGATAAAATCTTAAAAAATGGACTTGTAGATATGTAGCTCTCTTCAATACCTTTACAACACCTATTTGTTTCCAAAAAATAGAACACGAAGGTGAAATTTATGGCCCGTTGAAGAAAAAATGCAATAATGGCTTCAACCTGCAATATATGGTAGAAAACGAAAAAAAATCTTTTAAAAACCTTTAAAGATAGAAATTTCTCATCTCTAACTTTCCAACGATATCTTGTTTTCCAAAAACAAACACCATGGCAAAAAGTTACGAATTAAAAAAAAATGGTTGAATTTTTCCTGTAGTGATGACCCCCTTGACGAAATAAAAAATTGTCAAAAATAAAATTCACCTAAAATAAACAAATTTTATATGAGAATAGGGGTTTTTGGGCCTTCTGAATGAAATGGAAGGTCCATTTGGGCTGAAAATTCTTTTACAAAAAGATTTTTTTCCAGATCTAAGCTTTAAACCCTTATTTGCTACTATGTCATATGGTGGCCAAATTTAGTGAAATAAAAGTCAAATCTTAATTTCTTGAGCCTCCTAGATGCAATGAGACAATAAAATATGCTACCAATATAACCAAAATAGGTGCAATCACCAGATATCACCAAAAAAACACATTAAATAGAGGCTAACAGATCTTCATAATTCATTTATGATTCACCAGATCATTTTAAATGCAAGAGAAGAGCATACAGGAATTTACAAGATCATACAAAACTCCAATATTTTAATCAGGAATCCAAGTACTCAAATATCTCAAAATCTAAGCTCTGATACCATGTTAAAAATCTAAAATAGATTGAATAACCTAAGGAAAATTTTAAGGGAAAATCAAAGTTACATAAATTGGAAAAATATAAGAATACAAACTAGGATTCTGAGAGATTATACAATTTCAATGTGACAATATTGCATTAATATATTTCAATCTGAAAATATATAATGCAAAAGATGCATAAAAGATCTATGCATAATGATGCAAACACAAGCTAGGTAGTGAGTTTATATAGAACTTAGCAGAGGATGTAGGTTGTAAATCTTACCAATAGGAATCAACAACAAAAAATGGAGATGGACCACCAGAAGTGGAAAGTGGCTCCACCCTTTGAGTGAGGGGACACCACACACTTATCTCCTAGTAGTAAACTCACTTTATTATCCTAAGCAAGCTCAATAAAGTGTTGGAAAAACCTAGGACTAAGGGAAAATAAATTAACCCACTAGGAAAATAAAACATCAACATTTTATAAGAGTAATAGTTTCTCATTATTTTAGATCTCTTACTTGGATTGAGAGTGTATTTACATCAATCCCTTACCTATTATCTCTTATCAACATTTGTCATAGTTTTAAATTGACTTGGAGAGCTTTAAGTAGCTCTCAAAAACTTCATCGTTGAATCTTTGGTTCATGTCTTATAATTTTTTTCATAATATTTTTTTTTTTTATCATCTTTAGCTAGGCCTAGGAATCTTAATCAAATTTTGACACCTTTCAACACTAGCATGACAACAAATGAATTTTTTTTAGAGATTTATGTGGGTAAAAGCACAAAGTTGTGTCACAATTTTACCCAACATATCAGCACAACTGAATTTAAGTATTTCTAACCAAAAATCAATTTTGATCAAACATATGACCTAGTAAGATTCATTCTAGCTAAGTTAGATACTTTCACAATTTATTCAACTAAAATTGTTGGCTAAAAATATATGGAGCACCACTTTGAATCCAATTTACCAAAAAAAAAATTATTTGAAAAACTTGAAGTTTTAATAACTCCTCCTCATGTAAATAACATTTTTTTTTAAATGTAAAAATACCCTTTTGTAGATCCATAAGTGTAGTTTTCAAAAATATAATTATTTTAATAGTTTAATTATTATTATTATTATTATTATTTTTTATACTAAAAGTAGGTTATCAACAAAAAATATTAGGTTGATTACCGTGCCAAAGAAAAATACTAAAAATTATTAAAAAAATTGAAAAAAATATGATGCACTAGATAAAAGAATCTATTTCAAGATGGTATAATTTTTTTTGCATTTTAGATAAACATTTAATATGAAAGTTGACGTATGATGGAAACAATTGTTTTTTATTCACGCGCATTTTAATACTTATATACAAATATATATTTATCAAAATTGGAAAAAATATATATCCATGCACTAAAGTTTCAACTTATAAATACACAAAAAAAATTGATAGAAAAAAAAAAATTACTATAAAAAGTTTGACGTCTCGTGCAACTTCATTTTTCAGCATTTTATCAACAACTAAATTATAGTGTTAATTTATGAAAAACTAGTTTAAAATATTTTTTTTATTTCTTATAAAAAGTACAAACATAAAATATACTAAAAAATACATATTTTACTAGTTTACATCATTTAAAAATTCAAAACATATATGCTACTTTTCAGTGATTCAAGTTTAAAAGTTGGATCAGCATTGTCCGTTTCCTTTATAAAGTGTGACACAACTTTGTGCTTTTACCCATATATCTTGTGTTTTTCATCATTTTAATTTCTTAAGTAATAATATGTTTTACATTAATCTTTTGATTTGTTTATTCTTAAAGGGATAAATTCTAGTTGGTGAGCATGGTTCATCTCCAACATTTAGTGTCAAGAATCCTCCATTGGTATGGGAGACTACCAATTGGTGGAGGCTACATACTCTCTTCTCATCCTCTCACTCTTTTGAGGTAATTTTTGCTTGTATGAAATATTATCAATTCCCATTCTTTGTGAGGGATCATTATTTATATGATTATCTAACATGGTTATATATTTTTAGGTCCCATCTAACCTACCCACCTAAGTTATGTTATCAATGATGCAAGTGCATATTTATTCTCTTACATATAGTCAATTATTTTACTGTAATAGTGTATACATTAAATAAGGTCACTTATATAGGTATATAATCAAGTAGATGTTATTTCCCTTGAACATTAGTAGGTATCTATTTAGGGAGGTAGTTTGTATTTAATAGAGTTCAATGTATTTTCATAGCTTGGAGGATAATTGTACTCAACATGTGTGTTATCTCCTTTATCCCACATTAGTTATACATTCATATCTCTTGGTACCATATTCTATAAATTATCACCTCTATCTCACTCTTGAGAGTCCATACATTGATTTAAAATATGTTCATTGCTTGTATTGCATCCCTTCATCTTGAATAAAAATCATATTGCATTATATAGTCTTTAATTGTCTTTAAGATTTTTCTATTGTAGCTTCTTTGTCTCATCAATATTTTAGGTTTATTTGCCCCAATAACAAATATTGCATGATATGAAAGTAATATTTGAACTATTAGATAATATAACATGATGCAAAAGCAATTATTGTACCATTTAAACAAAATATTACATAGTCAAGTCCTGTTCTCATGAAATTATCCACTTTGCTTCTTCTTCAAGTTAAGAATAGTACTTCATTTTTTATTTTATCTTTAATTCTTCTAAAATTTTATCCTTTAATTTTCTAACTAAATATTTATACTCTCCAAAAATCTCCAACACTACCAAATGATATATATAATTTGAAGTATTAAATAACTATAAATAGATTTATCATTATTTTCTATTTTATATTCTTTTAATTTCTTGCTAATGAAATTTCTCATATCTTTTAATAAATGTCATTTTAATTTATTATACATAGATATTCTTGTATCTTGTCATTATTCTATGCTATTAATAATATAAATCTAGAATTATCTCTTATAAATACAATATTTACTATTTAGAATATTCAAAGACATATGCATTATGTTTTAATTTAATTTAAAGAGTTAGGGATATTATTTTATAAATTAGGATCAAATAGTTGCCACTTCATAATTTAAGCCTAGTTCTAACCACCCACACTTAATATACTCTTTTAACAAAATCAAATAAAAACATACCATCAATCATTCCTTCTTCATATGATAAAATTTGTTGCATAAAATAATAAATATTCAATAACACATCAAACACAACCACTTAGTGAATACAATTATAGACATAATTATCCTAAATCCAAACAATATCCATCATATAAAATAATAATCATGCAAAAATAAAATACCCGCATTTGAATTATATGAAGACAATTCAAAATCATAAATAAAACATGGTCTAGTACTGTGAAATATTTCAAATTTACTTTTCTCTAATTATTAAAAATCCTACATTTCTCATTGTAATTTCATGAAGGATTAGAGATGGTACTTGGTATAAATTTGTTAATCCCCCCTTCTATTTACTAATTATTGCTACCTCCTTTGTAGTTTGATCTAATATTAAACTCTAAGTGGTACTTTTCTTTACCAAGCTCAAAATGAATGGGGACCAACGCCCTATTATAGAAGTCCAAGGTTGACTCCCAATCTCACCTCACAACTTGGAAATTACTACATTGTAGGTTGCTTATAAGACATTGCCTTGATTTTGTAAGTTCAATGCCTAATTTATCATTTCTACAAAATAAAAGGGAATCTATTAACAATCTCTTTGAAATAGATACGTGCCAATTTTAGAACAATATCGATAATCTGAGGCTTGAAACTGAGGAAAGAGGGTATATATAATTAATTTTTTCACTTGGTAAGAATGATTGCAAATGGATATCATAAAAATCATGTGATGTCTTACAATCAGTTATCACTTTAGAAATGGTTTTTTGATTGAAGGTAGAAGGAGAATTTTGGAAGGGCCTCCACCATTAACAAGTAAACATAACATTAATAAAAAAGTAGCCAGACAACTATCAAAATAGAAGATAATTACCCCATAAAATTCGAAGAGAAGACAACCCAAACACCAACTATAATGTAAAACAAAAATACAATATAACAATCACTGAGCACAAAAAGGAAGACATTACATAAATTAAATTTGATTATGTGCCACTAAAGCTTCCTATTCCCCTTGAGGGAAGTCAAGATGGTGTTCCATGAATGTATGCTCCATGTCCTTTGTGTTTGAGTATTTGGTCTTTTTACCTCTAATTCAAGAACTAGCTATTTTGGGAATGGTTATCGTCATTATTTTTTTATTTTTTTATGTTTTATATATTTTTTGAAAAATAAATTTAAATAAATACATGGATTAAGCTAAAAATATTTTAGATAGAAAATAACAAAAACATTTGATACATAAAAGTATATCCTATATGACTTAAATAAGATGAAGAAAAATAGTCACAATATTAATCCAATCAATCCATTTTTATCTTAATCTTAATACTATTAGAATATTTAAATAAAATACTTTCTTTATTAATTAGTTTTATTTTAAAATATTTTTAAAAATATAATATTTAATAGATAAAAAATTATAAATCTATTTTTATTATAATACTTAAATCTATCACTTATCATATATTATTTTTTGGGCTTCTAAATTAAATTTATTATGCATTAAAATTTATATATTAATTCATATAACACCACTTAAAATTATTCTTTTATTTATTGTTGTAACATATATACAAATAAAGGATAAAAGTTAGTTTTTAATGTACATTGCTTATTATAAAAATTGAGGTCTATAAAATAGAAGTTACAAGATGCAACATGCAACCACATCTTAACAAGTTGACTCATAAATTAATAGAGAAATACAATGAAAATATTATACATGAAAAAACATTCTCTCTTAAGTAAGATTTTATTCAACTTCAGTCACACCAAAACCAAGCTTGGAAGGTAGAGGGAACAAATTACAGTTCATACACCAACTTTTTAAAGTCAATCATATGTTGACTAGGCAATGTCAAGAAAATTGATACATTGCCATCATTTGTAGCACTAGGTAAAAGGTAGCAACGAACTTCACTAGGAATTTTAGTAGGCCCCATGAAAAGGGGCTTTCCCCAGCCAAAATCTGCATCATAAATAGGCAAATTTGTCCAACCATTTATAAGCAAATTAGGACTATTGACTCCTTCAGCATTCCCACCATACTTAGGAAAGGATGATAAATCATGTTGCAATTCAAGAAAATCTAATTGAGAACATAGATATTCATCATCCATCTTTACAATTTCATCATAAATCATTTGGCTAGTATGCCAAATGGGATTGGAAACAATATCTCTAGAAACACCAATTACACTGGCAACAAAAATAACATTGCCAAAAAATCCATATGGCAATGGTGGGTCACACAATCCTTTTCTCCCATCCATAGGAATGAATAATTTTGTTTGTTGCTCCTCCATCAATCCTCGTGCAATACAACAACATTTCCATACATGTGCAGCAAGTGTGACATAGGTGGAGAAGACTATCTTTTGAGGGTTGGATCCCGCCTTATCTTTCAAGATGTTTATTTGTTGCTTGCTCAATATTAATCTAGCAAATGAGAATTTTTTAACTTGGCTTCCATGTTGCTCTTGAAGAAGGCATGGAGAAGATACAAATTCTTCGTGTATAAACATTGGTTTTGAAGGATTTCTTGCTCTTAGTGATGTTCGATCAATGTGTGGTTGTAAACTTATTTCACAACCTCTCACAACATCATACAATGTGTTTATGAAATGTAAAGCTGACATCCCATCTACCAGGTTATGTTGCAAACCCACCCCTACGGCCATTCCTCCACATTTAAACCTAGTAACCTATTCACACAAATCATAAACAAATAATTTAAGATGACATTTAAATTGAAGCTATTGAAAAAAGAACAAAATCAATAGGAATCAAAATAAAAATCACATTATTGCCCACAAATTGTTTCTATCCTCCACAACTCCATTCTAATCTTCAACTATTGTATGAAAGATATCATACAATAGTTATTACAAAAGATGTTGTCTAAAACTTCTAGAAGAGAAGAAATTCAAAGGGTAGATCATTTCATAAAAATATATATTGTATAATAAAAACTATATTATAATGACGAAAACTACATATTTATATTAAAAAGTTAAATTATAATGATAGAAAACTATGAGAGTTTTATTTTGATCTGTAAATCTACTCTTCTTCTCTTCTCCATCTTAATCAGATTTAGATCTGTCAATTTAGATTTGATCTAGATCCATGTGATTATTTAAAAAAAACCCATAAGAATTAGTTGGTATTAGTTTTTCACAATCCATAAAGATAGATAGTAAACTTCTGGATACAGCTGTGTATGTTTTGAAGTGTGATCTGAAACGCTGAATGAAAAACGATACACAACTGTATCCAAAAACTTACTATCAGAATTCTTACATAATTTTATTTTCTTAAATAATCTAAAAACTGGATTAAAACATGAAATAGGCAAGGCATTACCTGAATCACAAGCAGAGGGGAGGTGGTAATTCCAATGTGGTAGGTGGCGGGGGAAGTAAGGGAGTGAGGTCTGAGGGAGAAGAAAAATCACTCAGGTCGTCAATCTTGGCTTCAGTTATGGCCTCCACAAACAGAGCGCCCTCACCATTACAATCGACAACAAGTCGTCCGGTGGCATCAGTAATCATCCTTCCTGCTAAGGGATAAAAATGTACCAAAACTGTAGAAAGCCCGTCCTTGAGCAGCTCAACAACAATATTGGAATCTCCTCCAGGAGGCCGCCTGTAAATGTAACCGGTTACAGTATGCCTTTTAACACTTATCACATCAAGATTTGATAGCCACAGCTCGTGGCGGGGAGTACTTGTGGCAGGCCTTACTAGAATGCTATCCCTCACCATTATTTCCATCATATTTTCTTTTCGTTCTAGTTTAAGCTATCTCCTCCACACAATAATAATAACCAGGAGGCCAAGATATATTGGCAATACCGGCTGGAAGAAAATGTTTAGTGTGGCCTTCCACGCCATCGAAGTCTGTAATTTATAATCGCTATAATTGTCTTATTCAATGCAGATTCGTAGCCTGAATAAAATGAGTTCATGTTCGCATTTTTCAGTAAAACGAACAATGCTGAATCAATAATATAGGAAATGTCGGTAAACTTCTTATGGTATTTCACATGTGCAGCTTAGATCTTCCAAATACTGCATCAAAATGAACAAAAATGCTTAAATATCACGTAATACCTATTATGGACTGCACATGTTCGCATTTAAGAGTACACAGAAACAATGCTGAGTGAATAAATATACTGTACAAACTTTAAAAAGTGTTCTGGTGGTATTTCACATGGCCAGCTTAGATCGTACAAAGAGTGCATCAAACTCCAAAAGTGTACTGTACAAACTTCAAAAAAGTATTGTAATCTTTTTTCCAACTCATATTGTTAATAATTTATTAACTAGCAATTGTATCTTGGTGTGTAATGGGTACGTTGAAGAGGTGTGGAAGGTCAATTAGAAAAATAAATGGTTTTTCTTTTAATACATTTGTGGGTACATGAGATCAATTGGTAGGTCATTTAGAAAGAAAAAAAATTGATATATTATTATTATTATCTTATTATATTATAATTATTATTTTATTTTTATTGTATTAATATTAATATTTTAATGTATTTACTATTATATTATTATATTTTTATTAATATATCTTGTTCGAATTATGTTAGATTACTAATATTATAAGTCATAGTATAAACAATGTTACACTTAGTAAATTAAAATATCAACTAATAGAAAAACTAACATGCATGTGATAATAATATTTCTATCATTTCACATTCTTGTTGTCAATTCCCAATCATTGTAATTTTGATATATCTCCACTATTTATCCTTGTAATTTTCTTTCCTCTTTTATCTCTCTACCTCTTTATGTTCTTCCTATACCTTCTCTTGTCTACCTCTATCCCTCTCATTTATGCTATCTCTCTTTCTCACTTCCTTTTTGTCTTTGTCTTTCTTTCAATATCTATTTCTCTTCCTGGGCAAGTGCATGAAGATGGGTAGCCAATTTGTGGCCAATTTACTTTTTCATCCCGAAATAACGAAAACGTGAGCGCGTTATAGTAAAACACACTTACGTTATGGTTTAAATTTCAAAAAGCGCGTGCATTTTGAGTTCAAAAAATGTGCATTTTTTGAAATCAAAAAAATATTTCCAAAACGCTAGCGCGTTATAACGCACTCGCGTTTTGGTCTACATTGAAAAAAATTCTTCATTTTTTCTTGTCTATTTCTTCTTGTTATCTTTTAGGGAAATTATATACATGAAATAAAAATTTAAGTATAAGTTGACATTTACATATGGATGTTTACTTTCTTATACTTTAAGTTATATTTCATGTATATAGGCAGAATGTTTGAGAATGGTTTCAGATCTCTAGGAGTTATAATGCAAATTCTAGTTTTTGAAAGATCTCAAAAAATTTAGATTTAGTCAAATTTCAGTAATCAAGATGTCAAATTTTAATAATCAGGAGGTCAAATTTCAATAATCAACAAGTTGTATCATCTTTCCCTCTCTATCTCACTTATTTTTTATCTCTTATGCTCTAGACCTCTCTCACACACTCTCTCCTTCTCTCTATACTTCTACCTATCTAGCCTCTCCTTCCCCCTCCCTCCTTCCCTCCTTCCCTCTCTAATTTTCTCTATCTCCCCCCTCTCTCTCTTCCTTCCTCCCACCTACCTTCCCTCTCTGCTTCACTCTATCTAACCTATCCCTCTTTACCTCTCTCTCTTCCTCCCTCCCTCCTCTTTCTCTTTTCCTTCATCCCAACCACCTTCCCTCTCTACTTTTGTCTATCTAACCTATCCCTCTATACCTATCTCTCACCCTCCCTCCTCTCTCTCAATCTCTCCACCGTCCTCCTTCCCTCCTCTCTCTCATTCTCTTTATCACACTTCTCTCTCCCTCTATCCCTCATTCCTCCCTCTCTAATATCTCTCTTTGTCCCTCCTCCCCCTCTCTATGTCTCCTTCCCTATATACTTCTCTCTACCTCTCTCCATCTCTACCTCTCGCTCTGGGCTCCCTCATTCCCTCTCACTCTCCCTCCCTCTCTTCCTCTCTCTTAATAGATCCCAACCTTCCTCCTTCCCTTTATGTTTCTCTCTTACACTCTCTCCCTCCCCCATCTCTCTCTCTTTGGTTTAGGCTTTATGGTTTAGGGTTTAGGATTTAGTATTTGGGGTTTAGGCTTTAGGTCCAACCCCCTCTCTCTCCCCCTCTCTCTCAGGTCTATCCCTCCTTTTATCTCTCCCAACCCCCTCTCTCTCTTAGGTATCTCTCTCTCTCTCTCTCTCTCTCTCTCTCTCTCTCTCTCTCTCTCTCTCTCTCTCTCTCTCTCTCTCTCTCTCTCTCTCTCTCTCTCCCACCCCCTTCCCCTCTTCTCAAGTATCTCCTTCCAACCCTAACTAGAGAACACACACACTCTCTTTATCTCTCTCTAAGGTCTCTCCCTCACCCCCTCTCTCTCTCTCCCTCTCCCTCTCCCACTCCCTCTCTCCTA